>JANAVB010031215.1:7140272-7528157 GCA_029216955.1 Iris pallida | reverse complement strand
CAGGTGTGTTCAGGTACTCGTTCCAAATCAGCATTGGGTGCCTTGTCAAAAACTGGGGGTAGCCAGCCTCCTACCATGCACAACACCCTGTGTTCCAATCTGACGAGACGTAATATGACACGGATGTCTCCATTGGCGAGCTAGTCACTAGACCGGGGTAGCAACCATACTGAGTCCGAAGAAGATCACAATCTTACGGTATATCTTCATGGCAGCGAGACTCAGATGTTTGAGCCAGAAAGGAAGGATCCATGCTCCCTCGAGTCACCCTCACACTCGATCTGTCTTCATGGCCGACGACAATGAGGAAGACAACAACGAAGCTCTCAGGTGTATCGAAGTCCTCGAGACAAAGTTGGATACGCTGACGGACACCATGAAGACCATGTCTTCGGTCATCATCGACCTCAAGAGTAACATGGCCCCCGCTGCCTCTACACCTGCGCGTGATCCGCCAACCAATGACGAATCCAGCAGGTTACCTACTACCAATCAGACAGGACCATCCTCGTCTAATCTATCGGCTACAGGCTCCGTAATGCTGGCCGAGATACAGCTGGCCATCAAGGAGGTGTATGCTCGTCATGATGCCAAGGAGAAGCAAACAACACTACGAAAGATGGGAATCCGGCAGTCGTACCCTGCCAAGTGGGATAACGTCGTCTATCCTCCCAAATACAATCTGCAGATGCTTATACCTTATGAAGGAAAGGGGTCTCCCCGATAATACTTGAGGTACTTTGCCTCAGTAACGGGGCACCTGCCAAAGGAAGATGCCCTCCTGTCCAACATATTCATAGGAGCCCTGCAGGGGGTAGCCTACGAGTGGTTCTACAGTCTCCCGGACGACTGCATCTCGTCCTTTGAAGACCTTAAGACTCGATTCGTGGACCGATTCTACGAAGGAGGCATGGATATGACCATGTCGACCCTTATGGAAAGTGTCCAGAGGGAGAAAGAACCTGTACGTGAATACATCGAGCGCTTCTGCCAAGCAGCCCTCAGATTACCACCCAACATGCCTGAGCCCATGCTTATGTACTCCTGTTGCAAGAACATGTTGCCCGCTATAAAATTATGGCATAGTGCTCCCTGTACGGAGTGGACGTATTTTATTGCAGAGGCGGATGCCGCTCAAAGGAATGTCCAGGACGTGCAGCTCCTGGGGCTATACTTTCCTGCACCCGAAGATAAGGGAAGACGCTCGTACAGCAACAACCCTAGAGACGGAAAAGATAAGCAAGCCATGACCGTCAACATCTCCAAAGGTTCAGCAGCTGCGAACCCCAAGTCTGCGGAAGCGCAAAGGCCGAGGAAGACTTACTCCTTCAATGATGAGGATACGCTGGAGCTCTTTGAGATGCTTACAAAGAGTGGAAAATTGTCCATCTCACTACCCAGGCGTCCTAATGAAGTGGAAAAGGTGGATCATCCCAAATACTGCCATTATCACCAGTACGTCCATCACTCAACACAGGACTGCTATGTGTTAAAGGGGCAAATTCAGTACCTCATTAACGCCAACGTCATATCGTTAGATTACGAGGAGAAGACCGTCAACATGGTTACTCTCCAGTTCGAGAGTTTTCTAGCCACAGAGGCACAAGATGGCATCATCCCTACTCCAAAGGCGACGATGGAAGTAGTCAACCTTCCACAACACGGGACAAGGCTCAAGGGCTCATCCCGTTCTCCACGCCTCGAGACAGAGTCATGAGGGTCCATCCGGACCAGACTCCCGATACGATGAACCAGTAATCATCATGAATCTCTCGGGAAACATTTCATGACCTCACTTCTGAAATGTTATCCTAAGATGTGTCTACCATGTACTCTCTACCTCTGAGTAGTCACCTCCTCCACAATCGTTGTAAGCTTTCATAATCCTTAGAAAATACTTTATGTCCATATTACCTCTGAAGTGTTATTCTATATCGTGTCTACCACATCCATATTACCTTTGAGTAGTCACCCCGTTATGATAATCCCAAAGTTGTCATGACATCCTAGAAAACATTTTACGTCCATATTACCTCTGAAGTGTTATTCTACATCATGTCTACCATGTCCATATTATCTCTGAGTAGTCACCCCGTTCTACATCATAACTCCCTAAGAAAAATAGTCACGTCCATATTACCTCTAAACTATTATTCTAGGAAGAAGGATGCTTGCCAAGTCCATATAACCTCTGAGAAACGCACCATTTCCCTGACAATTTCCAACAATTGTCATCTATAGAACCCTTCACGTCCATATTACCTCTGAGTCGTTCTATACCCCAGGAGAGTCTATCCTTACCATGTCCATATTACCTCTGAGAAAGAAAAGTGTCTCTACGAAAACTCTCGTATTTGCCATGTCCATATAACCTTTGAGTAAATACCCGTTCCTAATAAAGCTATCCCGTCTGAGGGAATTCTCATCTCTATACAGAATTCACAACCATGAAGATAGACAGAACAGATAAGGGAAAGCAAAAACTTCAGAAACAAAGAAGGCAATGTTTTCCATTACAAAAAAAACTAAAATTATGGAACAAGCTCTCAATAGCATGGGCGAGGCGGGTGACAGAGCCAATCACTTCCTGATCAAAAGAAAGCCACTGCCCAAAGCTGCTACTGGCCCGAGCTGGGGATAAAGACCGACATAGGACTCCCCTATCTTTTAAGTTGGACGGTGAGAGCAACCACACCAGCAGGCCTTGCTATTCCTTAGTGAAAATGGCAAGCAATCCAAACCCAGGAAGCAGAGGTCCAAGATGCCAATGACGCCCATGACATCCAGAATGTAGGACACCTCAAGATCAAGTGGTAGTTCTACTACAGCTTCTTTGGATAAAAAGATTTTCTACCGACGGCCGTCTCAAGCAAACTTCAGGGTCATCGGAAGCTGAACATCGGGCAAGCAAGACCATTGTTGAAACAGCCGAGTCTTCTTTTGAAGGAGGACAGTCCTTTATGTAGGCTGTACGAGTGGTCCAAGCATAAGCCAGACATCAATCAGAAGGAAGCTTACAAGTTAAGCTAAAGCTCTACTCCATGACAAATGGCAGTACTGCGAGGAACGTGACTCTGAACCTCCTCTGCTAAAGGCATTTGCGATTCCTGCAAAGACGCAAGGGGCTCCAATATCAAGAAGCCATCAGGAGCCCATGCTCTAAAATAATGACTCAAGACCATTAATGCTT
Organism: Iris pallida; assembly: GCA_029216955.1. Classification (NCBI taxonomy): domain Eukaryota; kingdom Viridiplantae; phylum Streptophyta; class Magnoliopsida; order Asparagales; family Iridaceae; genus Iris; species Iris pallida. Next base: position 7,524,967 of record JANAVB010031215.1, on the reverse strand, counting down.
AGAGCTATGTGCGACACTACCCATCACCCAGCTCGTACAGTCCGGACGCGTGTCCATGCTTCTGTTCAAAGTATCCAGAGCTTGATGTTGGCCTATTGGTCATGGTCAAATCTGATTTTAATAATTGATCAAACTTTGTCTCGATATACGGAATAACTCAGATGTTTACTCAAGATGTTTTGGACAGTTGGACACTGATCAAGATTGGATATCTACTCAGTTCAAGACCGAAGCTATATTTTCCACTCGAGACTGTATTTCTTTATATAATGTAATTTTTATTTTTTTTGAGTCTAGAAATATATTGTACACCAAGTCGTACTGGCAAATAGGCTATCCAAAATTGTTTTCAAAATTGACCTATATTTTGAAAAATATCTCTTATTTATAAAAGCTTCTGAAGGATTTTAAACAGCCCCAAAAATATTTTCTTAAAATATTTCTGACCAACCCTGGCAGAACTCGGCCAGAGTTCGGCTAATGTAACACCCAGTTTTCTACATGAGGGTAATTTTGAAATTTTATAATTATAATTATTATTTATTGATATTTATTTTATATTATGATTTTTGGTAATTTTTAATCATTTTTAAAACTATTTAAATATCATGACTTGTGATTTTGATGTGCAGCTAGTAAAACCGTAGAGACTGTCTGCCCTAGAGCCTAACCATGTGATTTTGAATATCTAATTATCAATTTTAGTCTAGAGGGTATTTTGGTCATTTTTGAATTAATTTGAGCTTATTGTGATTTATTATAATTATTTAGAATTTAATATATATTATTTTGAATGGTGTGATTTTAATATTATTTAATTGATTGCCATGTGATTGTTATTAGCCCTAACCTAGATTGGACCTAGCCTAGATTAGTCATAGCTAGTCTTAGTTATCCTTGGTTAGTATTAGTTAGTATTGGTTAGTTGGTTAAGTCATGACTAGTTAGAATAAACTAGGTTGCAACTTGATTGAAGGGAAAAACCTAGATTTTTGACCATTGAATATACTATATGGAATGAGAGCCCTTAGATTGATTCCCCAAAACCCTAAACCTAGCAATAATGGCCAGCCACATAGGGCACCTATCCCTATAAAATCCCTCTCAAAGTTAGTGCCTCTTTTTATCCATTCCTTCATTTTTCTAGAGAAGATATTTGTTCTTCATTTAATGCTTCCTATTTTAATCAATATAAATCCTTTTCCATTCAAATTTCTTCCATGGTGACCTAATTAGTGTCCCCCTACTGTTCATGGAGACCATTGACAGGTTTGACACAATTTGGGGCCTTGAGCTAGCTAGAGGTGATCTCATTTGTGAAGCTTTCTTGAAGGAACAACACCTGTAGGTAAATTCCTATTCTCCCCACCAAATTTTGATTTCTTTGCATGGTTAGAAAGCCCTAGGTGTCCTCTCTCTGTAGGAATAGGATTTGCAAAGTTTTGTGTCCTTTACGTGTCCGTATCGGACACGTATCTGTGTAGGGTTCTAAGTGTTCGACGAAATGCCACAGTGGGCATTTCGATCCTATTTTTAGATTGTATTTGAATAGAAAAATAGGTCTTCGTGTTGCTTATGGGTTTCTACTAGACTGAGGTGATTTTGTGTCGAGTCTGACTCACACTGGACTCGTGGACACAGCCCCACGCGCGGCTAGGGCTTCCCCTGCTGCTCGAGGCCTCGTGCTCATTGCACAGGCCACGTGGCGAGCTGTGGTTGGACTCAGAGGAGGGGCAGTATCTGCGAACATGTTCCCCAAGTGTCGTATCCAACGAAGTTGTGTCGGACACGCTAGGTCACGCGTACTAGTCACACGTGCGCGTGCGTACAGGCAGAATCGCGTTCTGATACGCGAGTCGTGTCCACTCTGGACACGACGTAGTCGTGTCGTGTTGTGTCGTATGTATAGCCTGACATGTGGGCTACACGTGGGCATGACCACGAGACCCCACGTGTCGTGTGTCGTGTCCACGACCTCTGTGCACGCGTGCACGACACTGCGTTACACTGGGTGCACCCCACGTGTTTGAGTCGATGTGGACACGTCTGTGTCGTGGTTTTTAGATACGAAACGACTCATAGGACAGGTATACATATGTGACACTATTTACCAACTCTTTTTTGTAATTTTTATGATTATATTAGGGTTAAATTCATCGAATTCCAATATAGGACTGATACCAACTGAACCAAATTGAATTTTCTGATTTTAATCTTCATTTTTTAACTATTTTTATGATGTTAAGTGTTTAGGTTAGTTCACCCACATGTGTAATGACTAAGGACCATGCTAAATTGTGATTTGTGTGAGCAATAGGTTTTTGGATTCGTTTTTGGGTTGCTACTGATTCATTTTGATTGAACTGTCAAATTGCTTTTGTTAATCCTGACTTTACACACACTGTCATGATTCACATATACCTGTGTAAATTCCCTCACACATGACACATCTATTTCTATCACTCACACACACAGTTCACAAACACACAAACTGAAATCTGTCACACTGTTTTTCCCTTTACACTGTTTTGTAACATCACCCACACACATTACAAATCTCAGTCACTTAACACCCACACACATGCCACCCTCTTATTTCCTATCACTCTTTTCCTGCATCTTCCCTTCTAACACACACACATAGGTTTTTCCCTCATATTTTCACAAACATACTCTACACTTGTATATTTGTATACCACTGTTCTTCAACTCCTGAGATGAATGCTTTAATAAACCTGAATAGGAATCCTAAACCTGAGTTTATGATATTCGATTTTCTAAGACACCCAATGCTTACTGAAACCTGGGTTAAGACACACTGGATTCTTGTACACAGAACACTCATTCACATTCACATACAAAGGACCCTATTTAACACACTGTTTTGACTAAACCTGAGATTGGGATGCACTGTTTTGGTTTCCTGATGATACTGTCACTTGGGTTGAACTGTCCTTGCTATTTTGAGAGATGAATTTGAATTCCTGAGACACCCTATTGACCTATACACACATGTTCAGGCACATACACACAGAGGACACTATTGCCACTCACTGCTTTATTAAACCTGAGATATTCCTATCACTTGTGAAAACTGAGAACACACTGAAATCTAATTCCTGAGAACTAAGGTGTACACACATTGTTTAGGTAATCCACACACACAAACAGGAACATACCTATTCCTAAGTATCCTGTACACACAACCCATATGTCACTGTCACTTGGACTTAGTTAACTGTCATTCTCTAAAATCTGGACTGATTTCTTAACTGCTACTATGTTACAAAACTGGAACACCTGCACACTGTTTGGTTCAATACTGAATGACTAAGACACATTCATGACACTGTCAATTGCTTTCCTGTACACAGGTTTCTCCCACACACACTTTCCTCTACTACCAACTGTCACATTACACAACACTCTATTATCCATGAACACACACATTGTCTTCAATACCTATTTCCCTCTATGTTATGTATATACATAGGCAAGTACTATTGATTTCAATTTACCTATTACATTCACATATTCACTAAGTTATATATATATATATATATATATATATATATATATATATATATATATGAATGTAATAGGTAAATTGAAATCAATAGTACTTGCCTATGTAATGTGAGTGCATGTATATCGCCTAATATAGTGTATGGTGTTTAGGCCTATATGTGATATAGCCTAGAGTATTGCTAATTGCCTAAGTAGTTGGCCTATGGCCTATAACCTAGATGACATAGCCTAGGGTACCATTGGGTGGCCTTGTGTATATGAAATATACACGTGTAGTACCCTATAGACTTGTGTATGGTGTGTTCTAGCTAGGATAGACTGTTTAGACCTAGTTAGACTTCATTGAGTCTAGGTTGACTTAGTTGACCTAACTTTGACTTTTTAGTTGACTGAAGTTGACCTGGGTTGACTTTGGTCTAGGATTGACCTAGTGTCATGTAGACTGCATCATAGTATCTTACTTTATTTAGCTGGACATGTTGTGACTTGTACTGTTCTGATTAGGAGCCAGACACCACTCCTCAGGCAGTATTTTCTTTCGGACATTCAGGATATCAGGCGAGTACATTCTCTGATCGTTTTATACTTGTCACGACTTATATTCTTGCTCTAGATTATTTACTTGATGCTGTCACATTATCATCACAGATTGGTACTATATGGATCTCTTCTTGGAAAGTTATCCCCCTTAGCGGGCGCATCAGATACTTTATGTCATGTGTTTCATGTACATCATGTATTCCTTGCTATTGCGTTATTCATGAACACTCATGTTCTCTCATGTTCTTTCATGTACGCTCATGTACTTTCATGTGCTCTCATGTACGTTCATATTTTCTCATGTGTTTCGTGTGTAACCAAAACATCATGTCCGTAACGTAACTTGACTGGATCCTTGTGTATTGATTGTGGGTAGGGGTGAGTATAAATGGTCATGTGATTTACCCATCATGTCCACTCTGTTACTTTTCATGTTTTATCATGTTCAACCTAAGCCAATTATATGCCATCTCGTACTCTAAATCACTAGTCACTTACAGTTCTTACTTATCATGTATATATTTCCAGTTATCAAATATCTCTCCTGTTTTCATGTACATCTTCTTACAGCGTTTCATGTATCTTACTCTATTGCTTATTTTATATTTTCTGACATGATATGAACTGCATGAGATGTACTGTGCTCGCTCCCGTCCTGACTGGACCTGTTAAAAATATTACAGATGATACCGAGGACTTCTGCCCGACCTACTATGGAGCCCATCTGGACGATACTTGTGAGTTGGACCCACAAGAGGATCCAGCTCTAGCTGAGGACGTCGTCCATACTGCTTAGACTAGTTTAGTTATGCTCTATTCTGTCATTTGAGATCTGGATTGTATATATTCTTTCATATTCTGTAGTTGAGACTTTATATTCTGGATATTGCTGAGTTTTTATCTTAGACACTTAGACTCTTCTGATCATCTGTATTTTATTTTGAGTTCTATATCATATCGTACTTCTTCTTTCTTAGTTGTGATTGAGTTTACATTCTGCTATGTCACCCCCATTCGGGGAGTATGAACTACTTAGCATTATATTGTTAGATGTTGTGACCTAGGACAACGTTCTACCGCCAACACTGCGGCGTAGGCTGGACGTACCCACTTCTCGTGCCCTTACTCTATGGTGCGGGTCGTGACACATTTTTAGTGGTGGCCCATGCAGGTCGAGTTTATGTAGTGGTATTCGAACTAGAGTATCACTACAGCCTGCAGTAGGAATTTGAATATTTTTGAAGGTACTCAATCACACTAGGAAAAACTCTTAATCAGATTCCTTTTATCTAAATTGTTGCTTATTGACTTTCCTTGAATATAAACTGTCCTCCTTTGAATTTTTGCTTCATTCTCAGAAATTACTTCTTGCTTTGATCTGTCTTCATGATGGTTATGGAGACACGATCTCATCGCTCCGGTTCGGGAATACTATCGAGAGGCTGGCCACCTCTCGTCCTGTTCATCAGGGCCTCGAGACCGCAGCTCATGTTGTGCCAACTCAGGTTGGCATTTCTACTACATTGGAGGTGCACCTTCGTCTGTACAGAGACCTTTTCCCGTCATTCCTAATTTCTCTCAGCAGCAGTGGTTCATGCAGCATCAGCAGCAGACTGGAGAAAACCAGCAGGGCGAGCTATCGTCAGGACAGTCGAGGATGCACAGACCATTAGAGATCTTGCTGCAAGTTCCGTTCTTCTCTATTCCATTCTCGCAATTGTCTCTTATAACTATCTTAAAATTCGATTCCATCTGTTCCTTGTTGACTGATTAATTTGTTCTGTTGTTCCTGTGTTATGTTTGTTTTTTTTTTCTTCTGAGAAAAATTATATGGGCTAGGTCACCTAAATTATGGGATCTAGAATATTCGATAGTCGTGTTAGTTGGCATAGTGAGGACATATAGTCAGATTTTGGACGTATTTCTCTGGTGTGGAATTTAAGGTTTTTGTTGTCGAATGCGGCAATGCAAAAATTTTAAATACCATAAACCTAGAGGTATGTACCTTAGTCAAAGACTCTGTAATTATCGTAGCCTTGCTCACTAGCATGACGAAGACTCTGAACAACATGATTTTGGACAGACGCATATGATTATACCCTTCTGTTGTTATAAATAACTTAGGAGTAGGGATATTTAGTTGTAGAGCTTATTCATATGTAGTTCTTTCATAGTGTAATGACATGACGACTTGTAGAGTGTCTGTACCCTAGAGATGATAGTTAGTAGTAGTATTAGAATATAGTAACCCATTGTAGATGATTTCCCTATTATTTATAATACCAACCAGTTTACATATAGGATGTTAGTATGCCTTACAGCCTTGATGATTGTTATTATTTTCCTTATTTTTTTTCCAGTGAGGCACCCATGACCAGAGCCTGTCCTTGAGTATAGTTGTAGTTCACCTAAGACTGAGAGGCCTATATACATATAGATTGCAGATGATATACTTAGGATATATGTGATGGGTTGTTGTCCTTGAGCATATATATATGTGGTATTTGGGATTGGTGTGCTCAGCTTGTAGGTACTTAGTTATGGGTGATTTGATAGGATTGGGAAGTTAAGAGCTAGCCTATTATAGAGTTTCTCTTTTTGCTAAATTCTAGTTGCCAACACTTAGGTAGCTAGCGTAGGTAAAATCCTAAGAAGTTGACCAACTGATGACCAAGTACTAGGATGTTGAGAAATTGACAATGTTTGACCTAGAAGGGGGTACGATCATCTTAATTTCGAGGACGAAATTTTTATAAGATTTGTAGGATAGTAACACCTAGTTTTCCAGATGAGGGCAATTTTAAAATTTTGTAATTATAATTAGGGATTTTTTGACTTTCATCCCACTTGTTAATATGAATTTGTACTTACATCCTACTTTTTAATTTTTTTAGACTTACATCCCACTTTTTGTCACGAAAAGTATTTATTTTGTCACGAAAAGTATTCGTTTTGTCACGAAAAATATTTTTCGTGATAAAAATGGGATGTAAGTCAAATAAAATTAAAAAGTGGGATGTAAGTACAAATTCATATTAATAAGTGGGATGGAAGTCAAAAAATCCCTTATAATTATAATCTATTGATATTTATATCATATTATGATTTTTGGTGATTTTTAATCATTTTTAAAACTATTTAAATATCATGACTTGTGATTTTGATGTGCAGCTAGTGAAATCGTAGAGACTGTCTGCCCTAGAGCCTAACCATGTGATTTTGAATATCTAATTATCAATTTTAGTCTAGAGGGTATTTTGGTCATTTTTGAATTTATTTGAGCTTATTGTGATTTATTATAATTATTTGGAATTTAATATATATTATTTTGAATGGTGTGATTTTAATATTATTTAATTGATTGCCATGTGATTGTTATTAGCCCTAACCTAGATTGGACCTAACCTAGATTAGTCATAGCTAGTCTTAGTTAGCCACTACAACAGATATGGGATATAATAGCGTGCGCTGAACGCTGTAGAATGTTTATTATAGCATATTGCGTCCGCTATAAATGCCCCCGCTATAATAATCCCATGTACAAGAATGCTATAATCTTATAGCGTTCCCGAACGTTATTGATGGTTTATAGCGTTTACGGCCGCTATAGACTATGTATAGCGTTTTGAAACGTTGTATATTGCTTATAGCATTTAGGAACGCTATAGAACTTTAATAGCATACATGAACGCTATTACTCAGGAGTATCGTTCATGAACGCTATAGACCTTTTATAGCACTGACAAATGCTACATAGTTTTTACAGCGTTTACGAATGCTATAGCCCATTAATAACATTTGTTAACGCTATAAATGTTTTATGGCGTTCCTGAACGCTGTTGAGTTATAATAGCGTTTCGATATATATATGCTATTGCAGAGTCAAAATTCTTTCATATATCTGCATTTATTTCCTGTTATTATATTTGCAACAATAGCATGTCAGATTGCTATTACAGAGTAAAAATTCTGTATTCAAAAATTTGCAGAATGCAGCCCACAGTTACACAAAATGCAGGTATTCAAATGTTTAAATGCGAATCAATCACAGAATGAAGTAGTACCGAACATATGTAGAACAAAGAAGTAGTACCAAACATTCAAAATCCTTAATTTTTCCATGTAGAACAACAAAGTAGTAACAAACATTCAAAATCCTTAATTTCTCCATGTAGAACAACGAAGTAGTACCAAACATATGTCCAAATATTAAACATTAATAGTGTATCAGCTAAATATATCCCAAAATATTGTTTATCTAACATTTAGCTCCCTTCGAGCCTATCCACAACAAAAACTCCTCAGAAAGCATCCTCTTCCTTCATCCAACCTACACAAAAATAGGAGGAAATCATTAGTGTAAAGAAAAAACCATCTCGTGTGCGTGCATTTTTGACTGAAGGCCTTACCAGTGCACTAAAGATCATTAGTGTAAGGAAAAAATCATTAGTGATGCCTATACAAAAATAGGATTAATCATTAGTGATGCCTTACCAGTGCCTTACCAGTGCACTAATACAAATCATTAGTGTAAAGAAAAAATCATTAGTAATGCATTACCAGTGCACTAATTGGAAAAATCATTAGGCTAATGATACAGTAGAGTATAAGTCCAGATTATGCATTACTAGTGCACTATACTAAAGACTTATCAGTACTGCACTAAAGTAAATATGGTCTATACTAAAGACTTATCAGTACTGCACTAAACAGTAGAGTATAAGTTCAGATTATTGAAAAAGTGTCCAGATTAATGACGAAGTACTGCACTAAACAGTAGAGTATAAGTCCAGATTATTAGTACTGCACTAAAAACTAAAGACTTATCAGTACTGTACTAAAGACGTACCTAGTCTTCAAACGGTATAATATGGTCTGTTGGCCAAGCCGTGGTACTTCCAATGATTTTCTCTACTGTGTCGTTACCAAAATGGGACCTAAACAACAGAGCTTTGGGTTGTATCACTATATCTACCCAAACACGGGATACACATTGTCCAAAAGGATAACCGTGAACCGGTACATTCGGATCATCGGTGATCCATCGTCCAATTGTAACAACTTCCTTCTTATTTCCCATCCAATCCAGTAACTTACATTTTTGGTCCTTTGACAGATAATGATGTGACTACAACAAAGATTGAAGCTTAAAGATATTAAATATCATTTGAGTTACAATACTTCTATTTGTTATTAGAATATATTACCTGTGGAGTAGATAGAGATTTTGAAATGACCTTTACTTCAAAATCATTCTCGTCGCCACTGTTGTTATCCTCCTCTTTATTGTTCTCATCATCACTGCTGCCCTCATTATTCTCCTCCTCCTCTTTATTATTCTCATCATCACTGCTGCCCTTATTGTTCTCCTCCTCCTCTTTAGTGTTTTCGTCGTTCTTCTCATTGCTCATATTGTTTTGATCCTAATGAGGAAAACAGTTACATGTGACTACCAAAAAGAAAAATATAGATTTGTTACAAGTGGTCATTCTTGATAACTTACCTGACTTTTCATTAATGTACCAATTAGTTGATTTTGTTGTTCAAGTAACTTTGATATGGAGTTGATTTGCCCTTGCATTGAGTCAACTTTGCTTTGGGAATTTCTTTCCTCTACACTCACATCAACATCATCATCTTTTTGTTGATCGCATTCCTAAACAAGGCAAGCGTCATAGGTAATGTATAAAAAAATATCAAAGTGAAATAAAACAAGAGTCAATCTAGAATTCCTACACACTTACCTTATTTTTCATCAAAGTCTCTATCAACTTTGCTTGTTCTTTAACTAACTTTGACATTGAGTCGATTTCATCCTGCATCGATTCAATTTTGTTTTCCAGACGAACTACTGTTTGAGAATGCTTCTTTTGAGCAACTAATTTAGATTTAGTTGCTCCGGCTCCGGCTCCTCTAATCCTACCCCGTTTTTCAGATTGTCGTACTACTTGTGAAAGTGCATTACCTTCATCTAATTGTTAGGATCCCTCTGAAGGTGGTGCAAGAAGGATTTCCTTGGCTTTTTGTTGAAATTACGATGAAGAAAACTAGAATTAGTCTCCGTTGGACAACGCTTGACTGTCCGTACAAGAAGAAAAAAAACATACTATCCATAAGAAGGTAATTGTGTACATACAATGAGCTCGTTGTCCTTTGAGTGCTTAGCTACACCTTCCCCAGTAGTATATCCCCGGATCCAAGCACGAAGCCTAACCTTACCGATAGGACATGGTCCCGCCCTTCTCTGCATTGTATTAGGTAAAATTGGCATTGATAAGTAGAGAGTTATAAATACGAATGAAAAAAAAATACTTTATACTTACCAATATTTTATCGGCAATGCGAGCAAAGCCTTTTCTACTTCCAAGGTACAGCATTGTTTGTTTTTCTCTCATTTGTTTAAACTTTGTAGACCTCTCCTACGTACAACACATGCATATTATTAGATAATACCTTAAATGTTAGACATTGAAGCTTCAAAAAATTGAGTTCAACATACCTTAAATTGTTTTGATGATCTTTTCTTAACGAATAGTTCCCAATCTGCCGGGTCTACGTCATTCGGCTTTCTCTTCAAATATTTTCCCAATTTTGATTTGTTGGCCCTAGCAAGTCTTCCCATTTATTGGAGGACATACATTTTTGCCTCCTCATCGCGCTCTTTGAATGTAAATTTTTGCTACAAGTGCAAAATAGTCATAAGTAATTATTAGGAAGATAGTAGATATAAACTACATTTAAAAAGAATGTAAACTTTCATCTTACTGTAACAGCTTTCCAATAGAAGTCCTTGCTCTCAGAAGGTATATGTCTCCAATCATCGAACGTTATTAGTACCATTTCACGTGTCAAACATCCGACAAAAGTTGAAAGATGTTTCAAGTTCCTTCCAATTGGTTGACCATTTTCATTTAACTCCACCTCTAGCCTATTGCCACTTTCAACGGGCAAAGTACTACACCTAGTGGGTCCCCTAGTCCTTGTTGTTCTCTCTGTTTTGCCTTTATTTGAAGCTTGTGGTTCTTCTACGTTATTTGAATCTTCCGGTTCTTGTCCCTCATTTGATGCTTCTTTTACTTGTTCTTCATTGGAACATTTTTCCTTGTCTTTCCTTTGCTTCTTGTGCTTATTTACCTTCTTGTGCTTCTTTGTAGATTTACTCGCTTGATTTGCACTCTACAAGAACACAGTTGACATTTATGCATTAGAAAAATATGTAAGCATTGCTATAGAAAACAGTAACTTGTTTTGCAACAGTTGACATTTATGCTTGTTCTCAGAACACAGTTTTGAGAACAACATTCCCACAACATTGTAAAAAATCTATGAAAATATGTGCTTGATCCTTACCGCATTCGAACCTTCTTGCTCACTTATATAGAAACCAGAATTTTGATTGTTCACAAGAGCAGCCTCGACGCCTAGTTTTTGCTTTTTTGCTCTCTTTTTTGCACGTTTTGAAGACTACAAATATGCAACATATTAAAACAGTAAGAAATAAATAAGATTTATGTAAGCGTAATTTCAAATACATGTTGAAGGTTATTTACCTCAGCTTCACCATCATTTCTCCTTTTCCTTGGTGTCATTGCAAGATAGGGTAGCTACGAGCAAGAATTACTCGATGATGATGATTAGAAAATAAGCAAATATTAATAAAAAATCAATCATGACAAATAGAGTATCATAGACTGTCTGCTGTATGGACAAGTAGAGTATCATAGATATAATGTACCCTTAATTCAGCCCTTAGATTCAGCCCATGGTAAATTAGAATTTACCCTTAATGTTCTGACTTTAAAACATGAAATATATTATACGGAAGCTTTTTACATATGTTTAACCTTGTTCAATTTGACCTGTCCACTCATATTTGAGGTATCAGACCCCATTCAATATATGTTCTGTCCTGCATGTAGTTTAGTTAGAGTATCAATTCTTTTGTACATCATTGTTCAGTCCATATCCTATTTAGTACAGATGTTGAACTCCTCATTAAGACATTTCTCTTATAGATTGAGTACCAATTAATTGGCCTCTGACTATTGTTCAGACCTACATAGTACAGGTTCAGACTTGTCATTGTATTTTTAACTGTGGAGACCCAATATGTTGTCCTATATACATTTGCCTTGCCCTATGTTCTGTCACCACATTGTTTCAGTCTTGCATTCAGTCCTAGGATATCTTCCCATTTTAAATGTATATGTATAAACCAGTACCCATAGGTTCAGTCATGTGAACTTGGTCCAGTAGGAAGAAAGGAGGTAATGGCTTGAGTATTGATGAATCAGATTCAATTTCTCCCCTACTGTTCTGTTTCCCTATAACTCTATTCATTTACATTTCAGGACATATTGCCCTACTTTAGATGAGATATTGCAATCCTTCGTAACTTATTTACAACATAACATTGCACCTGCCATTCACTGCTTGCATTATCTTAATATTATACACTGCAATCCTTCATGTTTACTGCATGAACAATTGGTCCTACATAACCAAATGTTTTACTGCATCTTGCATACATTCCAATAGCCACAGAACTTTATTTTCCAATTGCCAATGCATTCCCTATATCACTTATGGTTTATTGCATGCCATAAATATAGTATATATACAAATGATATACCTTATGGTTGTGTAGAAGTTGAGTTTTGGTTGATAAGGTTATGTGGGATATTTGCTATGTGAGTTAGGCATTTGTGACCAGCAATGCAAGCAACAGAGCCAAGTGGCCAAGTCACTGTCTGTGCTCCTACTGCTGCATAGCATGGCCAAATGGCCATGCCCCTGTCTACCCATCATTCCTCCCACTCTCTAACACTAACTTATGCTAACATATACTAATTCCATAACCTCCAAGACACTGAAACATATTTCTCAAGTTCTCCATAAACATGAAACTAACATCTAACAAACTAATATACCCTTAGCTCACTAGGACATAACCCACACCCTCATGACCCTTTGATACATGTTGATACATACCCAAATCTAATGACCAAGATGGCCAAAGTGCATCGAAGGACTGTACATTGTTTGAGTTTACACCTGTATTTTGAAGGACTGTACATTGATAGAGTATCAAATACTAAAACGAAGTTCACAGACCCTATATTGTGAAGCATTAAAAAAACCAAAACCTAATAAAAACTACTGATTGTATACATGTTCTGCACAACCTTAACAAAGAATACTAAAAACATGCATATAACAAATACAAGGATAATTGTGAAAGCATTAAAAAAAACTAGTTATTTTCAAACAAGTTTTTATACCAATAATAAAAACTAATGAAACATAGAGACCAATTAAACCATATAGAGTGTTTCATAAGATAAAATATAGAGTGTTTCATAAGATTAAATATAGAGGAAAAAGACCTCTTAAACATAAATGCCCTCACAATCCTTTCTAAGATAACTATCACTACCATCCTCAACATTCTTATCTAGTTTTGATACATCCACTAGTGCTAATGATGGTGTAAAGACATTTTGATCAACGTCCATATCCATATCTTGAAAACCTCTTGTTGGTGCCTTTAACACAACATGCCAATTAGATGAAGCAGTGTCCTTAGAGTAAAATACTTGGGTTGCCTGTGATGCTAGAATAAACGAGTCTCTTTCAAAGCGGTGTTTTCCTTGGTGAAGGTTAACCAAGGTAAACCCATCTTCTATTTTGACACCATTTGTTGTGCTAGCCCAATCACAATCAAAAATAGGAATGTGAAAGGTATGATAATCCAAGCAAAATATATTCTTAAGTACTCCATAGTAGGCAACTGTATCGGTGACTCGGTTCCTATCCTTCGAGCTGGATCTACAAATGGTTGTTGCCTCAAGTGAGACACCACTATTCTGCCTAGAGTTCTCAGCAGCCTTTGTATGGTAGCGGTTACCATTGATAACAAATCCTGAATAAGACACAACATGTTTTGAAGGGCCATGTGCAAGCCCTCTTAACATGTCGGATATGTTTCCAAAGGATTGTCCCTCAATCTGTTCAAAATCGAAACAAAAGGTAAGGACATACATTGTTTGGAAAATAATGTGCTAAGGGTACTAAAAAGAAAAGAAATTGGGACCTTCTTTTTTAACCAAGATGACAATTCCTTCGAATGACGATCTTGAAGTAAATTTTCATTTTGAACAAGTCGTCTATCCGAAAGTTTCAATTCCTTCAAGTGCATCCTAATAGGGAAAACAATTTTACATGATATTAATTATAGATATTGGCAAGATACGTTGGAGTAAGTATGTTTTCTTATAACTTACTCTAGATAAGGTTCGACTTCATCCATATTGAACAATACATAATGGTGAGCACTTTGTAGTTGTTGTTTATCCAATGTCATTATTGTTCCTTTTGAAATTGGACGGCCATCGAAAATCGTATCATTTTTAATATCTTCATTTCTATTTGGATGATGATCCATCTCAGCAACTTGTTTCATGTACCCACTAACAAATCTCATGCTCTCATCAGCAAGATAATATTTTACTATACAACCTTCAGGACGTGCACGATTTCTAATGTCACGTCCTGCTCCCGTAGGAGCGATCGTCCTCGCTAAGGCGTGATGCCGCACGGGCCTAGGTTGCGCCCGTGCAAGGCCAAGTCCAGAAACGGCCGATTAGAGCTAGGCCACAGAGTCTTCCATTTGCAGCGGAAAGTAAATAAACACAAATTGAAGCAAATTCAACTCTTTATTGATATTCAAGAAGTTTACAAGCGGCGCTAAGCCGATATTACAAATCGCTCAAGCTCTCTCTCTCTCTGAAACATAAAAGGCGTGCCAAGTGGCTTACAAGATGGAATGATTCATGGCGATGTTCCGATACATTATGCCCTGTATAGGGTGCTTCAGCTCCTGGCAACGTTCTAAGGCTCCAGAGTTGGCTCCGCGCCCTAGCACGTTCGATGGAAGCTCCGCACCCGCCGACGTTTCCTGCTTCCTGCAAGCAGACTGTGGGGTTATCAGTACATTGTTATGCACTGGTGGGGAGGCTAGCTCGCCCACAATGCTATCATTACCAAACACGTTCCATTTACTTTTGTGCATCTCTATCATTCGTTGTCTTTCTGATCTTGTCTTAGGATCAGTTTTATGCATATTTCATAACCTATCTCGTGTTGCCAATTTCAAGTGTCGTATGGAAATACATGCATGACTTATCCATACTTACCGTCCGGCCTTCCCTGTTCAATGTAAACCAAGTTAGTCAACAATTCATATGTAATAACATAACGTGCCTCATGTAAACTTTCAATATCAAGGGCGTGTCCCTGCCTCGGTTTCTAGCGCGCCGTTGGCGTATTTTCCAACTCCTTTGCCTAAGTACTTTCGATTATCTGGTGTGTTATATTCAAGCCCGTTCAGAAGGCACTTCATTTAGTTAACTTAGACTACTTTGATTTCAATGCAAGGACTTGCACGTGGATTGCCACCAGCAAAGCCCACTTAACTCTATATGCACCGGTCGCTGGCACCACAAGCCATCCTGAACATATTTCCCTTGGTATTTCCTCACCTATCATGGCGTGCGGCTGGTACACCCTGATAGTCTCTTAAAAAATACCCCACACTTACGTCTCCTGGTGGCCAAGCCCCCCCCCCAGTTAAGCCCGTAAGCCCCTTTTTGATTCCGTCCGGACCGGCAAGTCCTTCACACTTTGACCATGCCGCGGAATCCCTTTCTCTTTACGGCACAGCATACGCCACCCCTCGCTCGTACCGTTTGTCCACGACCATTTCGTATTAACTTGTCTTTTTAACATAATGGCTGTCTCTGAGCCGTAGGCTAACCCTTAGCCTTCTTACGTTATCGACCAGGTTGGCGTCCGTGCAGCGTGGGTAGCGAGCCCCGTTGCACGTGCCCGTCACACCTGTCGCTAACCATTCTTTTCTTTCTTATCTTTCATTCATTCTTTCTTTTCTTTCTTTCTTTCTTTCACTTGTTCGTTCGTTCATTGGTTCTTTCATATATTCGTTCATTCATTCGTTGATTCATTCATTCACTTATTCATTCATACATTTTGCAACTCCCTGTGCGAGAGTCGCCTTGGCGACCCATCGGTCCCATAGTCTTTCAATGTTGCTAAGCTCTACTCGGAACGACTATGTTGATAGTCTTCCTGTTTCATTGTTGTAAACCATTCATTGTTTCATTGTTGAACGCAAGCTTGTGTCTTAGCACGAGCGTGGAGCGCGGGCGAGAGTTCTCGTACTTTTTCATGTTCCTTTCCATATTCTATACAAGCATACAAGTTGGGATTATTCCCTTAGCTAGGTGCGTTGAGTCCTTTATTAGCATGCATGGGGTTATCGCCTAGCGATTCTCGTGATAGTATCCGTATTGTTATGTGTCTAGGCTAAGCACAGACGGATTCATCGGAGCCACCCACCTTAGCGATGTTTGCATCGGCCGAGCGATACTCCGAGCGCGCCTTTGATAGTCTAAGTCTGGATTCATCTTTGACGGCCCAATACAAGTTTTGCATCGATTCGCATTGATACTTCATCGGGTCAAAGCAACTCTTCGGGTCGACGGCTCATTTGAGTCGTTGCACTTGCCGTTTGGAATCGGCGTTCCGCTAGGGCGGAGCGGGTCACTACATAATACACCACTCAAAATAAGTCTCGTCCTCGAGACTTCCTGAGTGCAGGTCATCCTACCATTCTTTAACCCATGTCGTGTACGTGTCCTTGACAATTCCTTATTGAATGGCTTTTCATTAATTTTAAAGTTGATGGCCACTTATTCAATTGCTGTGTTTCTTCAACTTGGTTGCTATTTCGACGTATCATGGGACTAAAACGGTCGTACGAGGTGCGTTGTAATTCTCAAACACGAGAGTTGTAGGCTGAGGCAAACTCACTCGCTTGTTCATGCGCATCTCAACACCCACTTGCAGCTGCATTCGAGTTCATCACATCGCTGAGTTTGGATCGTGCACATATTCAAGGCGTCCCCCGAATACGTACATTTCAACCAAGCTTAGCGATTAGCAAAGTTGGACAAGCTACTCGTGATAGTTTCGATTTGCCGATCGTTCGCTAACTTCGATTTGAAACCGAACTCATGTGTATCTCACTATCGTTTATCTCGGTCCTCGAGATGATCCGGTTCGCTTCTCAAGCATTCTTGTCCATAAAATCAGTATGATTTCTTCTTAGCGGGGTCGACCAAGTCTGAGTAACTTCCGATCAATGATTCAATTTGTTATCCAACTTTACTTGCGCATCATCCATTCCTATCATTCCTTTCGTTTGGGGCCAATCTCATTGTCGTTCACGCACACTCCCAGTTCCCCGTCCTACTCTAAGTCTTGTTGTCCCAAGTCTATCGTCCGTCCAGACGATATTGTAATTGCCATCGCACAGGTTCTATCACTCGGCATAGGGTCGTCCGCCTATCCGCTAGGTCAGCTCACAAGGTCATAGTTACAAGTCAAGTCCGTCGCTCATCGTACAAGGTCGTTGTACGACACTCGCCCCAAATCCTATGGTCAAACCATTTGTTTGCTTGTACAGGTATTTCTACCCAAGCTCGCGTCACTCAGATTTCTAAACATCGAGCACGATCACCTAATTTACATCAAGACTTACGTTGCACATACTCAATTCCGTTCAATCACCAGTTCTAACCAATTCGTGTATTCGATCACGAGGTCATCCAGCTCGTCAATACATTGCGCCCCAATCTCACGCGAGTCCGATTATCTACGGCGGTTCATGAATCACCATGCACGCTCCCGCGGAATAATCGTTCTCATCGGGGCGTAACTCTTGTTTGAGTTTTAGACTAACCCATTCTCGATACGCGGATTGGACTTACTCAATCCTCAAGTTCAATCTTTCAAGCACATAAATTCATTCTCGAGTCCACCTTCGCGTCAAACCACAAGTCGAAGCATACAAATTGCCACGCTATGCAAGTACCGATCACTCCCGCTGTACGAATCACCATACCAGCGCTCACGCGGAGTGATAGCCCTAGTCGGCGTGACGCATGTGCGAGGCTGAAGTTGCGCTCGCATAAGACAAGAACGTCAACGTTGTGGTTATCGACGAAGCAAATCCAAACATTCTATTTCCTCCAAGACAAGATCTCTATTCGATAGTCCGACCGTCATGCGTTTAACTAGAAAATCCTCGAGCCAAGTCTATCTTTTCCTCGACACATTTTTAACATCCCAAGTATAGCATCCAACGGAACAATGACATTTGCACGGCCGTCATTCGCCGAGTCAGAGTGCCCCCGAGTTATCGCATATCGATCTTTGATACGCCTCAATACCATCGACGATATGCGTAACCTGACGATCTTCCTTTACAACCAATTTCGAGTCGTGCGACGATGCCGTTGTCCGAGTTGGATATTCCACAATTTCATTTAATATTCAAGATCAAGTTTCGTCGCTCTTCCTCAAGCTCATTTCAAGATCGTTGTTCTAAACCCAAGTCACACTTTCTTTGAATCAATCCGAAATCGTACGCACGATCCTCTAGGTTTCCTCGATCAAGACCATTCATTTCCATTCATCATTCCGAACCATTTTCTAACTCGCGTTGTCCATTGACAAGTTGTCCAACGACATCTCGTTCGGGACTTTTGAAGTCACAACCAACTAAGCGTGACACGTTCTAAGGCTTTGCGCGATCGCATCGCCTCGCCAACATACTCGTTCTATCCGTAAATCCTTTAGTCTCGCTCGAACAATTTCTATGACGTCCATACACCACTCAGGGTTCGAGCCACTCGACTAGTCATCGACACTCATTTTTATTCTTTTCCGAGCCTATCACATACACCACTCGGATTCAAGCCATACGATCTAGTCCTCAATCACGTTTGCGTCATGCGCTAAGGTATCCTTCAGATTCGTTTGACGAATCTCTAGCGTAATCGCTCACGTCGCCTCGACGTACTAAGTCATTCGCACTAATCCTCAAAATCCAAGCCAATCTTTTGGGTACGCCTAAGCGTTAACTCGATAGCGTTCCTATCGATAGACACTCAAAGTGTATCTCCGTTCTCGATCGAGCGATACTTGATATCGTTCGCAACCCGATTGCACCCAAAAGTCGAGGTGCGCGACACGCAGACTAAGTTGTACCGCATAACCATCTCGTGCGGACTACATTCCGAGTTTGCACGCTCAATTGCTAGGGTCATCGTAGGACTAGTTAGGCATGCACGCGACATGTTAACTTTGCATGTGTTCTCTATCGAGTCAAGTTTAACATCGTTCGGCACAAAGGCCGTTGTCTATCGATCCCGTTCAACCGAGCACTCGTACGAGCTTTTGAAAATATTAGACTTATTGTATGGAACATCCCAAGGCACAACGAGAGAGAGCATACACTTCCTTTGTTTTTCCAACCGAGCTTTCAAAACTGAGAAAATCGAAACGAAGTCCAAGGACGTGATGCCGTGCTCTGATACCAATCTGTCACGCCCCGCTCCCGTAGGAGCGATCGTCCTTGCTAAGGCGTGATGCCGCACGGGCCTAGGTTGCGCCCGTGCAAGGCCAAGTCCAGAAACGGCCGATTTGAGCTAGGCCACAGAGTCTCCCATTTGCAGCGGAAAGTAAATGAACACAAATTGAAGCAAATTCAACTCTTTATTGATATTCAAGAAGTTTACAAGCGGCGCTAAGCCGATATTACAAATCGCTCAAGCTCTCTCTCTCTGAAACATAAAAGGCGTGCCAAGTGGCTTACAAGATGGAATGATTCATGGCGATGTTCCGATACATTATGCCCTGTATAGGGTGCTTCAGCTCCTGGCAACGTTCTAAGGCTCCAGAGTTGGCTCCGCGCCCTATCACGTTCGATGGAAGCTCCGCACCCGCCGACGTTTCCTGCTTCCTGCAAGCAGATTGTGGGGTTATCAGTACATTGTTATGCACTGGTGGGGAGGCTAGCTCGCCCACAATGCTATCATTACCAAACACGTTCCATTTACTTTTGTGTATCTCTATCATTCATTGTCTTTCTGATCTTGCCTTAGGATCAGTTTTATGCATATTTCATAACCTATCTCGTGTTGCCAATTTCAAGTATCGCATGGAAATACATGCATGACTTACCCATACTTACCGTCCGGCCTTCCCTGTTCAATGTAAACCAAGTTAGTCAACAATTCATATGTAATAACATAACGTGCCTCATGTAAACTTTCAATATCAAGGGCGTGTCCCTACCTCGGTTTCTAGCACGTCGTTGGCGTATTTTCCAACTCCTTTGCCTAAGTACTTTCGATTATCTGGTGTGTTATATTTAAGCCCGTTCAGAAGGCACTTCATTTAGTTAACTTAGACTACTTTGATTTCAATGCAAGGACTTGTACGTGGATTGCCACCAGCAAAGCCCACTTAACTCTATATGCACCGGTCGCTGGCACCACAAGCCATCCTGGACATATTTCCCTTGGTATTTTCTCACCTATCATGGCGTGCGGCTGGTACACCCTGATAGTCTCTTGAAAAATACCCTGCACTTACGTCTCCTGGTGGCCAAGCCCCCTCCCCCCCCCAGTTAAGCCCGTAAGCCCATTTTTGATTCCGTCCGGACCGGCAAGTCCTTCACACTTTGACCATGCCGCGGAATCCCTTTCTCTTTACGGCACAGCATACGCCACCCCTCGCTCGTACCGTTTGTCCACGACCATTTCGTATTAACTTGTCTTTTTAACATAACGGCTGTCTCTGAGCCGTAGGCTAACCCTTAGCCTTCTTAAGTTATCGACCAGGTTGGCGTCCGTGCAGCGCGGGTAGCGAGCCCCGTTGCACGTGCCCGTCACACCTGTCGCTAACCATTCTTTTCTTTCTTATCTTTCATTCATTCTTTCTTTTCTTTCTTTCTTTCTTTCACTTGTTCGTTCATTCATTGGTTCTTTTATATATTCGTTCATTCATTCGTTGATTCATTCATTCACTTATTCATTCATACATTTTGCAACTCCCTGTGCGGGAGTCGCCTTGGCGACCCATCGGTCCCATAGTCTTTCAATGTTGCTAAGCTCTACTCGGAACGACTATGTTGATAGTCTTCCCGTTTTATTGTTGTAAACCATTCATTGTTTCATTGTTGAACGCAAGCTTGTGCCTTAGCACGAGCGTGGAGCGCGGGCGAGAGTTCTCATACTTTTCCATGTTCCTTTCCATATTCTATACAAGCATACAAGTTGGGATTATTCCCTTAGCTAGGTGCGTTGAGTCCTTTATTAGCATGCATGGGGTTATCGCCTAGCGATTCTCGTGATAGTATCCGTATTGTTATGTGTCTAGGCTAAGCACAGACGGGTTCATCAGAGCCACCCACCTTAGCGATGTTTGCATCGGCCGAGCGATACTTCGAGCGCGCCTTTGATAGTCTAAGTCTGGATTCATCTTTGACGGCCCAATACAAGTTTTACATCGATTCGTATCGATACTTCATCGGGTCGAAGCAACTCTTCGGGTCGACGGCTCGTTTGAGTCGTTGCACTTGCCGTTTGGAATCGGCGTTCCGCTAGGGCGGAGCGGGTCACTACATCTAACGTATCCTTTAAGGATCTTTATGTATCTACGAGAAAAAAATTATTTAAAGTAAGCAAACGAATGAATGAAAATCAATAAAAAGAAAACAAATGATCACCTTTCAAACGGATACATCAAACGATAATGGACTGGGCCACCTAATTTAGCTTCACGTCCCAGATGGATTGGCAAATGAATCATGATATCGAAAAATGAAGGAGGAAAATACCTTTCAACCAAACATAATATGTCAACAAGTAGATTGGTAAATGAATCACGATATCAAAAAATTGAGGAGGAAAATACCTTTCAAACAAGCATAATATCTCAATAATTTCTTCCTCTAATTTCTCTATTTGTTCTCTATCGATGGCTCTTTGGCACAAGACATTAAAAAATGCACAAATTCGAAATATTGCAATCCTTGGTCCTTTTGGAAGAAGACCTCTCAATGCCACAGGCAACAACTGTTGCATTAACACGTGACAATCATGCGACTTGAGTCCTGTTATTTTGCATTCTTCTACTGATATACAGTTTTCAATGTTTGAAGAGTAACTATCGGGCAACTTCACGTTATATAATCTCTTGCAAAAAATTTCCTTTTTTTCTTTGAAAGGGTGTGCGGTCCCGGTGGAAGAAAAAATATTTTATTTCTTAATTCTGGATGCAAAACTTGTCGAATGCCCATTTCTTCCAAATCCTTACGTGATTCTATGCCATCCTTCGATTTTCCCTTTGTATTTAGCAATGTACCAACCACGCTATCACACCAGTTCTTTTCTATGTGCATTAGATCCAAATTATGGCGCAAAATGAGATGCTACAAAACCTAAAAATAGAATAGAAAGGTCAATTGGAAACAATTTACAAAACACATATGAAAATAATATGATATTACCTCCTAATACGGCAGTGAAAAAAATATTGACTTCCTTTTCCACATCTCTGAAGATTGCCTCTTTCTTTTGCCATTGTCTTTTCCTTTCCCAAAATCATTTGTCATATTTTTTAGTCCTTCTAAAATTTTCGATCCAGTCATTAATCTAGGTGGTTCCCTATGTTCTTGCTTACCATCAAACCAACTTTTTTTCAACCTAAATGGATGCTTGGCTAGAAGAAAGCGTCTGTGTCCCATGTAGACGGTTTTCCTACTATATTTTAACCATTTTGAACATGTATTCACTCCACATATGGGACATCCAACTTTTCCTTTGGTAGTACATCCAGCTAGGTTACCATAAGCTGGAAAATCATTTATTGTCCACATCAAAATTGCTTTCAAGTTGAAAAAAGATTTACTAAATGCATCATAAGCATGCACTCCATTGTTCCATAGCTCTAGTAAATCATCTATTAGTGGCTGTAAATAAACATCTATATCATTTCCAGGTTGCTTCGGTCCAAGAATTAGTAGTGTCAACATTATATTTTCTTTTCGCATGCATAGCCATGGTGGGAGATTGTATATCGTGAGCATCACTGGCCAACAACTATATGAAGAGCTAAGATCGTCGAAAGGATTAAACTCGTCTGCAGCAAGGCCAAGTCTAAGGTTGCGTGGCTCTTTTGTGAAAAAGGGCCACTTCATATCAATTGTCTTCCATGATAAGGAGTCCACAGGATGTCTAATGATGCCATCGTCACTTTTGTGATTATAATGCCACCTTAAGTATTCAGCCGATTCAGGTGACTGAAACATTCTTCTGAACCTTGGAATTATCGGAAAGTACCTTAGTACTTTTGCTGGAACTCCTTCTTGAATTTTGCCAGTCTTATCTTTCTTCCACCGTTCCAATCCACATTTTTTACATTTTTCCTCATTTTTCAATTCTTTTCTGTATAGACAACAGTCATTGGGACATGCATCTATCTTCTCACAATCAAGCTCAAATGTCTTAAGCAACGATTCAGCGTCACGTGAGGATTCTAGAATTGTATTTCCATCAGGTAAAATATCATGCAATATTTCCAAAAGATGACTAAAACATTTATTAAAAATTCCATACATAGACTTGTGCTTGTATAAAATAACGGTTGCCGATAACCTAGTATACTTTTTGCAACTTGGGTATAATGGATTATTTGCATCCGTCAATAAGGTTGTTAATCCATCATCCCTTTCTTCTTCGATAGGTTCAACATTGGGTTCATTTTGAACATATGCATCTTCAATTATATTAGTATCCTCTGTCTGTTCCAAATTTAAAATTCCTTCCCTATGCCAAATCCAAGTTGTATAAGACATATCCATCCCACGTCTTAGAAAATGAAGTAAAATCAAATCTTCATTACCACGACACAAATTCTTACAATCAATGCAGGGACATAACATAAAGTCTGGATTCTTTGCATTTGACTTGGCAAAATCCACAAACTGACGGACATATTTTTTATACAATGTCGTATTCCTAAAAAAACAAAATAATTTTAATATAAATAAGACATAAAGATGGATTTAATTAAGTGAACACATTAGTATAGTGAAAAGGATTTCAATACTGGTTAAGATGAACCCAACCTTTTTTCATCATGTTGACACCCACAACTTGCTTATATCGAGCTTGATAACACCAAAAATAATTTGTACGTGGCCCTAAAGAAACGCCACAGAAATTCAGAAATTCAGTTGAAGGAGTTGTACATAGAAACGCCACAAAAATACCACAAAATAATTAGGGTTCCTGAAACAAACCAATAACATCAAACACAACAAAACGCCACAGAAATTCAGTTGAAGGAGTTGTACATAGAAACAGAATTTCTATCCAAAGCCGAACCCTAATTTCCGACAAATTGATCCACGAAACCGAGGAGGCACTTATACCCCAAATAATCCATCCAAACCCCAAATAATCCATCCAAAGCCGATCCAACAAATCGATCCAATAAAACCCCTCACGAAAACCCTAAATAATCCATCCAAAGCCGAACCCTAATTTTCGACAAATCGAGGAGGCACATATACACCGTCACTAATAGATACTTTATTGACGGAGAAAAAAATTGCAAAAATAGCGTTTTGCTATGGACAGTCGGTCGAGTTTTAGGGTTTTCGTGAGGGAAGAGAGAGACAGAGAGAAGAAGATGAGGGTTTCGTGAGGGGAAGAGGGTTACATGAGGAAGTGCGTTGCCGGAAGAGAGTTTCACGACCGAGAGAAGAAGATGAGGAAGAGAGGGTTTTCGTGAGAGGAGTTGTGAGGAGAGAGGGTTTTCGTGAGGAGGAGTTGTGAGGAGGAGTTGAAGGGTTTTTTAGTTACGCGCCCAGATTATAGGAGTAGAAGGGGTTTTCCAGTTAGGCGCCCAGCTGGAGAATACAATAATGTTTTTTCAAACATAAAACATAGCGTTTTGCTATGGACGGTTCCGATTTAATTGCGAAACATCTAACGGACGGGATCGCCCGCTATTGAGAACGCTATAATTTTATGTAGCAAAACTAAATCGCTCCTATAGCAGTCACTACATACTATAACTTATTATTTTAATATAAAATATATTTTATAAAATTGTGTTGCTTATTCTTCCATATGATTGGAATAGTAGATAGTTCAATTGTGAGCATTCGATTAACTCGGTTAACCGAACCGAATTACCAAATACCAAATTCGACCGAAAATCGAATAACAAAAATTGAAACCAGCCGAAATATCCTGTACCGAACCAAACCGAATGGAATAAATCTGTTTGATTTTTAGTTTATTTGGTTTATAACCAATATTTCAGTTTATTTATAATTTTTTTGCAATATATATATTAAATAAATATACAAAGATATATTTCGTATATATATTACTAAATTTTCTTATTCGGTTTACCAGGGGAGAGGAATTTTAGATAAAATTTCTGAAAGGTTAGTGGGATTAGTTGAAGAGTATTCTGCAGCTCCTTCGCACGAATTTTTTTTACGGTAGCGATTTAATCCCATTACGATGTTGTAACTTATATAGCATCCAAAATATGTTATAGTATTATTTTTAATCATGTAAAATATATACAATATGATGCTACTCCTAATCGAACTGGGATACCTATGTAGGGGTGCCTTCTGTTTATTCATGGTTTCAACCGAAACGAAATAGTCAACACCAAATAAACCGAAATTCAAAAACTCCAAAACCGAAATCGAACCAAAATTAACCAAAACCAAAACCGAATTACCGAACCGAATAAACTATTCGGTTATTTGATCGATTTATTCGGTTAAACCGAATAAATAGAAATCATATTTTAATTATATTAAAGAAATTATAAGTCTACACTTTTTTGTTATATGTCAAAAATTAATATATCAAAAGTAGGACTTCAATATATATATATATATATATATATATATATATATATATATATATATATATATATATATATATATATATATATGTTGCTTTCAAATATATACATTTTTTCTCACTGCATAATGAATTTATACATTGTTATATGTCAAAAATATATCAAAAGTAGGACTTCAAATTTTTTTCAAATGAACCGAATCTCTTATTCAGAAAAAAACTATACCTTTAACAGCACTGCATAATGACCGCTATTGTAACGACACTTCTAATAGCGGGGAGGCATAAACGCTATAGATAAACTGCTATTGTATTTACTTTTAATAGCATGTCCAATAAACGCTATGGATGATGGTATTATAATAGCATGGAGACTCAAACGCTATAGATAAACTGCTGTCGTATGACCTTTTAATAGCACAGACTAATACACGCTATTGATGATGACATTCTATAGCAGGAAGGCTTGAACGCTATAGATAAACTGCTATTATATGCCCTATTTGTTGTAGTGAGCCTTGGTTAGTATTAGTTAGTATTGGTTAGTTGGTTAAGTCATGACTAGTTAGAATAAACTAGGTTGCAACTTGATTAAAGGGGGAAACCTAGATTTTTTACCATTGAATATACTAGATGGAATGAGAGCCCTTAGATTGATTCCCCAAAACCCTAAACCTAGCATTGATGGCCAGCCACATAGGGCACCTATCCCTATAAAATCCCTCTCAAAGTTAGTGCCTCTTTTTATCCATTCCTTCATTTTTCTAGAGAAGAGGTTTGTTCTTCATTTAATGCTTCCTATTTTAATCAATATAAATCATTTTCCATTCAAATTTCTTCCATGGTGACCTAATTAGTGTCCCCCCTACTGTTCATGGAGACCATTGACAGGTTTGACACAATTTGGGGCCTTGAGCTAGCTAGAGGTGATCTCATTTGTGAAGCTTTCTTGAAGGAACAACACCTATAGGTAAATTCCTATTCTCCCTACCAAATTTTGATTTCTTTGCATGGTTAGGAAGCCCTAGGTGTCCTCTCTCTGTAGGAATAGGATTTGTAAAGTTTTGTGTCCTTTACGTGTCCGTATCGGACACGTATCTATGTAGGGTTCAAAGTGTTCGACGAAATGCCACAGTAGGCATTTCGATCCTATTTTCAGATTGTGTTTGAATAGAAAAATAGGTCTTCGTGTTGTTTATGGGTTTCTACTCGACTGAGGTGATTTTGTGTCTAGTCTGAGTCACACTGGACTCGTGGATACAACCCTGCGCGCGGCTAGGGCTTCCCCTGCTGTTCGAGGCCTCGTGCTCGTTGCACAGGCCACGTGGCGAGCTGTGGTTGGACTCAGAGGAGGGGGCAGTGTCTGCAAACTTGTTCTCCAAGTGTCGTATCTAACGGAGTTGTGTCGGACACGCTAGGTCATGCGCACTGGTCACACGCGCACGCACGTACAGGCAGAATCGCGTTCTGATACGCGAGTCGTGTCCACTCTGGACACAATATGGTCGTGTCGTGTTGTGTCATATGTGTAGCCTGACACGTGGGCTATACGTGGGCATGACCACAAGACCCCACGTGTCGTGTGTCGTGTCCACGACCTCTGTGCACGCGTGCACGACACTACGTTACATTGGGTGTACCCTACGTGTTTGAGTCGATGTGGACACGTCTGTGTCGTAGTTTTTGGACACGAAATGACTCACAGGACATGTATACATATGTGACACTATTTACCAACTCTTGTTTGTAATTTTTATGATTATATTAGGGTCGAATTCATCGAATTCCAATATAGGACTGATACCAACTGAACCGAATTGAATTTTCTGATTTTAATCTTCATTTTTTAACTGTTTTTATGATGTTACGTGTTTAGGTTAGTTCACCCACATGTGTAATGACTGAGGACCATGCTAAATTGTGATTTGTGTGAGCAATAGGTTTTTGGATCCATTTTTGGGTTGCTACCGATTCATTTTGATTGAACTGTCAAATTGGTTTTGTTAATCCTGACTTTACACACACTGTCATGATTCACATATACCTGTGTAAATTCCCTCACACATGACACATCTATTCCTATCACTCACACACACAGTTCACAAACACACAAACTGAAATCTGTCACACTGTTTTTCCCTTTACACTGTTTTGTAACATCACCCACACACATTACAAATCTTAGTCACTTAACACCCACACACAGGCCACCCTCTTATTTCCTATCACTGTTTTCCTGCATCTTCCCTTCTAACACACACAGGTTTTTCCCTCACATTTTCACACACACACTCTACACTTGTATATTTGTATACCACTGTTCTTCAATTCCTATGATGAATGCTTTAATAAACCTGAATAGGAATCCTAAACCTGAGTTTATGATATTTGATTTTCTGAGACACCCAATGCTTACTGAAACCTGGGTTGAGACACACTGGATTCCTGTACACAGAACACTCATTCACATTCACATACAGAGGACCCTATTTAACACACTATTTTGACTAAACCTGAGATTGGGATGCACTGTTTTGGTTTCCTGATGATACTGTCACTTGGGTTGAACTGTCCTTGCCATGTTGAGAGATGAATTTGAATTCCTGAGACATCCTATTGACCTATACACACATGTTCAGGCATATACACACAGAGGACACTATTGCCACTCACTGTTTTATTAAACTTGAGATATTCCTGTCACTTGTGAAAACTGAGAACACACTGAAATCTAATTCCTGAGAACTAAGGTGTACACACATTGTTTAGGTAATCCACACACACACACACACACACACACAGGAACATACCTATTCCTAAGTATCCTGTACACACAACTAATATGTCACTGTCACTTGGACTTAGTTAACTGTCATTCTCTAAAATCTGGACTAATTTCTTAACTACTACTATGTTACAAAATTGGAACACCTGCACACTGTTTGTTTCAACACTGAATGACTAAGACACATTCATGACACTGTCAATTGCTTTCCTGTACACAGGTTTCTCCCACACACACTTTCCTCTACTACCAACTATCACATTACACAACACTCTATTATCCATGAACACACACATTGTCTTCAATACCTATTTCCCTCTATGTTATATATATTTCCCTCTATGTTATATATATATATATATATATATATATATATATATATATATATATATATATATATATATATATATATATATATATATATATGTATATATAACCTAGTGAATATGTGAATATAATAGGTAAATTGAAATCAATAGTACTTGCCTATGTAATGTGAGTGTATGTATATAGCCTAATATAGTGTATGGTGTTTAGGCTTATATGTGATATCGCCTAGAGTATTGCTAATTGCCTAAGTAGTTGGCCTATGGCCTTTAACCTAGATGACATAGCCTAGGGTACCCTTGGGTGGCCTTGTGTATATGAAATATACACATGTGTAGTACCCTATAGACTTGTGTATGGTGTGTTCTAGCTAGGATAGACTATTTAGGCCTAGTTAGACTTCATTGTGTCTAGGTTGACTTAGTTGACCTAACTTTGACTTTTTAGTTGACTGAAGTTGACCAGGGTTGACTTTGGTCTAGGATTGACTTAGTGTCATGTAGACTGTATCATAGTATCTTACTTTATTTAGCTGGACATGTTATGACTTGTATTGTTCTGATTAGGAGCCAAACACCACTCCTCAGGCAGTATTTTCTTCCGGACATTCAGGATATCAGGCGAGTACATTCTCTGATCGTTTTATACTTGTCACGACTTATATTCTTGCTCTAGATTATTTACTTGATGCTGTCACGTTATCATCATGGATTGGTACTATATGGATCTCTTCTTGGGATGTTATCCCCCTTAGCGGGCGCATCGGATACTTTATGTCATGTGTTTCATATACATCATGTATTCCTTGCTCTTGCGTTATTTATGTACACTCATGTTCTCTCATGTTCTTTTATGTACGCTCATGTACTTTCATGTGCTCTCATGTACGTTCATGTTTTCTCATGTGTTTCGTGTGTAACCAAAACATCATGTCCGTAACGTAACTTGACTGGATCCTTGTGTATTGATTGTGGATAGGGGTGAGTATAAATGGTCATGTGATTTACCCATCATGTCCATTCTGTTACTTTTCATGTTTTATCATGTTCAACCTAAGCCAATTACATGCCATCTCGTACTCTAAATCACTAGTCACTTACAGTTCTTACTTATCATGTATATATTTCCAGTTATCAAATATCTCTCCTGTTTTCATGTACATCTTCTTACAGCGTTTCATGTATCTTACTCTATTGCTGGCTTTATATTTCCTGACATGATATGAACTGCATGAGATGTACTGTGCTAGCTCCCGTCCTGACTGGACCTATTAAAAATATTACAGATGATACCGAGGACTTCTGTCCGACCTACTATGGAGCCCATCTGGACGATACTTGTGAGTTGGACCCACATGAGGATCCAGCTCTAGCTGAGGACGTCATCCATACTGCTTAGACTAGTTTAGTTAGGCTCTATTATGTCATTTGAGATCTTGATTGTATATATTCTTTCATATTCTGTAGTTGAAACTTTGTATTCTGGATGTTGCTGAATTGTTATCTTAGACACTTAGACTCTTCTGATCATCTGTATTTCATTTTGAGTTCTATATCATATCGTACTTCTTCTTCCTTAGTTGTGATTGAGTTTACATTTGCTATGTCACCCCCATTCGGGGAGTATGAACTGCTTAGCATTATATTATTAGATGTTGTGACCTAGGACAACGTTCTACCGCCGACACTGCGGCGTAGGCTGGACGTACCCACTTCTCGTGCCCTTACTCTAGGGTGCGGGTCGTGACAGCTAAGGTGAACGTTATATGAACGTTGGTTTTTAAACTTGGTCTCCCTTCAGTTGCGGTTTGTTACATAGAGTTCTATCCGAATTCTGCCAGAGTTCCGCCTTTGGAAAAACTATAAATAGAGAGGAATTCTGATCTTTTAAAATCACTCATTCACTTTCATCTCTTCTCTTCTAAAGCTTACGTTTCTTCCAAAGAGTTTTCTAAAAAGCTTTTATTTTCAAATCCCAAGCCAGTTACAATTCTCTAGTCAATTTGTTGGTACGGTAAGGTCTAGAAGAGTTCAAAGAAATTGTAATCAGAGGCTTGATTGAAGAAAGACTCTTCAAAACTGAAGTTAGTCAAATTCTTCGTATCAAAGCTCGCGTCTGTAGAAGTTACAAGGACTTCGTATAAAAACTTGCAATATTTTTCAATAGTGGATTCAACTGGAAGCTAGAGTTCTTCCTACTGGACTAGTCCTCACAAGAGGGAAACCAGTGTAAATCTCTGTGTTTGCGTTTGCCTTCTGATCTCTTTTCTTTACAGTTATTACTTTATGATTATTGATATTATTTCTGTGATCTAACTGCTAACAAGTTTTTAATTAGCAATATTCTGTTGCCTACTCTATTCACCCCCTCTAGAGTATTCTGCTTTACGACTTCGTTCCTACAATTGGTATCAAAGCAGGTTATACAGGTAAAGCATGCTAACACTGTAGTTATATTTATTTGTTTTATAGATCACAGCATTACACATGGTAACTGTAAAATTCACAAGTGAAGGCCAAGCCACAAACAGACCTCCACTGTTTGACAGTACAAAGTACACTTATTGGAAAACACGGATGAGTTTTTCCTTAAAGTCTCTTGATTTTGACTTATGGTATATAGTTATTGATGGCTACAAAAAGCCTCCTCGTATTACTGTTGATGGAGTTTTAATTGATAAATATACTGAAGATGAAAAAAAAGGCCAGTCTTGATGCACGTGCTATTAACGCTTTATTTTATGATTTAGACATAACTGAATTTAACAGGGTGTCGACTTGCACAACATCAAATAAAGTGTGGAAACTTCTCGAAGTAACCCACGAAGGAACAACACAAGTCAAGGAGTCAAAGATCAGCAGACTTACTCAAGAGTACGAGGCATTCAAGATGAAGCCAAATGAATCTGTCACTCAGATATTTACGAGATTCCTGGATATTGTAAATCCTTTATCTTCATTAGGCGAGGAATACAGTAACCATGAGAAGATTCGCAAAATTCTACAAACCCTCATAAATAACTGGATTCCAAAGGCTATAACAATCATTGAAGGAAACGACCTCTCAACAATGTCTCTGGAAATACTCATGGGTAAACTACTCACTCACGAGTTGGAACTTCAAGACTTTGAAGATGCTACACCAAAGGAGAAGTCAGAAAAGTCGATCGCTTTCAAGGCTCAACATAGAAGAACCGTCGAAGATGATTCGGACGACAGCGACTCTGACTCTAAAGATCAAGCTCTTCTGGTATCAAGAAGTTCATGAGATTCAACAGAAGAACAAAGGACAACAACAACAACAACAACAACAACAACAACAACAACAACGAGGAAGATCCTATTTGCTACGGATGTAAGAAGAAATGACATATGAAAAAAAAATTGTCCAACAGCATCATCACCAACAAAAAAGCAGCAAATATGACAAAGGCTACCTGAAGTGATCTACATCAAAGAAGTACGCCAATACAAGCATATGGCATAAGTGCGAAGCCACAATTCAGAAGACGAACAATCGGATGATGCTGCAAATGTATGCTTGATGGCTTGCGATCAGGTAACCACTAATCCTCTATTTGATCCTTATGATGATTTTACCTTTGAGCAATTATGAGAGGCTTTCAGTGACCTGTTAAATGACTACAGGAAACTGCGTAGTAAATATGAAACCTCTAAGAAGGTACTTAAAGAGTACAAAGGTGAGATAGAAAGACTTACCGACCAACTAGCTGATGTTAGAAATAATGATTCCTCTATTGAGTCTGGTGAGCTTTCCTCTATTAAGCTGTTGTTACACGAGACTATCAAGTTATCCGAATAAAAAAACCAACTATCATACAGCTAAAGGAAGACCTATCTAAGGAGAGAAAGAATCTCCAGTGTGCACAAGTCAGAATAGAAACTCTTACATCTGACTATACTAGATTATATGGCACCTCCAAAAAGTTGGAAATTAGTTTAGAAAAATGGCCAGAAGTTGCTGCTTCCTATTCTAACATGTGTCAATTTCCGAATCATCGGAACAAACCCAAACCAAACACTGTCATACCAAACCATACCAAACCTATGCCCAAGATGACTAATAGACATGCATTTTTCTATACTAGAAAACCAAAACCTACCAATCATGTACCTTACACAACTTTCAACACTCAACATGCAAAATGTCATTATTGTTGCCTCATTGGTCATATATTCTCTGCATGTAGAATCAGAAAGTTAGTAGATTTAAATGTTTATGCATGGATACCAAAGACTAACATGTCAGGACCCTACAAGAAATGGGTACCAAGAGTTTTATCTGTAAACTATTTTGTAGGTGGAACGCCTTTCACATGCTAGGAGCAAATGGATCCTCGATAACGGTTGCTCACGGCACATGACCGGTGATGCATCATTATTCGCAACACTGTCAAAGAAGAATAAAGAAGGATACGTCTCCTTCAGTAATAATTTAAGAGGGTACATAGTCGGTATCGGTGACATTGGCCCTATCTTGTGATTAAAGATGTCTGTCTAGTTACCGAGTTAAAACATAATCTGCTCAGCATAAGCCATTTAGCTGATCACGGTTATGGCATTAACTTCGTCAAAGACAAATGTACTATAGCACAACTGGTCGTACTATCTTTGAAGGTATCAGGGAAGACAACATATAGGTTTTCTATCTGTTAGAAGATGCTAACAAAGCAGGTAGATGCGTGATGGCCAAGAGCATTGAGAGTCAACTATGGCATATGAGACTCGGTCATGCAAACATGGACACAATTTCAAAACTATCCACAAAGAAGTTTGTACGCAGCTTACCGGACATATCTCTCAAGAAGGATACGGTATGTAGCGAATGTGAAAAGAACAAAGCTACCCGATCCGTCTTTAAATCCAAGAACGCTGTAAGTACCACTAGACCTCTATAATTGTTGCATAAGGACTTATTTGGACCTAATAGAATTGCTAGTCTAGGTGGTAAGTTATATGCATTTGTCATTGTAGATGATTTCTCTAGATACACATGGGTATATTTTCTTGCACGCAAGAAAGATGCTTTGTCAGAATTCATCACCTTTTGCAAGAAAGTACAGAATGAAAAAGGTTTCATGATTACTCGTATTCGTAGTGATCATGGCGGCAAATTTGAGAATGCAGAGTTCGAGCAATTCTGTGACATACACGGTTATTTGTATGAGTTTTCCTGCCCTAGGACTCCACAACAAAATAGAGTTGTGGAACGTAAGAACAGGACTCTATCTGAAATGGCTAGAGTAATGTTGAACCAGTTTAGTCTACCTAAATACTTTTGGGCTGAAGCTGTCAATACAGCGTGCTATATTCTTAATAGGGTTCTGATTCGACCTATATCGAAGAAGACTTCCTATGAGTTATGGTTTGATAGAACACCCACTGTTCCATATTTCAAGATATTTGGTTGTAAATGCTTTATTCTTAATACTAAAGACAACCTGAGTAAATTTGATGAAAAGACCGATGAATGTATCTTTTTAGGTTATGCGGCAAAGAACAAAGGGTATAGAGACTTCAACAAGAGAACCATGATCATCGAAGAATCAATTAATGTCAAGTTTGACTAATTAAATCAACATTTAGACGATGACGAAAATGAAGACGTGAGTACACCAAGTACAGCTACTGCAAAACCTTCCCACAAAGATGCAGAACCTTCACACCAAGCACCAGCTGAGTCTTCAAGCAAAGAAGTCGGAACCAGCAATCCTGAGGATGTGCCAAAAGAGATGAGATTCTTGGCAGATCATCCAAAGGACTTGGTAATTTGTGAGATTACCAAGGGTATAAGTACTCGTTCCTCTAATAAAGATATAGCTTCTTGTATTGCTTTTGTTTCACAGCTTGAACCCAAAAATATTGAAGAAGCATGTAGTGATAATTTTTGGTCAGATGCTATACAATAGGATTTAAACCAATTCGAACGGAATCAAGTTTGGGAACTTGTTCCCAAGCCCATTGATCATCTGGTCATTGGCACCCGTTGGGTATTCCGAAATAAAATGAATGAGAATGGTTTAGTAACTCGTAATAAGGCTCGACTCGTAGCTCAAGAAGAAGGCATCGACTACAATGAGACTTATGCCCCAGTTGCGAGATTAGAACCCATTCGCATGTTATGTGTATTTGCATGTTTTCATAATTTCAAGTTATTTCAAATGGATGTTAAAAGTGCATTTTTGAATGGTTTTATAAAAGAAAAAGTTTATGTAGCTCAACCTCCAGGTTTTACTGATTTTAAAAATCCTAATTATGTTTTCAAGTTGAAGAAAGCCTTATACGGTTTGAAACAAGCCTCGCGTGCTTGGTACGATCGTCTAAGCTCTTTTCTACTTGACAACGGTTTTTTAAAAGGAAAGGTTGACACTACACTGTTTATAAAATCTTTGAATAACAATCTTCTTTTGATTCAAATCTATGTAGATGATATTATTTTTGGATCCACTGATGAATCTCTTTGTCAAGAATTTTTAAAGTGTATGCAGAATGAGTTTGAGATGAGCATGATGGGAGAGCTAAAATTCTTTCTTGGACTGCAAATCAAACAAACCAACAATTGGATGTTCATAAATCAAGCAAAGTACACAAAAGATTTATTAAAGAAGTTCGACCTGGAAGCAGTCAAACCACTTAGCACTCCAATGGCGACTTCATCCAATCTTGATATTTATGAACAAGACAAACCCGTCGACATACGTAAGTATCGAGGTATGATCGGTAGCTTACTGTACTTAACTGCTAGTCGACCAGACATTATGTTTAGTGTTTGCTTGTGTGCATATTTTCAAACCAATCCTAAGGAATCACATATGTGCGCAGTTAAGCGTATCTTCCGATACCTTAAAGGCACTTCTTCTGTCGGCATATGGTATCCTAAAACCACGTCATTTGACCTAACCGGTTATTCTGATGCTAATTTTGCCGGATGCAAAGTAGATAGAGAAAGTACCAGCGGTACATGTTATTTCCTCGGAAAAGCCCTAGTCTCTTGGTTTAGCAAAAAGTAAAATTCTATCGCATTATCAACAACTGAGGCTGAGTATATCGCTGCTAGGGGTGCAACTCGGGCGGGCTAAACCCGAACCCGATCGGGTAAACCCGTTAATGGGTTGGATTAGGGTTGGAGATATTCGGGTTCGGGCTTGGGCTCGTGTTAAAATATTTGAACCCGATCAAAAATCGGGTTGGGCTTTGGTTCATGTGTTGGGTAACCCGAAGAACCCGAAACCCAACATACATATAATTTTTATATATATTGTTTCATACTACTTAAATAAAAAGTTTAAACTATAATTTTTTCTCCTGAACTCTTCAACTCCTTGTCCTAAATCTCATTTCAGTTTTATTTTATAATGATTGAGGCTTGATTGCTATTTGATTATGCATTTAATATTACTCTTGTTTAAAATTATTTCAAATATCATATTAGAGTCCGATAAACCCGATGGACCCGACCCAACCCGAGTCCAACCCGATCCTCCGGGCTTGGTCTTGGGCTTCATATGTTGAACCCGAAGTCGGGTCGGACTTGGGCTTGGGCTAGACTTATGATCGATCGGGTTGGGCTTGGGTTAACCTCAAACCCGACCCAACCCGCCCGAGTTGCACCCCTAATCGCCGCAGGACGTTGTTGTGCACAAATTTTGTAGATAAAGCAAACTTTAGAAGACTTTGGACTACATTTCACACACATACTCATTTTCTGTGATAACACTAGTTCTATTAATTTGACTAAGAATCAAGAATCCTTTGTCATTCTCATACTAAGCATATCGAGATTCAACATCATTTTCTTAGAGATCATCAACAAAATGGAGATATAGACCTTGTATACATAGACACACAGAACCAATTGGCTGACATTTTTACAAAACCTCTAGCGGAAGATCGTTTCAATTATTTACGTCGAGAATTAGAAATTTTAGATGTCAATAATATTATTTAATTTTGTTTTATTAATTAATTTATTCAATACTCAATAATTGTTTTTCGAGACAAGCCTACAAAGAGTTTGTCTGTCACCACGACTACGGTCGAAGCAAAACGGTACTTAATTGTTCCCCGGTGAACTTTCGTTAGCTGGGATAGTACTTCTACAGCTAATCTAAAACAGATGCTGAGTAAAGAAAATTAATTTATAAAATAATATTAATTATATTATTTGAAGTTTAAAATTACTAAACTTTGAATTAAATATTTGAAATGAGTTGATGAAAAGGATATGGTCCACAAAAATTTTTAAAAAACCAGGAGAACCCTAGGCGAATTCGGCCCGAGTTCGGTCCGAATTCGGCCAGAGTTCTGTTGGTGCTGTACGTTTTTAAGTCAGAACCCGAGGCCTTTTCCTCTTCATCTCTTCCAAACTATTCCATCACAGCAGCAGCAGCAGCCGAAGAACCCCCAAACCCTAGCTTTTCTCCACTCCCTTTCTTCCAATCTACGTGGAGAGTTCCATCCAAAATTTGGATTCGTGCGGAGAATCGTGTCCTCTACAACATACTTGATTCTCGGAAGGTATAACTCCTTCTCTCCTCCACTTTCAAATTCTTAGGGTTACCTAGTATTGGAAAAGAATGCCTAAGGAATTCAATCCTTTCAAGAGAAAGAAGACCAATGCCAGTGAAGAGGCATCGTCTTCTGATCCGAACATGGATACCCTCTTTTCTCCGGTCCAATCGGGTGACGGCGTGTCGGATGAGTTTTACTTCAAAACTCATGACCAAGCTTTGCTTTGGTATGCCGACTTTGCTATGCGTACAATATGCACAAGCGCTCCGATTAAATGGACTTATTTTCAGATCACCGTCCTTTCTTTGAGGCATTAGGGTCACACTATCTCGTACCCTACAATCTATAGCTACTAATGCCCTTAGACTATTCTATTGTAACTTCGTGTTAGACACTTTTTACCGCAAGAACTCATATTTGCGGGATCGATATCGAGTTCAAAGATGTATTGCTAGCAGAAATCCTTGGTATTCCAAAAGAAGGTGCCCCGCTCGATGACATCACCGACTTTGACTTTTCGAGGGTACGACTCTTGTTAGTTTCAAGAATAAGCTTTGTGCGCCGCACGTGCTCGTCCTAGAAAGTTTAAGACCAATAGCTTGAACTTGTTTAACTACGAGTTACATCGCATCATCTATTCTACTATTCTTCCCAAATCCACTTCAAATGATGATGTCACTGCACTAGAACTCTCTGTCCTCTATCATATTCTTAAGGGGATTCCTTTTTCTGCCCCTAAGCTATCATCCAGATGATGGGTAGATGTCGCGGAAGAGAACGCAATCTCTCTTATGTGATGCTTATCCCTCGCATCTTTCAGCATTTTGATATCGACTTATCCACTTGCGCTCTGGACCTAAGCCTAAGTTTCTCAAGCTTTTCCGTCGTAGCATTGCCACTGCTCCTCTACCTCCTACACCCGCTCCTACTGCACCTGTTCCTCCTCAGACCTACCCCATGACTTTTGAGGTATTCATCAGCACCTTTCGAATATGCAGACTTTCTTTGTTGACACTTCCAAGGAACGTGAGTTCCGTGACGTGGCTCGGTTCCACGCTATTGCCAACTCATTTGTCGATCTCCGATTTGCTCAGACGGGTCATTTTGCTAGCTCTCTTCCTAGAGACCCTTCTGTATCTGGTTACCGCATTGATGATGAGGCGGTCCACTCTCTGTTCCAACCAGGGAACGCTTACGATTGGTATCGTACTTTTGGTGCTACTCCACATACCTCTGGAGCTGGCACATCTGGAGCTGGTCCATCCGGACATAGTGGACATGCTGGAACTGCCGATGAAGAGGATGATATGTGATTTGTCGTACTATTGAGACTGATGTTATTGTATTTGTTTACTTGAAAATACTCCGACATTCCAAGCTAGTATCAGTACTCTTATTTTTCTATTGTGACTTTTTTGTCTGATGGACATGTTATATGTTTTCTTCAGCATATTTTATTCAGTTTAGCTTTTCTCATAGCATTATCTTTCATTATGCTTCCATTTAAACTGCCTGTGAAAAAAATTTGCTTATCATATTTTCTTTACTGTCTGTGATATTTATACCATGCATGTGATAAAAAATTTATATATATCCATATTTTTGTGTTTCTTCACTGATTGTTACTTATGCATATATTGCGGGGAGCTTTCTCTTTTGCAATTATTTTGCTAAATGACAACGGGGAAGAAATAAGATCTAACATCTTCGATCTGTAAGAATACAGGATATGAACAATCTACATGACATTTTTTGGTACATTATATCGGTACAATTTGTTTTGATAAAGACCAAAGATGTTATATCGGTCAAGGTTTGTCAATTATCAAAATGGAGGAGATTGTTGGCCCATTGGTCGTGGTCAAACCTGATTTTAATAATTGATCAAACTCTGTCTTGATATACGGAACAACTCAGATGTTTACTCAAGACGTTTTGGACACTTGGACACTGATCAAGATTGGATATTTACTTAGTTCAAGACCGAAGCTATGTTTGCCACTCGAGATTGTATTTCTTTATGCAATATAATTTTTATTTTTATTGAGTCTAGGAATACATTGTACACCAAGTCGTACTGACAAATAGGCTATCCAAAATCGTTTTCAAAATTGACCTACGTTTTGAAAAATATCTCTTATTTACAAAAGCTTCTGAAGGATTTCAAAAAGCCCCAAAAATATTTTCTTAAAATATTCTTGACCAACCCTGACAGAACGCGGCCAGAGTTCGGCCAGA
Source organism: Iris pallida (assembly GCA_029216955.1). NCBI lineage: Eukaryota > Viridiplantae > Streptophyta > Magnoliopsida > Asparagales > Iridaceae > Iris > Iris pallida. Next base: position 7,485,194 of record JANAVB010031215.1, on the reverse strand, counting down.
GAACTTGGTCTTCCTTCAGTTGCGGTTTGTTACATAGAGTTATGTCCAAATTTTGCCAGAGTTCTGCCTTTGGAAAAACTATAAATAGAGAAGAATTCTGATCTTCAAAAATCACTCATTCACTTTCATCTCTTCTCTTCTAAAGCTTACGTTTCTTCCAAAGAGTTTTCTCAAAAGCTTTCATTTTCAAATTCCAAGCCAGTTACAATTCTCTAGTTAATTTGTCGGTACAGTGGTCTAGAAGATTTCAGAGAAATTGTAATCAGAGTCTTGATTGATGAAAGACTCTTCAAAACTGAAGTTGGTCGAGTTCTTCGTATCAAAGCTCGTGTCTAGGACTGTAAAACGTTTCAAACCGTTCGTATTTGGCTCGTGTTCGACTCGATCCAATTTCGGATTAAGTTCGTTCGTGTATTAATCGATACCGAGTTCTACCATAGGTTGTTCGACTCGATCTTGTTCGCACACAGGTTCGAGCTCGGCTCAGTTTTTCGTATTAGGACTTTTTCTAGTATATTTACACATTTTTTAATAGATAAAAATATATTTTATCTTAGAAATTTTACTCTTTTTTTGTTCTTTATATGATGTTAAATTTATGATGTAAATAGTATAAGTAAATCAATAAAAAAGTCTTTAAACTTTGAGAGAAACAGTGTGATGTCGATATATACAATATGTTCAATAGGACTTTGGCTCGAGCTCAATTCGTTCGAACCTCTAATCAAACCTAGTTCAAACACCATTTTAGAGCTCGATCTTAAGCTCGGTTCGAATCAAACGCGGTCGATAGTTAAGTCAAACCAAGCTTGAATACTCTTTATTCGAGCTCGTTCGTTCAATTTTTAGCCCTACTCGTGTCTGTAGAAGTTAAAAGGACTTCGTATGAAAACTTGTAGGATTTTCCAATAGTAGATTCAACTGGAAGCTAGAGTTCTTTCGACTGGACTAGTCCTCACAAGAGGAAAACTAGTATAAATCTCTGTGTTTGTGTTTGCCTTCTGATCTCTTTTCTTTACAGTTATTACTTTGTGATTATTGATATTATTTCTGTGATCTAATTGCTAATAAGTTTTTAATTAGCAATATTCTGCTACCTACTCTATTCACCCCCCTCTAGAGTATTCTGCTTTACGACTTCGTTCCTACACTTGACTCAAGTTCGGGACACTTTGAAGGGCGTCTTGTAGAAGCATAAAAATCTTAGCTAAAGATATCCCTTCGCCAAAGTATAGAAGATATAGAAGACTGGGGCTCAGTGTTAAAAAGACAAAACAGAAGATAAGGAGAGAAGTCCCTTCATTGTCATGTCTACAAAAGTCTAGTACAGACATATCAAGACCACACATAAGGGACTAATTTTGTTCTTCTACAAAGGATCTAGTACAGATTTGAAAGAAGCCTAGAATGATCTACCAGGGATGCAATCTTCATCGAAGCATAGCATTCCTTCTTCTCGATACACACGCTGGAGGATTGACCTCCACTATAGCATGTTCTGATAATCTAGTAGGTGCAGCCTCTCAGAAGTATATCAGTAACTCAGCACTTTGAAAAAGCCAGAGCCTTCGAGCCAGAGGCCAAGCCACCTGCCTGTGCCAACCTTAGAAACAAGATGGTGGTAGGGCCCTCCTCCCCTTCTTTTATTCCAGAAGCCAGTGTTTGTACTCCAGAGAAGTAGCTATCTGCCTGCGCCAATCTCAGACGCGCAAGGGTGTCATACCCTTCCCTTCGCAGCCAACGTCTTCACTGTCAGAGGCGCAGCTACTTACCTGCGTCCGCATGAGGCACAGGATAGTAATATGCTCATACCATCTCTATTCCTACGGTGCAGTCATCTGCTCCGGATCAGAAGCTTAAGTCACTTCTCTACAAGAGACTTGGGAACTCCCATCGCAACCAATGCAAGTCAACATGTCGCTCCAAAAGTACAGTAACCTTGCCAACCTGAAGCACAAGCCTACTTGTCACCTATAGCACAGTGACTCTGGTAGCCCAAAACATAGCTTCGTAAGTTTCTCTATATGCACAGAAGTCTCATCGTCATTCGAAGCCAAGTCCACTCGTCGCCTGAAAGCACAGAGGTTTCGTCATCTCCAGAATCACGGTCTACTCGTCGCCACAAAAGCACAGCAGCACTTGGTCCTCACCAAAGGCGCAGGAAGCATGGGTCCACCCCAATTGGTTTGTTTAAACCGCCTCTTGTAGAGAAGATTGGGATTAAATCATGATTGATATCATATCAGATTGATTTAAATCTTAGACGAGGATCAATTTGTAGCTCCCCTTTCCGGAATATTTTTTATTTTTATTTATTTAATTGAACTAAACGGCGATTTTTAGATTTTTATAAATGATTATTTAGTTAATTATTACGGTAGATGATTTTAGCCATGATTGAGTTTTGAAGTAGAAGACGGCTAGGAATCCTAGCACGGATAGTGCAGTAGCGTGCTTTGACTAGTGTTTAGCCATGGTAGGGGAATGCAAAACCATTGGAGTGTCCTAACTAGGTAAACCAGGCCAAGTTGCGGCTTAACCCTATAGATGATTTAAATATCCATTAATTAGATTATTGACTTTTAGAAGACCCGATCGTGCCAAAGCAACCAGATTGGATCCGAATCAAGCTCAAGCCCGTGTAGACAGGAAGTGTGACCAAGATGTTAGTGTCGATATATTTTGTGTGTACGTATTTTCTTAAATGCTCTATTACACATATTTTGTAAGTAATTATTATTAATATTATTACGGTTATTATATATATAAGTATTTGATATTCATAAGATATCTAAAAGTATTTTAAATGATTTTCTTATTTATCCTGCTGTATTTTTGGAATATTTAGGCTACAACCCATATTTGTATACGTACCTATTTTTGGATTCCATGGTTTGTGATAATTGTTACTATTATTAATATTGTTAATATAATTAGGCTTAATTGCACTTTGCTACCCTCAACTATTCCGCTTTTTCAACTTGATACCCTAAACTTTTTTTGTAACAAGTTGATACCCAAAAAAATTTTGGGACGAAAATACCCCTACTCAAACCTTAAAATTATCTCCCCTCCCCCCAACCCCCCCTCCTCCACTCCGGCTACCCCCTCCCTCCCGCTCCGCCTCCCCTCCGGCCACCCTCCTCTCCCGTGTCCGGCCAACCCCCCTACCCCCACCGCCGCTGGCCGCCGCCGCAGCGGTGGCGCCGGAAGCGGGAGGGGGGTTGGCCGGACGTGGGAGAGGGGGTGGCCGGAGGGGAGGCGGAGCGAGAGGGTGGGGGTGGCCGAAGTGGGGGAGGGGGGAGGGGTGAAGGGAAGAGGGAACGGATAAGGGCATTTTGGGGTTTTTAGAAAAATTAGGTATCAAGTTGAAAAAAAAATAATAGTTGAGGTATCAACTTGTTACAAAAAAAAGTTTAGGGTATTAAGTTGAAAAAGCGGAATAGTTGAGGGTAGCAAAGTGTAATTAAGCCATATAATTATAATAATATCGTTTGGAAGTTTGGATTAAATATAAAATAAATATATGTATGTATATATATAAATATTAAATATGTGTGTATTTGTATGTATATATATATATAAATATATATTTTTTTATATATATATAATAGTGTATGTGTGTATATATAAATATATATATAATAGTGTATGTATATATAAATATATAATAGTATGTGTGTATATATATTTGTATGTATATATAAATATATATATAATAGTGTATGTGTATATATATGTATATATATATATATATATATATATATATATATATATATATATATATATATATATATATATATTTATTTTTTTTTATTTTTTTTTAGTGTATGTATATATATATATATATATATATATATATATATATATATATATATATATATATATATATATATATATATATATAGCCTTGAAGACCCATCAATATATATATATATATATAAGTGTATCTGTGTATTAAATATATATATATATATATATATATATATATATATATATATATATATATATATATATATATATATATATATATATATATATATATATATATATATATAAGTGTATCTGTGTATTCATATATAAATGTATATATTATATATAAATGTATATGTGTATATATATGTGTATATGTGAAAATATAGATATATATAAGGTGTGTGTATATACATATATATATGTATACATGTACTTAGATATTTATATATATATATATATATATATATATATATATATATATATATATATATATATATATATATATATATATATATATATATAGATAGATATATAAATAGATATATTTGTAGATATGAAAGAGAAAAAGAAATAAAAAAATAATCAACTGGCCCAGGCCCAAAGACCCGAGCCCACAGTCCGGCCCAACAGTCCCCAGCCGCATCCGAGCTCACTCCCGCTCAGAAAACCCCCCCCCCAGCCCGATCAACACACCAAACAGAGACCCCAAGCCTACTCTATTTTACAACTGAACCATATATATATATATATATATATATATATATATATATATATATATATATATATATATATATATATATATATATATATATATAAAGAGTCGAGAGAGAGTTTCTCTCGTAAAACCCTAAACCTAAACACTCGCCACCCTAACGGAGCCTCCCCAACACCCCTGACGGCCACCAGGCGCCCCGCGCACGCGCCAACCCCGTCGTGGGCGGCCGTCGGCCGGCGACGGAGTCTCCGGAGGCCACACGCGCGCGTGTAAAGCTGAGAGACAGCAGCAACAATGGCGGGTGGAGGGAGCAACTTCGCGGCAATTTTTCTCCCTCGACGACTGATCCCTTCGCGAACCGTTTGATAAGGTACGACCACAAACTAACCATCTTTATATCCCTTCAATTAGTTCGAATCTAGATGGCCGAGGTTGGCCGAAAAACAGAGTTGAAGTTGACGAAAAACCCGCTAGTAAACAGGGCAAAACCCAGTCCCAACACCCAAGTTGGAAGGCCAATTAATGGCAACCCAAAGACATCCTTTAAAACCTATCTGAACAGTATTTTAGTCGACCTAAACAGTATCAAAACCCTTTTTATAGTTTTATGTTTCATCGAATATATGTTGAGAAATTCGTTTTCCAAAAAAGAGAAAAACCACGTTTGAAACAGTTTTAACTTTGGAAATTTGTCCGATACGACGTACGTCCTGCCAATCCGGGCGACGTGGTCACGAACCGAAGGCATCGAAAGGTGCGTAACGGCATCGTGGTCGTGTGGGCTTTGGCGGAATTCAAATTGGTCGCGTGTGCGCGACGAATTAATGCGTATCCGTCGAAATTTGCCGTATCGACCACTTTGCACAAACTCCGATTACTTTGTGCACGCTCGTCAGATCGAGACAAAACTTGTGCCATCAGTACCATATCATTTTTCTGGTCCTGTATGCCAAGTTTGGTCCGATTCTGAGACAGTTGATAAAATTGTCGTTTTGCGGGCCCCACGGTCCGACTCAACGGGTGATTTTGTGCACGGCTTGCCAGAATCCAATTTTGGACATACGATTGGGTTCGTATCGGAAAACTGGATCCATAAAAATGTAGTTTGATGACTTTAGAGACCATTGACTCGGGCACGCTTTTCGGTGCAAAGCGGGTCCAACGACGGACATTATTTTTGCCCGAAATTATCGTTTTGTCCCTGTGTCCAGAATTGGACTTAAGGACAGACAATCCTAGCTAATTCGACTATTCTGAGAATGTTGGTAACGTTTATTTTAGCTTTCGGAGACAGTTGTGATGACTTGGACTTTCTGACTTGTTGATTGGCGATACATTGTTGGTTCTCCGTGCAACCTCCAGGCAAGTATACCTTGCCGAACATATACAGTATTTACATGGTTTCTCTCCCCTTATTGTATTTCTTTTCATATTGTCACATGATTCCATATTATGATTGACTCTCCTTGATTGTCTTACTTGTTCTAGATTACGTGCACGTATAAGGTATTTGACATTGCTAGATTATTGGTCTTATCATGTTACCTTGCTTTGTGATTGAGTTGTCAGTTTCTGTATCTGTTCTTGACTTGACTAAATCTTGATTGGGAGTATCTTGCATTGTACTACAGTTGAGATATACTATCGATTGGGAGTATCTTACATTGTACTACGACCTATAGCCGATTCTTCTACCTTGATATCACTTGATTAACTTGACTTGAGACATGCCATGGATTGGGAGTATCTTATATTGTACTACGACCTATAGCATGTATTGATTGATTGATTGACTTGACTTGCGACACTATAAATTGGGAGTATCTTGTACTGTACTACGATTTATAGGAGTCAACTTGACTTTGTATCCTTTATGAGAGGAGATCGATACAAGAATTGGCTAATCTTGACTGGGATTATCTTGCATTGTATTACAGTCAAAATCTACTATAGATTGGGAGTATCTTGTATTGTACTACAAGCTATAGAGGTTAATCGATTGATTGGTAGCCAAGTCTAGTATTACATTTCCATATTTTAGAAATCTTTCTTGCACCGTTCTTATCCTCCATACATGTTATTTACTGTCATATTAGTAGGCATGTTTTATGTATCTTGCTAGTCCTCTGAGGACCTGATGATCTCTTCAGGTAGCTGATTGCACGGAGTTAGTTAGCTGAGCATGTGGTAGTTGACTTCATCTGCATGATTCCGGTATTTTGTTAGTGATATTGATTTACTATCTTTCTCGTGCTTTTATGATATATTCTGCTTATCAGCTTAGTTGTATAGACTCATATTATTCTTGGAGTCTAATCGAACAATATGCTAATGGGCTGCAGACCATGACCTATACTTGTTCATTCTTGCTATAAAAGATTCTTGTGGATTGAGATATAGTTTAGATTAGACATGATACCATGACCTTGACAGCTTATACGTACTCGAGTCGGGCTGGAGTCCGCTCGATACATAGCTGGCTTGCTCACGAGCTCGTGTCTGAAAATCGGGTGCGGGTCGTGACAAGTTTTTGTGGTGGCCCATGCAGGTCAGAGCATATCGTACCGGTTACGTTACTGTACTGGTACGAGCCTGCGCAACTGACTAAACCCTTAGAAATATTAATCCATACTGCCTTAAAAATTCTCCTAGAAATTCTGTACATCCTTGAAAACTCCATAATTGCTCTCGATTATACTTCCTTGCTTTCTGTATCCTTAACTCTCGTCCCTTCCTATTTCGGAGTGACGAATGTTCGTGCTGTTTAGGATTTATCAGAAATTCTTAGGTTATAGTATAATATGGCTTGATGATTTGATTTTGGTTGCTTGATAGATTTGAGGGTATTAGAGATACCATAGGCTACAAATATCTATAGATAGTGATGTTAGCAACTAGTTCGGTGTTACAAGATTTTAGTGACCGTATATTGAGGTGTATTATGACCAAATGTGGGTAGAAGTTCTTGAGACTTCGTAGTTACAAAATGATTAGGAGGAGGATATGAAATATTTATGTAGAAATTAAATTTGAGGAGATCAAGGTGATAGTAGACTTTGATATTTTTGAGGAATAGTTATGAATTAGAATTTCGAGGACGAAATTATTTTTAAGGTTGGTAGATTTGTAGCTCCCCTTCCCGGAATATTTTTATTTTTATTTATTTAATTGATCTAAATGGCAATTTTTAGATTTTTATAAATGATTATTTAGTGAATTATTACGTTAGATGATTTTAACCATGATTGAGTTTTGAAGTAGAAGACGGCTAGGAATCATAGCACGGATAGTGCAGTAGCGTGCTTTGACTAGTGTTTAGCTATGGTAGGGGAATGTAAAACCATAGGAGTGTCCTAACTAGGTAAACCAGGCCAAGTTGCGGCTTAACCCTATAGATGATTTAAATATCCATTAATTAGATTATTGACTTTTAGAAGACCCGATCGTGCCAAACCAACCAGATTGGACCCGAACCAAGCTCAAGCCCGTGTATGCAGGAAGTGTGACCAAGATGTTATTGTCGATATATTTTGTGTGTACGTATTTTCTTAAATGCTCTATTACACATATTTTGTAAGTAATTATTATTAATATTATTATGGTTATTATATATATAAGTATTTGATATTCATAAGATATCTAAAAGTATTTTAAATGATTTTCTTATTAATCCTGGTGTATTTTTGGAATATTTAGGCTACAACCCATATTTGTATACGTACCTATTTTTGGATTCCATGGTTTGTTATAATGTTACTATTATTAATATTGTTAATATAATTATAATAATATCGTTTGGAAGTTTGGATTAAATATAAATAAATATATGTATGTATATATATAAATATTAAATATGTGTGTATTTGTATGTATATATAAATATATATATAATAGTGTCTGTGTGTGTGTGTGTATATATATATATATATATATATATATTATCTATATATATATATATATATAATATATATCTATATATAATATATATATATATATATATATATATAAAAATATATATATATATATACTATATATATATATATATATATCTATCTATATATATTATATATATATATATATATAAGTGTATCTATGTATTCATATATAAATGTATATATTATATATAAATGTATATGTGTATATATGAAAATATCGATATATATATAAGGTGTGTGTATATACATATATATGTATACATGTACTTATATATATATATATAATATATATATAGATATATATATATAGATATATATATATATATGTAGATATGAAAGAGAAAAGAAATTAAAAAAAACAATCAGCTGGCCCAGGCCCAAAGACCCGAGCCCACAGCCCGGCCTAACAGTCCCCAGCCTCATCCGAGCTCAGTCCCGCTCAGGAAAAACCCCCTAGCCCGATCAACACACCAAACAGAGACTCCAAGCCTACTCTGTTTTACAACTGAACCATATATAAAGAGTTGAGAGAGAGTTTCTCTCGTAAAACCCTAAACCTAAACACTCGCCACCCTAACAGCGCCTCCCCAATACCCCTGACGGCCACCAGGCGCCCCGCACACGCGCCAGCCCCATCGTGGGTGACTGTCGGCCGGCGACGGAGTCGCCGGAGGCCACACGCGCGTGTGTAAAGCTGAAAGACAGCATCAACAATGGCGGATGGAGGGAGCAACTTCGCAGCAATTTTTCTTCCTCGACGACTGATCCCTTCGCGAACCGTTTGATAAGGTACGACCACAAACTAACCATCTTTATATCCCTTCAATTAGTTCAAATCTAGATGGCCGAGGTTGGCCGGAAAACAGAGTTGAAGTTGACGAAAAACCCGCTAGTAAACAGGGCAAAACCCAGTCCCAACACCCAAGTTGGAAGGCCAATTAATGGCAACCCAAAGACATCCTAAAAACCTTTCTGAACAGTATTTTAGTCGACCTAAACAGCATCAAAACCCTTTTTGTAGTTTTATGTTTCATCGAATATATGTTGAGAAATTCATTTTCCAGAACAGAGAAAAACCACGTTCAAAACAGTTTTAACTTTGGAAATTTGTCCGATACGACGTGCGTCCCGCCAATCCGGGCGACGTGGTCGCAAACCGAAGGCATCGAAAGGTGCGTAACGACTTCATGGTCGTGTGGGCTTTGGCGGAATTCAAATTGGTCGCGTGTGCGCGACGAATTTGATGTGTATCCGTCGAAATTTGTCGTATCGACCACTTTGCACAAACTCCGATTACTTTGTACACGCTCGTCAGATAGAGACAAAACTTGTGCCATCAGGACCGTATCATTTTTCTGGTCCTGTATGCCAAGTTTGGTCTGATTCTGAGACAGTTGATAAAATTGCCGTTTTGCTGGCCCTACGGTCCGACTCAACGGGTGATTTTGTGCACGGCCTGCCGGAATCCAACTTTGGAAATACGGTTGGGTTTGTATCGAAAAATTGGATCTATAGACAGATAGTTTGACGACTTTAGAGACCATTGACTCTGGCATATTTTTCGGTGCAAAGCAGGTCCAACGGTGGACATCATTTTTGCCCGAAATTACCATTTTGCCCCTGTGTCCAGAATTGGACTTAAGGACAGGCAATTCTAGCTAATTTGACTATTCTGAGAATGTTGGTAACGTTTATTTCAGCTTTCGGAGACAGTTGTGATGACTTGGACTTTCTGACTTGTTGATTGGCGATACATTGTTGGTTCTCCGTGCAACCTCCAGGCAAGTATACCTTGCCGAACATATACAGTATTTACATGGTTTCTCTCCCCTTATTGTATTCCTTTTCATATTGTCACATGATTCCATATTGTGATTGATTCGTCCTTGATTGCCTTACTTGTTCTAGATTACGTGCACGTATAGGGTATTTGACATGCTAGATTATTGGTCTTATCATGTTACCTTGCTTTGCGATTGAGTTGTCAGTTTCTGTATCTGTTCTTGACTTGACTAAATCTTGACTGGAAGTATCTTGCATTGTACTACAGTTGAGATATACTATAGATTGGGAGTATCTTACATTGTACTACGACCTATAGCCGATTCTTCTACCTTGATATCACTTGATTAACTTGACTTGAGACATGCCATAGATTGGGAGTATCTTACATTGTACTACGACCTATAGTATATATTGATTGATGGATTGACTTGACTTGCGATACTATAAATTGGGAGTATCTTGTATTGTACTACGATTTATAGGAGTCTACTTGACTTTTGTATCATTTAGGAGAGGAGATCGATACTAGAATTGGCTAATCTTGACTGGGATTATCTTGCATTGTATTACAGTCAAAATCTAATATAGATTGGGAGTATCTTGTATTATACTACAAGCTATAGAGGTTAATCGATTGATTGGTAGCCAAGTCTAGTATTACATTTCCACATTTTAGAAATCTTTCTTGCACCGTTCTTATCTTCCATACATGTTATTTACTGTCATATTAGTAGGCATGTTTTATGTATCTTGCTAGTCCTCTGAGGACCTGATGATCTCTTCAGGTAGCTGATTGCATGGAGTTAGTTAGCTGAGCATGTGGTAGTTGACTTCATCTGCATGATTCAGGTATTTTGTTAGTGATATTGATTTACTATCTTTTTCGTGCTTTTATGATATATTCTGCTTATCAGCTTAGTTGTATAGACTCATATTATTCTTGGAGTCTAATCGAACAATATGCTAATGGGCTGCAGACCATGACCCATACTTGTTCATTCTTGCTTTAAAAGATTCTTGTGGATTGAGATATAGTTTAGATTAGACATGATACCATGACCTTGACAGCTTATACATACTCGAGTTGGGCTGGAGTCCGCTCGATACATAGCTGGCTTGCTCACGAGCTCGCGTCCGAAAATCGGGTGCGGGTCGTGACACAATTAGACTCCAAATCTAAGATGAAATTCCAAGATTTGCTCGGTTGTATCCGAGCAAGAAAATTGGCACGCGCTACGTGTCACATCCTTCGGTTATGTTTATAACCACCAGAGACCTCGTTTGAAGGGAATCTCGATGTTCGCCACGTGTCAGCGTCGCAGAAACCTACACCGTGTAATGATGACAGATTCTTTCATATCTCAGGAACCCTAATGCACATCGCATATGTGCTCGATTCTCTATAAATAGAAGGAGTTCTTCTTCCACTAAAGCATCAGAAATTAACAGAGGGAACATCGACAATCGACAATCTTCAAAGGAGCAGCGATCTCCATCCATGAAGAGTCGACCACACTCATCCACCTATCAACCAAAGAACCAACCAACCAACCATCTTTAAGGGATCTTCTCATCCAGACAGCCTCTTAATCGGTGACCCAGAGTCCCATCAAAGGTGCCAGAGAGTCATAGCAAGGTTGATTCGTCGTCAGATCATTAACGGAGTAAAGGAGTCGCTGCAGTGCTCGATCCCACCGTCACACTTTTCTAGAAATCTCTTCTCCCTATACTTAGAATATCATGTTTAGGACTTCCTTCTTTATACACAGATACCTTATATGCTCAATAAAGCAAAAAGTTCGTTCAACCTTTTGTTACGTCGAACACCCATCACCTTATACTTATCTATTTAGCACTCACACACATATATAGACAATATGTATAAGATACTCCCTCCCTTGCTTTTAGGTGAATCTAACTATAGGTAACACTCTCACATATAAGGTCATTTTTTGGTCACCTATAGCAAATGTCACCACACATTCACACTCAAGGCTTCTAAACACAATCTCACCCTTGTCCCTTCTATCATACATGTGCATACACACAATATATATATACACACACTCTATCTAACCCTCACTGTTTCACATCCCTCTCACTCTCATCTCACTAATCTACTCACTGTTCTCACATAGGAAATCAACATGTAGGTGTGTTTCCTTCCCCCTTCTCTTGACACTAGCTTTTTATTGTCTTAGAGTAGCAATGCTACTGATACCATAATGTACTCTTCTCTATAAATGAAATACACTAACCCTTCCAATCTTACCCTTCCCTATAGTTTATTTGGTAACTTTAGAAATACCCAAGCTTCTCCATATGTTTAACAGATATACAAAATGGCCCAAAGTTAAATCCTCATAAAAAATACAACAAGGTCTGTGTAGGCCCCAAATAGGCTGCAACAGGGAATCCATTCATACAAACCCTAGTGCAGTAAGCCTACTACAGGCTACTGCTGCTAAGGAGGGGCAGCCCTGCTGCTGTAGGCGACTCCCCTGCTGCCAAGGCATTGCCCTGGCTAATATGGCTTGGGCTATGGCCGAACCATCTATCTACTACAACTAACACAGACCACACACCCATTAACTGATGCCATGTTCAGTTTAGGACTGGACATGATGCATCTCTAGGGACTGAAAAAAGGGCATATAGGACAGGGCTAAATAGAATCCTAAATTACTGATACACAAAAGGAAGGGACTGGTATAAAGATCATTAGGAAGAACAACCACAAGTGACTTATCCTATATGAATTGATACAAAACATCCTAAGGACTGAATCTAAAGACTAAGCAATCCCCTATCAACCTATATGGGAGTAAAGGACTGAACAAGACATACAGTGAATGGTCAGGTACATGAAATAGGACTGCACATTATTCAAAATCAACTTGAGCCTCCCTCCCCTATCTGCACTCGAGCTTCTTCCCAATAACTAAACACTCTAAATATTTACCTATTACTTAGAAACTAGGGTACCCACAACTTCCTATCCCCTTTACTTACTTAGACTGATACCAACCTCTATCTAACTGATACAGAGACTCACCATCCTCCTGGACAGATATATATAGACACACCCATACACCAACTGTCACATGGATACTTGCTCACAGTCACACGCTCATATATATATATATATATATATATATATATATATATATATATATATATATATATATATATATATATATATATATATATATATATTTTGGAACCAGGTAAATTATTTCTGGAATCGCTCCCACTGGGATTCGAACTCATGACCGCTCGGGCCGTATGCATCTCTCTTAACCACTAGCCTAGAGGTCATTTGCATATATATACCGCTCATATATATATATATATATATATATATATATATATATATATATATATAAAGGACTGATACCATGGACCAATGGACTGATACCAACTCTAACCCCCTCTAGAACTGATACAAGCCTTCCCATAACTGATATATGGCTATGCACTACAAGAAATTGTACTTTTAGCAACATGTTTTAGCGACACATGGTCTTTTATGTCCCCAAAAGCTAATTTTTACATGTATTGGCGACATGAATTTTAGCATGTCGCGGAATCCATACAAATTTTTCTGGAGGGAAGCCAAATAGTAGCCCCGCCAAAAATCCTCTATCTATAGCGACATCCACACGTCGCAGAAGGACATTATTTCTTTGCCGACATGTACCTATGTCAGGAAATCATTTTTATTTTTTAATTAAATAATACCAAAAAAACATATCAAACAAAAACATAGAACTCAAAATACCCACAACTCAAAAAAAACCCATAGCCCGAACAGTTTTAGGTTTCCTCTCCCGCAACCCCTCGCGCTCTCTCTCTCTCTCGCATGCACTTTCTCTCTCCTGCGGACTTCTCTCTCGTGCGCACAGTCGATCGAGAGGTTCCCTCCTCCATCTCCTTCGTGAACTTCGAACGAGAGGTTCCCTCCTACATTCACTGTGAGTTTCTTGACCTAATATTTTTAGTAGGTTAATTTTGTGAGGGTTGAGAATATTATTGGCTTTTATTATATGTATATGTCGGGACTTGATTGTCTCTGCTTCAAATTAGGGTTTGATTTTGTTAGGGTTTCTATCCGTCAAATGATTTTATTAGTGTTTGATTTGGGATAATATGTTAGTTGACTAATTAGGGTTTGGTTTTCTGCAGATCCTCTACGATATTATGATTTTTTGGCATTATTTCTATAAAATTTATTTTCTACATTTATCATGGTAAGACACAACATTGTGTTTACTGCATTATTGGAGTTTTCGTGTTTGATTTGTGTCCTAAACCTTAGATTCGCTAAAGATACTATATTTTTGGAGTGTACGTGTGTATTCACTAAAGATTTTGGAGTGTACGTTTTCGATACTTAGTTAAGCAATTGAGAAAATGTATATAGTACATGTCGGCTACCACTCTCAGAAGTTCCTCTTCATTTTTGTCTATCGTTGTGCCACACGTGATGTCATACTCCTTGACAGTTTATACTAATCAAGCCGAGGTCATGACATTGGAGGAGGAAGGTGAGGTCATGTACATACAATGTTAATGACTAGAAATACTGCAACAAGATGGGGAAACCAACCATTAATTTCATTTGCAACTCAAATTGATAGCAAAAAATGAGTACAACTTATAAATAATGAGTACAACTTATAAATAATGAGCACACCTTTTTTTGTCATGTCACTATCTCATCACCTACTTAATTTGGCATTTGAATTAGGTTTATGGATCTCAAGCATATTTCAGACTATCAGAGTTTTGAGTATCCACTGGAAACATGCAATTGGACTAGTGCTCTTATATTCTTGTGCTTGCTATTTCAAGATTCTATTATTTGGACAAATTATAAGAACACTTTATTTTTTACATCAACCAACATGTTTTTATTTAATGATTACCCTGTCTATTCTAACGAATGTTTTCGAGGTATAGGTAACACTAGCTAGTTGGTTTATAATTGATAAATCAAGACATACCTTACGTTTCAGTATTTTGGATTACTCTTGTAGCTATGAATCATTGAGATGCTTGTAGATGTGTGGATTAGGTTTTCTGCGCTGCTCAGTCAGGTTTAACTAGAGTTCCGAACATAAATACTTTACAACAGTACTTTGAGACGAGAAATTTTTCTAGAATAACTTGTATTGACTTTTTTTTACTTGGGAATTACAAATTCTGTTGCGGATTTGTAGGATAATGACCGTGTTCTATTGACAGGTGAAGCCAGATTTGTATAAATCACAAGAACACCATAAATCACAAAAAATTCAACCTGTTAGTAGTTAATTTGATTAGAAATTTATACCTAGTGCTGAAGTTGCTTGAATGATCTTCCAGAAATTCTGATTTCTTCTCTGGCATTTTACCAATGGCCTGGCATGCTATTTTCACATATTAAACATCATCAAGAAAGTTCAAGAAAAATAGTGACAAGGAAGGAATGTTAACTTCTTTGGAGATGTTTTCTACTTTAAATCCTCAATATCCTAAAGAAGATCCTTTTAATAGTTGACTATAATTATGCTAATTTGTTCCTTCTTCTATCTAGGGACACAAACAATGGCTAGCGGAAGTCCAATTCCTTGGAGTCATTGAGCACCAAAATCTGGTAAAACTCGTTGGATATTGTGCTGAAGATGGCGAGAGGGGGATCCAGAGACTTCTAGTTTATGAATTCATGCGCAACAGGAGTCTGGAGGATCACTTATTCAACCGGGCGTATACTTGTCTCTCGTGGAACTTGAGACTACATATAGCCCTGGGCGCAGCTGAAGGTCTGGCGTATCTGCACGAAGGCTTGGAAGTTCAGGTAACTTCAACAATATATTTTTTTATAGTATATTAAAATTTCACCATATTCTATTTATGTGAAATCTTGTATTATTTCTGTCGCACTGGTTTGTTTACAAGTATAAATCATGTGCCAAATGTTGGCACGTTCATAACCATAGATACCTCATCTTGTCCCGGTGATATACCGAGACTTCAAGGCATCAAACGTTCTATTAGACGAGGATTTCAAACCGAAATTGTCGGATTTCGGGCTAGCGAGGGAGGGGCCAACTGCTGGCAACACTCATGTGTCCACAGCAGTAAGCGTACTTTTTCAGTTTGCTCTTCCAAATTTCATAATCATGCTACATATAGCCCTGGGCGCAGCTGAAGGTCTGGCGTATCTGCACGAAGGCTTGGAAGTTCAGGTAACTTCAACAATATATTTTTTTATAGTATATTAAAATTTCACCATATTCTATTTATGTGAAATCTTGTATTATTTCTGTCGCACTGGTTTGTTTACAAGTATAAATCATGTGCCAAATGTTGGCACGTTCATAACCATAGATACCTCATCTTGTCCAGGTAATATACCGAGACTTCAAGGCATCAAACGTTCTATTAGACGAGGATTTCAAACCGAAATTGTCGGATTTCGGGCTAGCGAGGGAGGGGCCAACTGCTGGCAACACTCATGTGTCCACAGCAGTAAGCGTACTTTTCAGTTTGCTCTTCCAAATTTCATAATCATGCTAGGAGTACATTTTCTGAACAATTTGCTGAGCCAGTACAGCTGGCCCTTTTCCATTCATTTCTGATCATTTCTTTCATTTTCCATGCTACTTGTTCCCTTTGATCAACAAGCATCACTAAATCTTGTATAGCAGAAGTAAGAAACTTTAAACTTGTATCAGTGTAGCACTTATACCATCAATTGGAATAGACACTCGTTAACATTTACAAGGCGTATCAACACACACTAAAATTTACGAGGCGTTTGTACATACATTGCTCCACAATCTATGTCTTCAGAAAGTTGAAATTTATAAGGATAAGGTTATAGCAATGAAAAGCATTACTCTCGAAGGTTGGACCTTCGGTACGAAATGCTTTCGGAGTTGATTGAAGCCCATATTTGCTTGTAAGGTAACACATACCTTTCAACTCAAATCTCATGGGATGATCAGTTTACATTACTGACCAGGTGGTGGGAACTTACGGATACGCAGCCCCAGATTACATCGAGACCGGCCATCTCACTAATAAGAGCGACGTGTGGAGCTTCGGGGTCGTACTCTACGAACTCCTCGCAGGCAGGAGGTCCTTGGAGAGGAATCGCCCGACTGGCGAGCAGAAGCTACTGGAATGGGTGAAGCAGCACCCTGCAGATAGTGGGAGGTTCAACATGATTATGGACCCGCGGCTCCAGAACTTACTTGAAAATAATCCCGCCTTGTTTCAACACCTGAAGATAACATGACTGAGGGGTATAATAACCTTCAATTGCATGTGCCCACTCCTATGGAGTCACTAGCCAGTGGTACAGGTAACTTAATCATATCCTTACTGTCATGTTTAATATGTTATAATCCAACTTTCAGTTTAGAACTGCAATCTAGAGGTTGTCATATAACTGTGGCTGAAAAGTTTTGAACTTGTTATATCTGGCACTTAAATGTTTGTCACTTTTTTGCTCTGTGACTGAAAAGCCACCAGTATGCCTATACCTGGCACAAGGAGCTGACAAGCCATCAGTGTGCCTGTGACTGGTGGATATTTTTTGAACTTGTTATATCTGGGTTTGTCACTTTTTTGCTCTGTGACTGGAAAGCCACCAGTATGCCTATACCTGGCACAAGGAGCTGATAACAAGCATGAAGCCCTTGTATGTTTTATGATTTCTCAGTGAGTTCAACCATAATCTGTACACTTTGCAATATAACCAGATGGTACTGCTTGATATTTGTTCAGAGTAACAGCTATGGTAAATTGCACCAATAACCCCTAAATCTCAGTTTCTGAAAATAATTAGTCCAGATCGTACTGCTTGATATTTGTTCAGAGTAACAGCTATGGTAAATTTCCAGAATTTTTGGATGGAGAAAGTTACATTATGAGTTAAAACGGATACAAGGGCAGAATCTAGTATGATTGGATGCAGAATTTTGGATGGAGAAAGTTACACTATGAGTTACATTATGGTAAATTGCAGAATCCAGTATGATTCCTTGGAGTGAGGTACACCTTTGTAATAAACAACCTACTTGCATGAATGTGAAACTAAAGTTCCTATGTATTAGTTAACGTTTGGCAATTCTTTGATGTCGTGAAATTGGTTTACTGAGCAGATATGACTCCAAAGGCCACAAACCTATGTTGAGACTGCTCAAGTACACTTGGTTTCACAAATTTGACATTTAGCCTTCTATTTCTTTAGTCCAAGAGTATGTACTATGCATACCAGTATGACATGGTGTAGATATGACAACCATGTAATATGTGTGGTGCATTGGCTAGTCAATATCGGATTTGTGTCAGATATAGACATGGCTCAAATTTTGTATGTTTCTTGTAGTGTGCTTTGGTTAAGTCAATGCCAGATTTGTAAATTTTAGTCTGATTTCAGTCTGATTTTTTCATGGATAGAAAAGCTCAATAGTCTGATTTCAGTCTGATTCAAGTCTGATTCCATTATTTTGTATGAAAGTAGTGGATAGAAAAGCTCAATAGTAAATTTCAGTTTGATTTTTTCTTATGCAACTTGATCTCTACCAACAATCCAAAAAATTAACTTGACAGGCTTCCAGAAGAAAAATACACGGGTAAGGACACGTGGTAAAGCAGTAGAGAAAATGGTACAAAAAATCGGCAAGCTTCAAGTGCCAATTCCTACCACGGAAAGGGCTCCGGTCGGGGAAAATGCTACTCCCCTTGCAAACCAGATTGGTATCAAAATCCGAGGATTGAGAATATATGATTGATCGGGTTTGGACAACAAAAGAAAATTTTAAGGTATATGCTGCTCAATTACTTTATTCCTACTATTGTCTCCCAACCACAGTTACAGTTACATACAGTTACATACCATTTCAGTAGTTTAGTAGCACAGGAATTTCTTATGGAGCTTTTTATTATCCATTTTAGTAGTTCGTGCAAAAAACTTATTACATTTACAATTTCTACATGGTAATTTGTTTTAACTACCCTTAGAATTCGTGTATTTTTGAGTACTTGATGAGTGAGAGAGCAAAAGAGGATTAATGTATTTGATGAGTGAGAGAGCAAAAGAGGATTAATGTATTTACTTAGTGGTTTTGAAAGGAATGGCTTACAGTTGAGTTGAATAGATTAAAGTGTTGTTGCCAACAATGGCTGTGGTGTCCCATTATTGCAAGTAATGGGTGAAAACTTGATGAGTGTATCAAAGCAGAATGCTTCCAGGAATGCTTTCAGACATTTGACAGAATGCAGAATGCTTCCAGGAATGCTTTCAGACATTTGACAGAATGCTTCCAGGAATGCTTTCAGACATTTGACAGAATGCAGAATGCTTCCAGGAATGGGTGTATCAAAGCAGATAACAGGAATGGGTTTAGCTTACCTTGATTACTTGATGAGTGTATCAAAGCAGAATGCTTCCAGGAATGGGTTTAGCTTACCTTGCTAACATGAATGGGTTTCTCTTAGCTTGATAATAGGAATGGGTGAAAATAGAATGCTTTCAGACATTTGACAGACTTTCCATGTTGGTTATCTTTTCACCCTGCTTCCAGGAATGGGTTTAGCAGAATTCTTTTTATTTTGTGATTGTTAATAAGTAAGCCACTTGGTTATCTTTTCACCCTTTGTTTTGATTTCATGTTGTAGAAGCGATCAGAAGATCAGAACAAAACGTAGTAGCACGTTCCAGTTTGCCATGGAATCATTCTTGCGGGTCAAAGTCATTTGCAGCAACAATGTCTATGAAGGTTGACACCTTTTTTTTATTTTTATACAATTTCTAGATTAATTTTTATTATATATTTTGAGGGATGCTAGGCAGCGACTTCTTTTGGGTATATCTCTTATCTCGATTGTTCTTATGCTTGGGTACCCATAGTTTAAAATGTTTGTCTCATGTATCTAGTATTCATATTCGTATCCGTTTCATGTTCGTAACTTTATCATGTGTATGTGTTCATGCAAGTGTCATTTTTATTAGGATGATTCTTTCAGGACAACCTTCAAATTAATTGATTTTTTTTTCTGTCTTGATGTTCCAGAGGCCTTTTAATTGCTTATACTTTTTTACCCATATTTGTATTATTAGAGTTTGACTTTTCCTCTAAACATTCTTTTATTTTGTGCAATATCAAAATTCGATAGAGCTTGGTGTTTTTGTGTTTTATTTCAGTTATTATAATATAGAGTCAAGAAAAATATTTTAATAGTAATTAGTTATAGAGACAAAATTTCATTCTTTTATATATTTTGTTTTGTTTTACTTACAATTTTGTTTTCTTTAATTTTTGTTTGCAGGATCACATGGACAACAAGTCGATTTTTTTGGAAGAGATTCGGGCAAAGTTTTTGGAAATAGACTCGGATAATTTTTTGGGAAGACAGTAAATTAATGTACTTTTGTCTACATTGTAGTTATCTAAGCTGGAATACAATATGTTTGTGGAATACATTACATGTCTTGTTGAATGAATTACTTGAAGTTGTTAAGATATTTGCATTAATGGATTATTTTATGAGAAAACTGTTTTAAGATATTATATTGGATATCATGTTATGGGTACAATTTGTTGCTCTTCGTTCTTAAGTTCTTTTAATATGAATTTTAGTTTTATAATTTAATTTCGAAATAAGGTTTTTGCATATCTATGTTGAAAAATATCTGCAAAAAGAAAAATATATATTATTTCTTACAATAAATAAACATAAACAATATAAAATAGCTTTTGCGACATCACAAATTGTGTAGCAGAAAATCTTATCCTATACATTCAAACAACTATTTTTTCCGACATGTGTTATGTAGCCAAAAATACTAACATTCTGCGACATAAATCACACATGTCGCCGAAACTAATTTTTAAAAAAATTGTGTGGGATGTCGCCAAAAGTAGTCAACTTTCCGCGACATGGCGTGTTCATGTCGCCATATACTTTCCCAGACAAGGCTATCGCGACATACGTGCGACATAACGTGTTATGTCGCCGAAACCCTTTGGCGACACAAATCTAGCTTTTGGCTACATATTTCATATGTCGCAGAATTTGCATTTTCTTGTAGTGATGGGATGATACAAAATAGGATAAGATTTAACAAAACCCAAAGACTGAACATGAAGTTCAGGACTGAACATCGAGTTCAAGAACTGAACTCAAATGATTGATACTTGTCTCATATGAGACTGAATAGTCTAATGTTCAGGTGGACTGACACTGCTAAGGAACTGGACTATTAGTGAAGCAAGGACTGAATATATTAATGTGCATCCTATTTACTGTCATTCTAAAGGGATGGACTGATACTTAATAAAATGGGACTAACTCATATACCTCCAACCCGAGCCCCTTTAACTGATACCCCAATGAGTTTCCTGACTGATACTTGCCTCAGCAGGAACTGTTACACTAGATATATGGGAGATTACAAGTTGGGGACTGAATTATAAAGCATGGACTGAATCTTAGGCTCACAAGACTAAACAATTAGGAATACAGGACAGGACTGATCATAAATATAAATGTGGAATGCACAAGGTAAATATGTGAACATCAGTAATTTAGGGACTAGGCTGAACATTATAAACTGGCCAAAGAATAACTGAGACTAAAATATCTGATACCAAATAGCCGTACTCGAGCTTCTCTCTCAATCAAATAGAATTTACGTGCAAGTGACCGATCAGTATGTAATTGCTCTGAACATATATTAGTCTCGAGTCAATACTCTTGAGTGAACCAATAGAGTTCACATAAAGTCTGAACTCAAGATATGCATTGAACCGATCATAAAGTTGCAAGACACAGCATGTAATGTGGACTGAACCCAAGATAAAGTTTTCCCTATCTCACATCTGTCATAAACAATGACTGCACATAATAATACTCTATGACTGAGAAATAAATGAAGTCGGTAGGACAGGATGTAATTAGGACAAACTAACAAATAGGATTACTCAAATATGTACAAGGACTAACCAATAGGGACTGACATATAATAGGGAGGGACTGAACAGTAAGAAAACAGGGACTGAACACATATAGACTGCACAAAAGGGAAGATTAGACTGAAACATTGGGGATATTAGGACTGGTTAAATAAAGATATGGGCAGAATTCAAGGTACATGGGACTGAACCAAATATTAGAGTGGCTGAACACAAAGATTGATTAATGAAGTGGACTGAACATATAAAGAAGTAAGGGGGACTGAATATATTAATCTTCATATATGTCGTATGGACTGTCTCATATGAACTGATACAATGGCCTGACTTATCGATAAGAACTGTCCTATTTTCTAATAATCGAACTGAAGCAAGTGGACTGAACTATTATATATAGGAATGATTCTAACATAAGCTTGAAACTAAGCATTTAAAGAAAATGGATGAACATGGGACTAAAATATATGCAAGGGACTGATACAAACAATGTAAAGAACTGATCTACCATACACTATAGCTGATACCAAAATAGGGAGGACAGGAGAAAAGGCTAATAGTCTAAACAATGAGCATTATGGGACATTCCCCTTCAACCTTCAACATAACAAATCCATTCTAAATCACTAGATAGTCCTAATATTGATAACTCGTAGCAATGCAAACCCTAAATAAAAGTTAAAATTGACATTAGAACACTTGGTGCTCTTTTGGACATTTTGACATACATTTGGCGTGCATATCGGATACATCCATGATACGCACTCCAAATGGATTCAAACTTGACCCCAAGATCACCCATATGTCCTAAATCATTAGCATGACCTAATTTACCAATTTCATAAATCCTAGAATCCTATTCTCGAATTTTCCCTAATTTGAGCCAAAAGCAAAGGGAAAAATCCTTCAAATAGGAAGAAGAGATCCTAAAATCCTTTCGCGTGGGGGTCCCTAATTGATGCATCTACACTAATTTGATGGAAATTAATGGGTTAAAAAGCTCATACCATTTGGGAGATAGATTCCCAATGCAAAATCCCTTAGATCTAGAATCCCTTCAAGCTCCAAGTGCTCTTATCCTTCCAAGCTAGCCAATAGAGCCTTCTCCACTCCCATGGGAAGAGAATGAGACTAATTTGAGGGAATTTGGAGGAAATTTGGTGGTAGGAGCAATTGGGAAAGAAGCTTCTAATTAGGGTTAGGGTTTGGAATGAAATGAGGAGGAAGAAGATGAAGTAGGGCTATATAAGGATAGTGGGCTGCCATAGAGGGTTTAGTTTAGGGTTATGGCTAAGGAGGAATGTCCACTAAGCCCTCCTCTTTAGTCATGACAAGATTAGGGAATAAGCCTATATTCCTAATTAGGTGTTTAGTCAAACCTTCTAACTAATTCTTCTAATCTAGCTAGAGACTAACTAAAGTTCAAATAGGCTAGTTCTAATCATCTAGTTGGGTGGTCATGTCAAGTTGGTTTGGGTCCTCTAGGATCACTAATCGCTATTCTAGCTAAAGGCTAAACATTAGTCATATTCAAAAATTTATCATATGCACTATTTAAATAATTAATCAAAAAAATGATAACTAGTTTTGTAAAATAAGTTTATCACTCTAAATATAATTTTAAATTCACAATAATAATAAGAAATATAAAAAGTCTAAAATACCCCTCTTCCAGGAAAATTGTGGTTACAGCTGGCCTGAGCATACCAGGACAGAGACAGATTCCTTAACATATCTGGGAGATATACCAATTTATCTCCTTTTTTGAAGATCCAAGCTTCTCATTTTGACTTGGGCTGAGAGTCAGCTCCAATTGCCTCTCCAAATAAGAAAGCTGGTTTCTTGTGGGGAGCTTGATCCACAGTCAGGAAAGGTTCACCATTCATTAGGCCCAGCAGCGTTCTATCATCCTGAGACTCTAGGAGAGCTCTTCTATTAACCGGTCCATCAGGGTTAAATTACGGGAATATGATATGTGACAAGTCTTCTTGGTAATTCGATACGTAAAAAGTGGATGTAACCACCACTTTTTTGGAATAGGGATATTTTTGAATTTTTCCTAATTATTGTTATTATTATGATTTCAAAATACATCTTGAATGATAAATTATTTTTTGAAACTAAACTTCATAATTTTGATTAATTATCTATAATATTAATATAGTGCACATGTCAAATTATTGTATATGAATAATGGTTTGTCTTTAATTAGAATAGTGGTTAGTGATCCTAGAGAACCTAAACCGACTTGACATGACCACCCAACTAAATGATTAGGACTAGCATAATTGAACTTTGGTTAGCCTCTAGCTAGACTAGCAATATTCATTTGGAAGTTTGACTAAACACCTAATTAGGAAGAGAGGATTATTCCCTGATCTTGTCATGACTAAGAGCAGGGCTTAGTGGACATTCATCCTTAGCCATAACCCTAAATTAAACCTATTATGGCAGCCCACACCTCTATCTAAGCCCCACTTCATCTTCTTTATCCTCATTTCATTCCAAACCCTAATCCTAATTAGAAGCTTCTTCCCCAATTCTTCCTACAATCAAATTTTCTCCAAATTGACCCAAATTGGTGTCGTTCTCTTCCTCTTAGAGAAGAGAAGGCTCTATTGGCAAGCTTGGGGGGATTGGAGCACTTGGAGCTTGAAGGGATTCTAGATCTAAGGGATTTTGCATTGGAAATCTATCTTCCAATTGGTATGAGCATTCTAACCCTCTAATTTCCATTAAATTAGTGTAGAGTCATTCATTAGGGACCCCCATACATTATAGTTGCCATTAGAAAGGAGTTTAGGCTCTCCTCTTTCCATTTGAGGGATTTTCCCTTTATATTTTGACTTAAATTTGGGAAAATTTTGAGAATAGGATTCTAGGGTTTGTAAAATTGGTAAATTAGGTCATACTAATGATTTAGGACATATGGGTGAGCTTGGGATCAAGTTTGAATCCATTTGGAGTGCGTATCATGGACGAGTTCGATACACACGCCAAGTGTTTAACAAAATGACGAAAAGAGCACGAAGTGTTGTAATTTTAGTTTTAACTCTTGTTTAGGGTTTGCATTGCTATGAGTTATCAATATTAGGATTATCTAGTGATTTAGAATGGTTTTGTTATGTTGAAGGTTGAATGGGAGTTTGGATATACTTAAAGCCCTGTTTATGTCCATCTGTGGACTGTTAACAATGTGTGATGTTCAGTCCACATCTTCTTTAGTGTTTTATCCACACCATATTTAGGTATCAGTCCATTTTAGTTCAATATTATTACTTGTTCAGTCGAAGTGACTTGATAGGAGGAATGATGTAGCATATTGGTTCCATCTTTGATATATTTTCAGTTCAGTCTCTTTTGTGTTGTCCATAGTTCACATGTTATTCAGTCCCTTGTTCACTTGTTCAGACCATTGTGTAAGGGCTCCTTGAGCTAACTGATATTAAAGGGGGAAGTGATGGCTCGAGACTTAAGTGCAAGCTCAGTCAACCTGAACTTATATGTTCAGTCCATGGCCCTTCCTAGTATCAGTTAATGAGATAGAAGGGGGAGCATGTTATCAGTCAATTAGAAGGTAGGGCAGTCCATCTCCATTGTCCAGTCTCTATTGAACGATCAGTTCACTTTGCCTACATCTATATTTCTATCTATATTTTTCTTCATGTATTATCCCTTATGTGAACTCTAATGAGTCACTCAAAGGCATGGCTCGAGACTCCCATTTGAATCAGTCCTTGTACTCAAATTTTTCTGCCCTCTACTATTTTTTTAGTTAAAGTGCAGTCCTTACTTCATATCTCAGTCCTTGGGATGAGATGTATCATTCCATATACAGTCAGTTTCCATTTATATGGGTTCAGTCCATTGGTTATATACCAGTCCACTACTTGCTTACTTTGGTCCAAATTACATGCTAATCAAATCCTTACCTTATTCAAGTATCAGTCTATTTATTTACTGCTTTTGTAATTCCTCATCTCACTCAGCTCAATCGGAGGAATCAAAATGCCAATGGCGTTCGGACTCAGCCATGCGACAGCCTGCTCAAAGTCCTGCTCGGTCGAGGCAACTTTATGCTGAGGTGGGTGGAATCGGTGAACTTGCCTCAACTTGACCTTTACTCTAATAAAATGAAAGTTCTCAACTGCACAAGTAGGCTTGATAATAAAAGAGATGAATCCATATAGCTAAGGGAATAATCCCAAGTCGGGTCAGATTGAGTTAGAATATGAAAAGGTCCCACGGTCGGCTTAGAAGCGTTGTATGACGTGCTTTCAAAATGACACTCTGTCCTTCATTCCGTGGCTTAGGATAAGGAAAGTTGGTCTGAGTTGCCACAATGTTATGAAATTAGCCTATGTCATTGGCGTCGCACACATAAATGCTTAATAAAGCATGCATGGTCCCATCATCCAAGGCTTGACATAGCCTTTGATGTCCCACAGGTTAAGTTGTATCGTATGGCCTGTGGCATAATTCTAGGCACCCAAGAACTTGGTTGTTCAAGTCGAATGCATGCACAACACATTCCGACGATGCGAGGCTTGGCATAGCTTTACTCGTTAAGTTGTTGCACGATTGAGTTAGGCAAAATTATGCTGGGCTATCGAAGTCATAGCAAGCTCTGTCCCATGTTTTCTGTGATTGTCAAAGTCATATAGTCCCACGATCTCAAGGCACGTCATATAAAGTATGACTTAGGCAATAATGTCGTATAGAACACAAGTCAGTCTAAGGTATGAGCCACGGTCAGTTCAAGGATAAGTATGCCACGGTCTATGGGACACAAAGGAACATGTATGTTCAGGTCTATCTGGAAGGCTATGCAATAGCCGTTCCCTGTGTTTCAAAGAATATAAAGTACACGCGACCGTTTTTACCGAGACCGGTCCCGTGGCTTGGGAGTCTCGCATAAATAATGAAAAGCATGGAAATGGATAAAGAAGTTTAAGGAAGAGAAAGTAAGTTGTACCATCTGTAGGCCTTGCATTTACGTCAAGTCTAGAATTCGTCGTAGGTGCGTGGTCATGGACAACCTATGCCCAAGGGGTAGTCTTCCTCGATATGATCGTCGGGGCCTCGGGATCATGTCATTCCTGGGGGAAGCGAGTTGGCTAAAGCAGGATGCTAGATGTACATTATAGGAGATTCGGGGCTTCCATGGGCTAGCTACCCATTGCTAGTGACCTTTTATATAGATGAGTAAGTGTGCTAAGCGGCAATCTGCATGCACGGTCTCGGTCGAATCAAAGATAGAGTAAGCACGGCATGAACTGAGTTAAGAAGGGGTGCACGGTTGCAACACCATTAAGGAGCCTAAGAATTGGCTATAGCAAAGGCACGTACTTTGGCATGAATGTGGTGTCGTGTTTGAGTCGTCAACACAAGTTCCATAAGTCAGGATTGAGTCATCTCGAGTTAAGTCAGGAAGGGCCATAAGGCAAAGTTGGTTAAGTCGTGTTGAAATGTGAGGCACAGCCTCGATATTGGAAGCACGGACCAGGTCGATGACACAAAACAAGTCGTTGCATCTCAAAGTATGAGTTGCAAAGACAAGCACGAGTCGACACTCCGATGTTGTTAGCATAAAAAGGGTCTAGAGTTACAATGATAAGCAAGTTATCAGTACAATGGCACGGTGACGGTCTAGAGATACAAATAGGCCATGAGTCCATGTCCTAAAATCGATCCTAAAGCAAGAATAGAAAGACAATCATAAAGGAATTATGTTGGATTATGTTGCACAAAGTAAATGAACGTGTTGATTTTGTATGGGTGGGCGAGGAGCTAACTCTACCAGTACAGTTGAGTACTGACACCCATACAGTTTCATGTGCAGGCACGGGTAGAAGCTCGTTGGCGTAGAGCTCGTTTGGATGCATTGAGGCACAAAGTTCCTTGACGTCTCGAGACGTGCATCCGCATGAAGTCTGAACTTATACGGGACATAATGTATGGACATCGCCTATTTGAAGCATCCGCTGGCTCATCGAGTTGTATTGAAAGATAAGAGAGAGCTAGGTAACTTGTACTCAGAGAGAAAAGTGAGCTTGAGTGATTTGTAATCTTGGCTATGCACCTTTGTAATCTTATGTTTATTATCAATAAAGACTGAGATTTTGTTTCAATGCTTGTGTTGCCTTGTATATTCAATATTTCTGCTTGAGACTTCTGTGCGACGACCCCGTCGCAAGCTGTTGTAATCGACCGTTATGAAACTGCCTTGCACGAGCGCAATATAGGCTCGTGCGGCATCACGCCTTAGCGAGGAAGATCGGTCCTACAGAATCGGGGTGTGACAACTTTGACCCTACCATGTATCAGCTTCCCTTAGTATCAATTATAGGATCATGGTCACTAATAGGATGTGCAGGTGGCGAGCTCTGGATTGGGATGAGATGTGAAAGGTTAGACTCTATTTTAATAGGTGGACTGTTACAGTCACTTATTGACTATTTTTATAGGTTGTTACCTATTATCTTAATGATCAGTCCCTAAATTCATGTTGTTCAGTCCCATCCTTTCATTCCAGTCTTTAAACATTCAATTATTCAGTCCCCATATCATTTTAGCTCAGTCCACTACCATAGAATATCAGTCAGCCTTGTTCAGTCCCTTGGTTGGCCTATTGTTTAACCCTCTTTGCCTATACATGTCATCCATGATATAGGCTCGAGTGTGGAGTGTAGTAAGTTAGGGGGCAAGGTGTGGTATCCACCTACATGAACAGATGGATATTTACATAGCAGTTATATAGTTAGTTAATGCTAACAGTCATGTATTAAGTTATCAGTAGATGTGTCATTCATAATACAGGGTATCAGTTGAAGAGGGGATTAGGTGAGAGGCCTGGATATACCTATATGTTTTAGTCCTACTTGCTAATGCAGCAGGTTACCTTCCTCCCTTGTACAATCTTGAGTTTCATGTCTGGCCTTAGTGAATCAGTCCACACACTAAGTTATTAGTCCCTACTGATTATATGTCAGTCCTTACCTATTGTATTATTAGTTCCATTATTAGTAAGGATCAGCTATAACTGATATATAACATCAGTTAGTTAGAGGCAGGGGAAACCTTGCTATTGTATTCATTGTCAAGTAATGAGAAACCTACTTGCCTAGGTGTTGGTATCTCTAGTATCACACATGGTGTGACAGTAAAGTGATGAGGGGATGAGTTAAAGCCACAGTAGCAGCAAGTATAGGCACTGCCTATAGCTGGGCAATGGCATAATGAGGATGACACTGACGAGTGTATCAGTAAGAGAAGGGAGACTTTGATACTCATTGTATCAGTTGAGAGGGCTCGAGTATAGGGAGTGGAAGCATAGACAGTAAGCACTATAGGCGTTTGTGTCAATGCTTGTGAGAAGTGAATGTGTAAGATAGTAGGTGGGGGGAGTTGAAGACTCCAATAAGTACTGTCAAACATTGGAGCGTGGTATGCCTCTGATACACTACGTGTTTTAATGACTGAAAACAGTATATGGAGTGAGAAGTGGGGGCCCGAGTTTAGTTTATTAATTTGTATCAGTCTATTGGATAAGGGGTTTTAGTATCAGTCCTATACCTCAACTTAGGTATTCATCTTCTAGCAGTCCATATTATCTGAGTATCAGCCATTACAATGTGTATCAGTCTTGAGGGATGTGAATTATTTATATGTTGCTTTGGATATCTTGAGGGAGAAGGGACTTGCCCAATATTACACTGTACTATAAAGGGTAGGCATGTCCTGGTGGATCTAGGTTTGAGACAGTATGCAGGGAAGGTAACTCCCTACAGGTGTAATAAATTGTACTGCAAGGGAAGACAGGGCCAATTAGCCAATGTCTTTATGTCAGACAGCAAGACAGTGCTCTGTGGGTTTCCCTTGTGTGTGGGTGTACATGTTGTGTGTGTGAGCCTATTAGCTATCAATTAGAGTACTTGACAGGTGGAGAAGAGTGTGTGTGGGTATCTTGAGTGAAGTTGTATTTATGTGTGAGTGTCCCTTAATATTGTGACATACATCAGAGTGTGTGAATAGAAAAGGGTGACAGGTAATGTGTGGGAGGTTTAGAGATGTATGTGTGAGAGTTTAAGAATTTACCTATGGGGTAAGGTAGGTGTGTAGGTGAGAGTGTTTATTTTAGGAAATTTGCTTCATTAAAGTAGTGGGATTTGAGTAGGTAGTATAGGCTGCCTACTTATTAGAAGAGAAAATTCACCTAGTATAGGTAACCACTTATATGAGTAATAGGATGTTACCTATAACTAGGGTAATGTAACATATATGGGTTATCTAGATGCTAGGGTAAGAATTTGAGTATTATCTAGATATTAGGAAATAAGGTAAAGTTAGGAAATTGGGTAATAGGCTAAGATATTGCCTATTGGAGCCTAGAGCATATAATACGGATAGTCACATAGGATATTGACCTAGTTTGACTTCCATGACCTAGAAATGGCCTAGAAGCATGTAATTAGTGCATTTAAATATACTGTTTACTCTAGAACACCAAATAACCTTGTAATCTCATATATAGGTTTGTGTGACACCAGTTTGGGCATCGATCCTCATTCACTACTTAGGGTTGTAGGTGAGTACATTCTATGATAGTTTTTATTATCTGATGATTGTTATGATTTAGCTTCTAGTATAGTATTACATGATTGTCTGTCATGACACGAATTGGTATTTCGGGATTCATTCACTTGCAACACATGTATTATACTTGTCTGGCTCCTACTTCTGGAATCACTCACTAGAACCACCTACTGGAAATATCTACTGGCACCACTTACTTTCTGGCTGGACTTGTTTTTGATTTATGTGTCGAGATATCGATTCACATGTACTAGTCGGGGCATGAAAATACTCGAGTAGACCTGTAAACATTTTCAATCATACTGGAACCACCCGTACAGGTCTAATCTGGAAAGATAGTCGTCGCTACTAGGCCAAGCATGCGATATGTCGTACTTACGACTGGTCTAATCTGGAAAGATAGTTATCGCACACTTGCCAAGTGTGCGACGTGTCGTATTTATCTCCAGCCATTTACATGTCGAAAGCGGTATTTCAAAACACATTGGTTTGGTACTTTCTACTGGTTTCACATTGTACTCACTAGACTCACATTATACTGTCTGGACTCACACCATATCTGTTCTAGTTAGTTATCTCTATTTAAGTGTTTATTACCATGTTCTTCTGATTCACCATATTTACTCTCCTTGTACTTTAGTTAGCTGTTGTTCGATTTCTTTTCTTTACTCATTCTATTTTGTTCATCAAGTATTGCTTGTTATAACTACTTTATAGTCTTTGTCATTTAATTGGTACTACTAGAGGAGATGTGCTCGTTCTATCCTGAATAGATATATATTTTAGATGATTGCCCAAGGGATTTGTGTCCCACATACTACGGATCCGATGAGGGGATAGCCACTATGGTTCCTGATTCTCATGAGTGATTACCGAGAAATATAGTTACTAGTTTTGACTTGTGTTAGATTCTCTTTTAGAACTTGGCATGTAAATATAATGGAGATTTTGTTATTACATTTGAGACTTGGATTTTGCTAATGTATTTGGAAGTTGTTGATGTTTTAGACTTTGTAGTTATTAGACTTCTTGATATCTTATCGTACTTTAGATTGTGATTGAGTATTTATTATTATTTTTGTAATTTGTCCTCCAAATTGGAGTTGAGATCTATGACATATACATTATATCATTGTGTGAGATAAATAGTTAGTGATCTAGACATCATTTTACCGCCGATGCTGCGGCGTAGGCTGGGCGCTGTCATGCACTCGTGCCCCTATACCGGGTGCTAGTCGTGACACGTTTTTAGTGGTGGCCCATACAGGTCAAGATTCGCATTAGTGCGATGTCGTGGTTGTGCAACAGTTTAGTTGTACTGCTGCGAGTCGTGATAGGAGATAGAGATAGGCTATTGAATGAGAGGATACTCAATCACACTTAGGAATCCTTGAGAGATTCATGGGACGACCCCTGAGAATCTTATTATAAACTATCTTAAAATTCGATTCGACTTGTTTTTGTCTACTCTCCTTTGTCCGTTGTTGAATTTGATTTTTGGTGTTCATTGTTGACTTTGATTTTATACCAAGATAAATCTTATGGACTAAGTTGCATTGGTTACAGAATCTAGAGCTTACAACAGCCATATTAGCTGGTGTGGTGAAGCCATAGGGCCTGATTTTGGATATCATTCTCTCGGTTATGGAATTTAAAGTTTTCGCAGCCAAGCATGCGACAAAGCAAAAATTTTAAGTACCATGATTTATGTACCTTAGTTATGGACCCTATAGTTTATCGCGGCCATACTTACTGGCATGATAAGGTTTCTGGGTAATATAATTATGGATAGACGTTTATTATTACCAGATTGTAGAATAGATACCCTATAGATAATACCCTAGTATGATGGAGTGAAGTTGCAGTGTAGATGTTTCTTGAGTATCATGAAGTAGGGGTTCAGCTAGGCCACATGTGGCGCAGCATCATGCCCCGCACCATCAGAGGGATATAACCCAGAGGGGCAGGGCTTTGCATTGACGGTCGAGGAGGCCGATGCTACGGGGGACGGGTTAGCAGGTCTATCTTTTTCTGTTCTCCTTTTTGTCATTTTTCTATCATGTTGTGTGATTTCACTAGTACCTGTCAGAAAATTTTATGTTGTGGTAGATAGTGTAGTGACCCGTTTGAGACTGTGAAATCATGACCAGTAGGACCATGATCCTGCATGTTGTTGGATAAAAATTTCTTATCCGTGATTGTTGGGGGTTTAACCTAGAAGGAGTATGACCAATTTAAATTTTATGGACAAAATTTTTCTAAGGGGGGTAGGATTGTAACCACCACTTTTCCGAAACAGGGGTATTTTTGACTTTTTCCTAATTATTGTTATTATTATGATTTCAAATTATATCTTGAATGATAAATTATTTTTCAAAACTAGACTTCATAATTTTGGTTAATTATCTATAATATTAATATAGTGCACATGTTAAATTATTATATATGAATAGTGGTTAGTCTTTAATTAGAATAGTGGTTAGTGATCCTAGAGGACCTAAACCGATTTGACATGACCACCCAACAAAATAATTAGGACTAGACTAATTGAACTTTGGTTAGCCTCTAGCTAGACTAGCAATATTAATTAGAAAGTTTGACTAAACATCAAATTAGGAAGAAAGGCTTATTCCCTAATCTTGTCATGACTAAGAGGAGGGCTTAGTGGACATTCCTCCTTAGCCATAAGCCTAAATTAAACCTATTATGGCAGCCCACACCTCTATTTAAGCCCTATTTCATCTTCTTCCTCCTCTTTTCATAACAAACCCTAATCCTAATTAGTAGCTTCTTCCCCCAATTGTTCCTACCACCAAATTTTCTCCAAATTGATCCAAATTGGCCTCATTCTCTTCCACTTGGAGAGAAGAAGGCTCTATTGGCAAGCTTGGAGGGATTGTAGCACTTGGAGCTTGATGGGATTCTAGATCTAAGGAATTTTGTATTGGAAATCTATTTTCCAATTGGTATGAGCATTCTAACCCTCTAATTTACATTAAATTAGTGTAGAGGCATTAATTAGGGACCCCCATGCATTAGGGTTGCCATTAGAGATGAGTTTAGGCTCTCCTCTTTCCATTTGTATTGGAAATCTATCTCCCTTTTATATTTTGATTCAAATTTAGGAAAATCTGAGAATAGGATTCTAGGGTTTATAAAATTAGTAAATTAGGTCATGCTAATGATTTAGGACATGTGGATGAGCTTGGGGTCAAGTTTGAATCCATTTGGAGTACGTATCATGGACGTGTCCGATACGCACGCCAAGTGTATGACAAAATGACCAAAAGAGCACCAAGTTTTCTAATTTCAGTTCTAACTCTTGTTTAGGGTTTGCATTGCTATGAGTTGTCAATATTAGGATTATCTAGTGATTTAGAATAGTTTTGTTATGTAGAAGGTTGAATGGGAGTTTGGATATATTTAAAGCCATGTTTATGTCCATCTGTGGAATGTTAACACTGTGTAATGTTCAGTCGACATCTTCATTCGTGTTCTGTCGACACTATATTTTTGTATCAGTCCATTTTAGCTCATCATCGTTACTTTTTCAGTCAAAGTGACTTGATAGGGGGAATAATGTAGCATATTGGTTCAGTCTTTGATATATTTTTGCTCCAATCTCTTTTGTGATGTTCATACTTCACATGTTATTCAGTCCCTTGTTCACTTGTTCAGTCTATTGTGTAAGGGCTCCTTGAGCTAACTGATATTAAAGGGGAAAGTGATGTCTCGAGACTTATGTGCAAGCTCAGTCAACCTAAACTTATATGTTCAGTCCATGGCCCTTCCTAGTATCAGTTAATGAGATAGAAGGGGGAGCATGTTAACAGTCAATTAGAAGGTAGGGCAATCCATCTCCATTGTTCAATCTCTATTGAATGATCAATTCACTTGGTCTACATCTATGATTCTGTCAATATATATATATATATATATATATATATATATATATATATATATATATATATATATATATATATATATATATATATAATGTGTAGTCTTTTATCTTTATGTATCATCCCTTATGTGAACTCTAATGAGTCACTCAAAGGCATGGCTAGAGACTCCTATTTGAATCAGTCCTTGTCCTCGAATTATTCTGCCCTCTACTGTTTGGTTTCAAGTTAAAATGCAGTCCTTACTTCATATCTCAGTCCTTGGGATGAGATGTATCATTCCATATACAATCAGTTTCCATTTATATGGGTTCAGTCCATTGGTTATGTACCAGTCCACTACTTGCTTCCTTCAGTCCAAATTACATATTGCTAATCAAATCCTTACCTTATTCAAGTATCAGTCTATTTCTTCACTGCTTTGACCCTACCATGTATCAGTTTCCCTTAGTACCACTTATAGGATCATGGTCACTAATAGGATGTGCAGGTGGTGAGCTCGAGATTGGGATGAGATGTGAAAGGTTACTCTATTTTAATAATGTATGGACTGTTACAGTCACTTGTGGACTATTGTTATAAGTTGTTACCTATTATTTTAATAATCAGTCCCTAAATTCATGTTGTTCAGTCCTATCCTTTCATTCCCACATTTAATGTTCAATCTTTAAACATTCAATTATTCAGTCCCCATATCATTTTGGCTCAGTCTATTACCATAGAATATCAGTAAGCCTTGTTCATTCACTTGGTTGGCCTAATATTCAGTCCTCATTGCCTATACATGTCAACCATGATATAGGCTCGAGTGTGGAGTACAGTAAGTTAAGGGGGGCAAGGTGAGGTAACCACCTACATGAACAGATAGATATTCATATAGCAGTTCTATTGTTAGTTAATGCTAACAGTCATGTATTTAGTTATCAGTAGATGTGTTATTCGTAATACAAGGTATCAGTTGAAGAGGGGATTAGGTGAGAGGCCTGGATACACCTATATGTTTCAGTCCTACTTGCTAATGCAGCAGGTTACCTTCCTCCTTGTACAATCTTGAGTTTCATGTCAGGCCTTAGTAAATCAGTCCATATACTAAGTTATTAGTCCTTACTTGTTGTATGTCAGTCTTTACCTATTATATTATTAGTCCCATTATTAGTGAGGATCAGCTGTGACTGATATATAACATCAGTTAGTTAGAGGTAGGAGAAACCTTGCCATTGCATTCATTGTCAAGTAATGAGAAACCTACTTGCCTAGGTGTTGGTATCTCTAGTATCACATATGGTGTGATAGTAAAGTGATAAGGGGATGAGTTGAAGCCATAGTAGCAGCAAGTATAGGCATTGCCTATAGCACGACAGTGTCATAATGGGGCTGATACTGATGAATGTATCAGTAAGAGAGAAGGGAGACTTTGAAACTCATTGTATCAGTTGAAAGGGCTCAAGTATAGGGAGTGGAAGCATAGTAGGAAGCCCTATAGGTGTTTGTGTCAATGCCTGTGAGAAGTGAATGTGTACAGTAGTGTGTGTGGGAGTTGGAGACTCCAATGACTACTGTCACACATTGGAGTGTGGTATGCCTCTGATACACTACATGTTTTAATAAATGAAAACATTATATGGATTGAGAAGTGGGGGCTCGAGTTTAGTTTATTTCTTTGTATCAGTCTATTGGATAAGGGGTTTTACTATCAGTCTTAGGTATTCATTTTGTAGCAGTCCATATTATCTGAGTATCAGCCATTACAATGTGTATCAGTCTTAAGGGATGTGAATTATTCATATGTTGCTTTGGGTATCTTGAGGGAGCAGGGGACCTTGCCAATATTGCACTACACTGCAAAGGGTAGGCTGGTCTTGTTGGACCTAGGTTTGAGACAATATATAGGGAAGGTAACTCCCTACAGGTGCAATAAATTGTACTGCAAGGGAAGACAGGGCCAATTGGCCACTGTCTTTATGTCAGACAGCAAGGCAGTGCCCTGTAGGCTGCCCTTGTGTGTGTGTGTGTGTGTATGTTGTGTGTGTGAGCCTATTAGCTATATGTTAGAGTAGTGGACAGGTGGAGAAGAGAGTGTATGGGTGTCTTGAGTGAAGTTGT
Organism: Iris pallida; assembly: GCA_029216955.1. Classification (NCBI taxonomy): domain Eukaryota; kingdom Viridiplantae; phylum Streptophyta; class Magnoliopsida; order Asparagales; family Iridaceae; genus Iris; species Iris pallida. Next base: position 7,448,437 of record JANAVB010031215.1, on the reverse strand, counting down.
GTTTATGTGTGAGTGTCCCTTAACATTGTGACATACATTAAAGTATGTGAATAGGAAAGGGGTGACAGATAATGTATGGGAGGTTTAGAGATGTATGTGTGAGAGTTTAAGAATTTACCTATGGGGTAAGATAGGTTGTATAGATGAGAGTGTTTATTTCTGGAAATTTGCTTCATTTAAGTAGTGGGATTTGAGTAGGTAGTATCGGTTGCCTACTTGTTAGAAGAAAAAATTCACCTAGTATAGGTAACCACTTATATGAGTAATAGGATGTTACCTATAACAAGGGTAATGTAACATATATGGGTTATCTAGATGTTAGGGTAAGAATTTGGGTATTATCAAGATATTAGGGAATAAGGTAAAGTTAGGAAAATGGGTAATAGGCTAAGATATTGCCTATTAGAGCCTAGAACATATAATACGAATATTCACATAGGATATTAACCTAGTTTGACTTCCATGACCAAGAAACGGCCTGAAGCATGTAATTAGTGCATTTAAATATAATGTTTACTCTAGAACACCAAATAACCCTGTAATCTATAGGTTTGTGTGACACCACTTTGGGCATCGATCCTCATTCACTGCTCAGACCGCAGGCGAGTACATTCTCTAATTGTTTTCATTATTTGATGATTATTATGATTTAGCTTCTAATATAGATTACCTGATTCTCTGTCATGACACGGATTGGTATTTCTGGATCCATTCACTTGCGACACATGTATTATACTTGTCTGGCCCCTACTTCTGGAATCACTTACTGGAACCACTTACTAAAAATACTACCACTTACTTTCTGGCTAGACTTGTACTTGTTTTACATATCGGGATATGGATTCAATTATACTAGTTGGGACGGGAAATTACTCGAGTAGACATGTAAACATTCTCTATCATACTGGAACCACCCCTACTGGTCAAATCTGAAAAGATAGCCATCGCCACTAGGCCAAGCGTGCGATGTGCCATACTTACTACTGGTCTAATCTGGAAAGATAGCCGTCGCACACTTGCCAAGTATGCGATGTGCCGTATTTACCTCCAAGTCGTTTACATGGCAAAAGCGGTATTTCAAAACACATTGGTTTAGTACTTTCTACTGGTTTCATATTGTACTCACTGGACTCACATTATACTGTCTGGACTAACACCACATCTGTTCTAGTTAGTTATCTTTATTTACAGTCTTTATTACCATGTTCTTTTGATTCACCGTATTTACTTTTCTCTTACTTTAGTTAGCTGTTGTTCTATTTCTTTTCTTTACTCATTCTATTCTGTTCATCAAGTATTGCTTGCTATAACTGTTTTATAGTCTTTATCATTTAATTGGAACTGCTAGAGGAGATGTGCTCGTTCCATCCTGACTGGATATATTTTTTAGATGATTGCTCAGGGGATTTGTGTCCCACATTCTACAGATCCGAGGAGGGGATAGCCACCATGGGTCTTGATTCTCAGGAGTGATTACCGCGAGAACTAGTTACTAGTTTTGACTTGTGTTAGATTCTCTGTTAGAACTTGGCATGTAAATATAATGGAGATTTTGTTATTACATTTGATACTAGGATTTTGATATTATATTTGGAAGTTGTTGATGTTTTAGACTTTGTAGTTATTAGACTTCTTAATATCTTATCGTGCTTTAGATTATGATTGAGTATTTACCATTATCTTTGTACTTTGTCCTCCAAATTGGAGTTGAGATCTATGACAGGTACATTATATTATTGTACGAGATAGATAGTTAGTGATCTAGACAGTGTTCTACTGTCGATGATGTGACATAGGCTGGGCACTGTCACACACTCGTGCCCCTAAACTGGGTGTAGGTCATGACAGCGGAAGCCAATATCTCGGTGCAGGGATCTTTTCTGAGGTCAACTGCAAAAGGAAACAGAATCAGAATCATGAAAGACCACTATTATGAGTAAAGAAAAACTTAAGTGATTTCTAGTTTTTAACAGTTTTACGCAAATAATGGATGACGCGACACAATATGTCAGTCTTTGACAGTTTCTGTTCTACGCACGCAAAAGGACAATTTTATTTTCTGCGGCGCTATCTGCTCTTCGTTGAAAAAAAAGCGCACACAATCATGATGCATAGCGCCATGCACTTTTAGTGAGCAAAGAGAGTGCGATTCATAAAACCTTGCTTAGCGCATTTTCTGGCTAACACTCCGAAAGAGGTGGCGTATATTAAGATTAGCGCGGCGCTAACCAACACTCTGAAATAGGTGATTGGCGCCGGCTATGGTTCGCGCCAACTATCAAGTTGTGCCAACTATATTGTTCATTGTCTTCTCCGATCGACCCTCAACTCCAAGAGCGGGATTCGTCTCTTCCGCTTTAGCCGACGGCGGTGCATGCCTTGGCACCCTCAGCGATGGTGCTCGTGATGAAGCTCCAACCAAGCCCTGGCCCTTCTCCACTGTAGATCTCTTGGGCGCCAATTTTGTCTAGCAAGAAAACTCCAAGATCTTAATGGAAGAAGAAGATGAAGAGAACTCAAAAAAAACTTTTGAGAGAAAGAACTCTCTCTCCTCTTGAGAGTGGGGTATTTATAAACCCTAAGCCGACCGCTTAAAGTCCGCACAAATCTCGCATGGATCGAAACAGCAAAACAGTTGGTATTCTGCGCACGCAAAATCTTCTGAATTCGTGGCACGCTTTTTATTCAATGTATTCAAAATTTTAAAAATTTTGAAATTTGAAAACTTTGAAGGGGGACTTGTAGAAGCTCAAAAATTCTCAACAGAGTGCGCCATACCATTTACAGATAGCACACAGCGCTATCTATTAAATGACGCCCAACATCGAATAGCGCCATCCATCAGATAGCGTTAGGACATGCAGCAAAGCTTCCCCGAGAAGACAAAACTTTATGTCATATCAATAATGATGACTGACATCATGACATGCAGCAAAGCTTCCCCGAGAAGACAAAACTTTATGTCAAGGAGGGATTTTGTCAGATACTCGGTGCCAACGCTGAATCACGTAGATCAAACATAAACTCAAATAGCACCATGCAGTAAAATGCCACCACGTAGCAATCTTCCTCGAGAAGCCAAATAGCACGAATGATAAATTCTGCATAAACTCTGCATAACGCCAATTTTAGTTTGGCACCAATCAATAGAGCACGCCATTCATCAAATTGGCGCCAATTAATCATCATCCAGAAGCAGTTAAAGATGACGTGGCATGCATGCCACTAATCTCTAAGAACATGCACACGACACTACCCATGACCAAGCATTTTCTCTCACAGAAAGCCACGCATCCCCTGCAGTTAAGTTAATCGTTCACACTAATGGATGAAATGACACCAGGTGGATAAAGCAGTGTACAGTCAGTGTATTTTTGCATTGCACACCAATCATTGTAACTGACAGGCAGTTATCTAAAACTCTATAAATAGAATTCCAAAACACTTTTTAGGGGATCGACATTTATTATCGACTCCTGGCAAGAATTCTCGGCAATTCTCTATCGCTTCTGCAGCAAGTTCAAGAGCTTTTCTTCTCCAACATCGCATGGTCTAAGGGATAAAGTGATCATCTTCTGATCATATTCTTATAGTTGTACTTCTGTACAATCAAAATTGTATATTGTACTTTCTTTTCTTAATTCGTATTTAAGTTTTCTTTAGGAGACTTTTGTTTTTTGCAAACACCCTTATGCCTCCATCGAGCCCGTAGGACCCGACCTCCTCCTCATATTGCTTCACATCTTGATAAGGTGGGTGATAAGAATGTCCAACCTGATGCTCATGCACCACCTCCTCCTGCTGCTGCCGTTCCTCCTCCTGTTGATGAGGCCCCAGCCTCACTTGATGAAATTTGCGCTATGATGCATGATCGTTTTCATCTTGAGGATAAGCGTTACAGAGCTGATCTAGAGTGTCATCGCTAGACGGACTTCAGGTCTACTCTCCAAGCCCAAGCTCTTGGGAATATTGCTGACGTGCAGCTGAGTCTGGCCCATGCACCTGGTGGCCCAATTCTTTATTTTCATCACCCTCATATGTCCGGATACAGATTTGAAGATACAGAGGCTCAGCAAATATTTCATTCCTGGATCCTACCTATTATGATCCTAACCGGTCAGCCGAGACTGGTGACGATACTACTTGAGATTGTTGTTCGCATTTTGGTCTTTTCGAGTTAATGCTGGTTGATGACACTATTTGTTAGTGACACTTTAGTTTGATTATGTTTGATGTTATCTTTTAGTTATGCATTTTTATTATGCACTTTGATTATGTATCAGACTTTTATGGTGTGTTTATATTTAAAACACATTACCGCTAGTAGCATTCTCTTTTTATATCATGTACTTTGCTACTTGCTACATATTCTAGTTGTTATCTCCTTATTTGTGGTTCGATTCACTTTTTTTTTGTTCTTTTTTTGCAAGGGAGCTTATATTGTGCTCAATGACAAAAGGGGAGAAAAATGTTACCATTATCAAGGAATGTAAAAGTATTCCAATTTTTTATATTATTTGGTGTATCAACTTGAGTTTGTCATTATCAAAATGGAAGAGATTGTTGGCCCATTGGTCTGGTCACACATGATTTTGATAACCGACTTAAACTCCGATTCGATATACACAAATAATATACAAGTACGATACTACTGCTGAACGAATTGTCATGCCCCAGTTTCAAAATATATAGGGAACCCAAGGCATGAGCATGCCAGCTATACGACTAGAATAAGTATCCCAATTTAATGGACTTATCCTAATCGTAGTACGTTGTAAAGTTTGTGATATTTCCTACAGCTTTTCCAAAAATTTATGTCTTTAAAGAAAGCAATATTCGAATTTTTTTTGTTCAGATTCAGAAGTAATTTGTCTCTACAGTATTGGTATGATAAATCTGCTCTTCTTCAAGCCAGTCATGGAAATTTTCTGTACAAGCTAAAAGGAATACTAATTCTATTCGAAGTGTATGCTCTATGCCTCTGTGTCATCCGAGTAAGATAGATTCCAGTTGCCAACTGGTTCGACTCCGGTCATCCACGGAGCCAGATTTGCCACTACTGACATTGACACCCCCACCCCTCGTCGTCCTACCCCAACCATCTTCATGAATTATCTTTTTGTTTCCAAACATACATACGAAAACAACTAATGGTAATCATTATCATCACCAAAGCCTTCTTCCATTAAAATGATGTCGGTTATGGATTATAAGAATATTCCAAAAAAGAACCGAGAGAGTGACAAGATAAGTTTCATGGACTTTTTGGACACTGTAGATGTTGTGTTTGGATTTGAACACTGATTGCAGAGTTTTAGGTATTGTGAATCAGTGTGCAAATATGTGGGATTTGAACATTGATTTACAAGGGTGATGTATGCATCCTTACAATGCTAAAATCAGGAAAGAGGAACTCCTTCATATATAAATACTCTCTTTACTAACACGCAAGAATAGCCACACTATCAATGCCGAGAAAAAATTGTTCAGCTTTGAAACTAACATCTCTACAATTGCAAGACTATAAACATAACGACAATAAGACTTCCTGAACAGGACGAGTGAAAAAAAAAGAAGCACTAGACCTAAATCTTTTCTTACCATTTAAAAAACCAAGAGCAAGACCTTCAACATGATGTTTTAACATCAGCAACTGCCACCAAACTAGTAGAAGCTCATGGCACAAAGGGACTTTCAGGTGAAGAAAAAGGAATTTGTGAACAAGCATCGTCATGCTAGTAGAAACTCTTGAACAAAAATTGCAGCATGAGAGTCCGAACACTATGCTAAGATAACTGAGCAAAATGATTTTCAGAATAATGCGATCCTTCACTTGCTGCTGCTGCTACCCATTCCCAACGTCAGCTCAAGGTCTTCAACCCTAAGGCTTCACTCTACTGCTCTCAAACTCAAACTCTACAGTGCCTTGTTGCAGAAACTACTTGCATGCTAGGTCGAACGTACGCCCACATATTTGCATCAATAGAGTCTCCATTTAGAGCGCATCAAACAAATCATAGAAAAAATCAAAGAAAACAAGTATTCAACACTCTCTAGCATTTCTTCGAACAGTTAGAGCGCATCGAACAAATCCCAGAAAAATTTAAGGAAAAGAAATCATTATTCTACTCATCCTTCAAATTTGTTCCTTTATTCCAAATCTGACCACATCAAGACTGGCTAGCAATAATTAAAATAAAAATACAAACATATTTTCATGCTGAGCAATTAAAAAAATACCCCAAATCTAAACTATTCTTCAACCAAACCCTAGAAATGATAGCTAGATCTAAAACAAGCATTCAACACAGAAAGAGGGGGAGATAGGAGATTTTAGACCTGCTGTAATTTTTTAGGGTTCTTGAGCCTTTTGTTGAGAGACCCGTTCTCCTCATCTAAGGGCTCCTCGATCTCCATCTTCATCATCGTGACCATCGTCGGGGGAGGTAACCTTTTTGTCATCGAAACGGCATGGCGCCAGAGCTTCCAAGGATTCACCAGCTGGACCATCGACAATGACCAAACCCTAGATTTTTTGGATCGATGATTCGAAAAAGAAACCCTAACTCTAAATTTGGGGCGGCTTGGGAATCGAAGAAGAGGAATGAGAAGTGAGAGAGTATGGAGAGCTAGAAGGCTGAGGGAGAGGGAGAGGGTTTTCCGAGAGGAGGGGGATTTTTGATGGAGGAAGCGAGTTTTTTTCTCGAGAGATTGATCGATAGTTTGGTCTCTGGTTCCTCATAAAAAAGGACCAACAACCGTCAACATATATAAAAAGTTTAAAATTTTACTATAATGACAGCTGAAAGAACCGCAAAAAAATTTTCGTACATACATTAGTTGACGGCTATCACCAAACTGTCAATAAATAAAATGATATTTCTTGACGGATCCTCTAAAACCGTCAACTATTATGCTATAAAATTACTAAATTAATATAAAACGTGTCATTTTTTGACGTAAGTCTAAAACCGTCAAGATAACCCCTTTCCTTGACGGTTTTCCACGACCATTAAGAAATAAATCGTCAAGAAACGTCATTTTTCTTGTAGTTAATTATATATTAACACCCCCCTTCAAACTTATGATGGGTCAAACAATATGAGTTTGCTCAAAAAAACCGTGGTGTAGACTGTGACATTGTGAAGAAATATGCCAGTTGATCAGCAGAAGTCACATGTAGTAGAGAAATAGTATCCGCCAAAAAATGCTCACGAACAAAGTGACAATAAATCTTAATATGCTTTATCCGTTCATGAAAAACCAGATTGTTTGTATTATGTATAGCACTCTTGTTATCACAATAAAGTGGAGTAGGTCCTGTAGGAGCAATGCCCATATCAAAGAGCAGTCTATATACATGGACGATCTTTCTAGTGGTGGCAGCCATAGCTCTATAGTCCGTCTCAGTAGAAAAACATGCAACAACATCTTGTTTTTTGCTTCACCATGAAATCAACGAATCACCAAGAAACAAACGCTCAAAGAATCCAGTAGTAGATCGTCTGGTAGTCGGTTCTCCTATCCAATCTGCATCAGAAAATGCTCGAATTATAGAGTAGATATAGAAATATATTGAACTCTCAATGAAGCCCTGAAGATATCGAAGAATATGGAATAAGGCACCATAATGAGATGATCAAGGCATAAAAATGAACTGACTAGCAATACTAACTGCTCGAGAAATATTTGGCCTAGTCAAACAAAGATACACAAGTTGTCCCAGTAGCCATCTATAGTGAGTATGATCTGTAGGTGGTTCACCATCTGTGGGGCGAAGCTTCACATGAAACTCCAAAGGAGTATTAGTTGTCCGATTATCTGATAGACCAGCATATGAAATGGTAGAAAGATCAGAACGATGATAGAAATGGTGACACATAAGATAGACCCAAGTATAGAAAGTGTAATCATCAATAAAGCTCACGAAGTAGAGAAAACCAGACATGCATGGGATAAGAGCAGGTCCACATATGTCAGAATGAACTAATTCAAAAATACTACTGTATTTAGAAAAACCCTTAGGAATATTTTGCCAACTTACAACCTGTATATGTGGCTAGAGAAGAGAAAGAACCACATCCAAGAGCTCCACTATGGAATAAAGTCTTTAGACAGGTTTCTGAAATATGACCTAAGCATCTGTGCCACAAGTCGGCAGCATGACTAGAACTCAAATATTGAGTTGATGGAATGTAAACCCCCTAAAATATATATATATATATATATATATATATATATATATATATATATATATATATATATATATATATATATATATATATATATACAAAATTTTATTATAAAGAAAATAAATATTTCTGTTCCGAAAATACTTATAAGGTAAATATTTTGTATACAAAATATGTTCCGTTAGATTTTAGTCAAAATTTTATATTTATTTCATTATCATAAAGAGGCTATTTTATTTGTTAAACAAGTATATGTATTAATTTAGAAAATAATATGTTTCTTTGATAAAGAATAGGTTCTATTTTGCATGCGAGGTACATGAAAATAAATTTGTGTATATTTTGTAAAATTTTGTTTTTTGAAAAAGTTATTTAGATTTATATTTTTGTATAATGAAAAAGTATTTTAAATTTATTTGAAATTATTTATTTATAAAAAGTTATTTAAAATATTTAAATATTTATTTGATTTAAATTGGGATTGAATTTTATTGAACTAGATTTTAAATAGTTTTAAAAAAAAGTGATAGTCATCCAAAGGGGTTTTAAATGACCTACTCCTTATCCAACTAGGAGTCTATACCTCCGATATAAGGAGAGCTCCCTTGCATTTGTTTTCCTAGAAACCCAAATTGTTCTACCGCTAATTTTCATCCATCCAAATTTGTGTCGTGCATCGTGTCCGTGTCCAACTTCACCGTATCAGCCGTGATGGCCTCGGGTCTGACCCCGGGTGTCTTTCCACTATATTGCATCAATGACATGCACAGTTTTTCCCCATCGTGTCCGATACACCGGACACGGTTCTTCTCTACAAGAAACCCAAAACACAATCCTATTCCATGTCTGACACAGGGACATATACAGTAACCCCAAACCTTAAAACTAACTGTAACCCTAGCCCTAGCTACGGCGCAGCCTCACCGCCATCTGGCCGGAGCACCACCGCGGTAACCCAGGTTGTGTCACCACGGCTACACCGATCATCATAGATCAATGCCGCACGACCCCTGTCTTCTTCGCCCGACCACCGGCCAGTGACCCCCTCTCCTGCCATCTCCTCCGTCATAATCAAGGCCACCACCGCCTACCACCACCATCACCTCCTCCTCTTCTGGCTACACACAGCACTACCACTACCAAACAGACAACCACCACCATTAACTCTAGCCACTTCGGCCATTACCACCTACGACTACCACCCTCACCACCACTTACCAACTCTGGTGGCCACCACCTAAGCCGGCCCAAATCTGCCTCTATCACCATCATCAACCCACCTCTCCACTGATGTGTCCTCCAATGCCTGTCCCACTCGAGAGGCCACCACCAGTCACCTGAGCTGTAGGAACGAATTGTAAAGCACAATACTCTAGGGGTGAATAGAGTAGGCAGCAGAAATTAGCTAATTAAAAAATTGTTAGCAACTAGATCACATATATCACAAATAAGTAAATGAAAAGCAGAGATCAAAAAGCAAACGTAAACACGGCGATGTGTACTGGTTTCCCTCTTATGAGGACTATTCCAGTCGGAAGAACTCTAGCTTCCAGTTGAATCCACTATTGGAAAATACCGCAAGTTTTTATACAAGTCCTAGCAACTTCTACAACACAAGCTTTGATATGAAGTACTCGACCAAATTTAATTGTAAGGTATCTTTTTTCAATCAAGCCTCTGATTACAATTTCTCTGAAACTTTTAGACCGTACCGCACTAGCAAATTGACTAGAGGATTGTAACTAGCTTGGGATTTGAAAATGAAAGCTGTTAGAATACTTTGGAAGACGTTTAAGCTTAAAGAGAAGAGAGAAGAGAGATGTATTGAAATGAGTAAAATTCTTCTCTATTTATAGGTTTTCCAAAGTTAGAACTAGGAAAGAATTCGGATAGAATTCGGACAAAATTCTTTGAGAGAATCTCGGCAAATAGTCGTTGCATCTGTAACAGCAGGATGACCAAATTCAAAAATCCAACAGCACCAAACAAACTCGAGGCGAGTTCGGTCCAAACTCAGGCCGAACTCTGTTGGTGTCCAGAGTATGATTTTTGAGGAATTTTGTAAATCGGATTTTGAGTTTTGGCTTTTTGAAAAGTTTAAACAGTTAGGAACTTTTTGTAAAATAGGTTATTTTTAAAACATAGGATATTTGAAAACATTTTTAAGGTAGCCTATTTGCCAGTATGACTCGGTGTACAAAGTATTCCTAGACTCAATAAATATGAAAATTATATTGAATATTGAAATACAGACTCATACGGCAAATCAGCTTCAGTCTTGAACAGAGTGGTAGAGGTTCTCAGCAAATATCCAAGTAGCCCTTATATCGAGACAGAGTTTGATCAATTATTAAAATCAGGTTTGACCATGACCAATGGGCCAACAATCTCCCCCATTTTGATAATTAACAAATCTTGACCGATATAACATCTCGATCTTCGATTTGACAAGAAATCCATCAAAATTGTACTCAGCAATGATATTGTATTGTATCCATTGTATTGTAAAAAATTCTTGTATCTGCAAAAGATGTTAGATCCTATTTCTCTCTCGTTATCACTTAGCAAAATAATTGCAAAGAGATAAGCCCCCCGCAAATTATGCATAAGAAACAAGAGTTGAAGAAATACAAAAAATAAAGGGATAAACATGTATTTCACAGGCAGTTTATATGTAAAAGCATAAGCTAGAAAAGATAATGCTACGCATAAACATAAAGATAGAGAACAGTTCAAACTGAAATAGAAAACATGCTAAGAAAAGCATAAAAGATGTTCCAAAATATATTATCTCAGCAAATAAATTCTCAGTGCTAAAAAAATAAAGATAAAGTGCTATCTTGGAATGTTGGAGCATTTTCAAGTAAACATAGACAAATAAGAGTCTATCAAGATAACATCTAGACAAAATACATCATATCTAGATCAAAAATCCTCAGACTCATCATCATCATCAGCGTCAGCAGTGCCACCATGTCCAGATGGACCAGCTCCAGAAGGGTGTGGAGTAGCACCAAAAATACGGTACCAGTCATATACATTACCAGGCTGAAAGAAATGATGAACTACCTCATCCTCATAGTGGTAGCCCGATACAGCTATATCTCGGGGAAGAGAACTGACAGAATGACCAGTCTGAGCAAAATGTAGATCCGTAAAGGAATTTACGATAGCCTGAAACCGGCTGGCATCACGGAACTCGCGTTCCCTAGATGAGTCAGTAATGAAAGCTCACAAATCAAAGAGATGCTGGTGGATACCCTCATAAGTCATAGGGTAGGTCTGAGGAGGTAGAGCATGAGAAGTAGGAGGAGCAGAAGGGACAGCTGGCTACGATGAGACAGCTAAAGATACTTGGGCTTAGGATCAAAAGCACAAGTGGGTAAGTCCATCTCAAAATGATGAAAGATGATTGGAATAATCATCACGTAAGCAAGGTTTCTGTGCCTTTCGTGACAACGTCCCATCATCTGGATAATAGTCTTGGAGACAGAAAAACGAATACCCTTACGAATGTGATAAAGGGCAGACAACTCAAGGTTGGTAACATCGTCTTTTGAAGTAGATTTGGACAAGATGGTAGAATAGATGATGCGGTGCAATTCATAGTTGAATAAGTTTATGTTGGTAGCTTTGAACTTAGTAGAACGAACACGATCAGGAGCACAGAGTTCGTTCTTGAAACTGCTCAAGGTTGTGCCTGCGAGAAACTCAAATTCTATGATGTCATCAAGCGGAGCACCTTCATTAGGTATACCAAGGATTTTTGCTAAGTGGACATCATTGAATTTGATATTAAATCCACCGACACGACTTCTAACAGTAAAAGTGTTCAAAGTGAAATTGTAGTAGAACAAACGAATATCATTGGTTATAATAGGATATTAGTGGGTGACAAGCTCGTGCAACTCTAATGCCTCAAAGAATGGATAATGCTCAGGAAAAATGGTCCATTTAATCGGCGTGCCGGTTCATATTTTACGGACAGAGAAATCTGTGTACCACAATAATGATTGGTCATGAGTTTTAAATTAAAACTCATTATATGCTCTGTCGACCGATTGAACCGGAGAAAAGAGTGATCCTTGGATAGGGTCCGAAGACGACGCCTCTTCACTAGGTGTCGGCTTCTTCCTCTTAAAGGGGTTTGAAATCCTAGGAATTTGTCTCTATGAAAGATTAAAAACTATGAACTTGAAAGAGAGGAAAATAGGAGTTTATACCTTCCAAGAATTGAGTATTTTATAAAGGACAAAAATCTTCGCACGAATCAAAAGTTTGGATTAATTTCTCCAAGTGGATTGGAAGCAATAGCTTGGATAAAAGCTAGGGTTTGGAGGGCTCGGGCGCGTCTGCTACGGTGATAGAGGATTTGGAAAAGATGAATAAGAGGGGGGCTACTCGTTTCTGACTTAAAACCACATACCACCAACAGAACTCGGGCGGAGTTCTGTTGAGGTATTTTTCAACAAAAAAATTACTGGCCTCTCTCTATTCATCAATCCCTTTCCAATTATTTAATTTCAAGTTTAGTTATTTTAAATTTCAATTAATATAATTTATATTATCTTATCTTATGAATTAACTTTCGTTACACAGTGACTATCTCAGATTAGCTGTAGGGGTACTATTCCAGCTAACAGAGGTTCATCGTAGAACACTTAAATAATGTTTCGTTTTAGCCATAGCCGTGGTGACAGATAGACCCTTTATAGGCTTGTATCGAAAATAGTGTTTGCATATTGAAAGATAATCAATAAAACAAAATTAATTGATATTACTGACATCTAACATTCCTAATTCTCGACGTAAATAATTGAAACGATCTTCCGCTAATGGTTTTGTAAAGATATTAGTCAGTTGGTTCTATGTGTCTACATATACAAGGTCTATATCTCCATTTGTTTGATAATCTTTAAGAAAATGATGTCGAATCTCGATATGCTTAGTGCGAGAGTGACATACAGGATTCTTAGTCAAATTAATAGTGCTAGTTTTGTCACAGAAAATGGATATGTGTGTGTAAAGTAAGCCAAATTCTTCTAGGGTTTGCTTCATCCACAAAATTTGTGCACAACAACGTCCTGTGGTGATATACTCAGCCTCAGTAGTTGATAATGCGATAGAATTTTGTTTCTTGCTAAACCAAGAGACTAAAGTCTTACCTAGGAAAAGACAAGGGCCGCTAGTACTTTTTCTATCCACTTTGCACCCACTAAAATCAGCATCCGAGTAACCGGTTAGGTCAAAAGACGTGGTTTTGGGATACCACAAGCCGACAGAAGAAGTGCCTTTAAGGTATTGAAAGATATGCTTAACCGTACACATTCATTAGGGTTAGCTTGAAAATGTGCACACAAGCAAACGCTAAACATTATATCAGGGCGACTAGCAGTTAAAAAAAGTAAACTACCAATCATACCTTGATACTTACGTATGTCGAGCGGTTTTCCTTGTTCATCAATATCAAGCTTGGTTGAAGTCACCATCGGAGTACCAAGTGGTTTGACGGTTTCCAGTTCGAACTTCTTTAACAAGTCTTTTGTGTACTTGGCTTGATTAATAAATATCCCATTGTTGGTTTGTTTGATTTGCAGCCCGAGAAAGAATTTTAGTTCTCCCATCATGCTCATCTCAAACTCATTCTGCATACACTTTAAAAATTCTTGACAGAGAGATTCATCAGTAGATCCAAAAATAATATCAGTAGAAGATTTCCATTAAAAGATTTTATAAACACTGTAGTATCAACCTTGCCTTTTGTAAAACCGTTATCAAGAAGAAAAGAACTTAAACGACCATACCAAGCACGGGGGGCTTATTTGAAACCGTATAAGGCTTTCTTCAACTTGAAAATATAATCAGGATTTTTGAAATCAGTAAAACCTGGAGGTTGAGCTACATAAACTTCTTTTTTGATAAAACCATTCAAAAATGCAGTCTTAACATTCATTTAAAATAGTTTGAAATTATAAAAACATACAAATGCATATAGCATGCGAATGGATTCAAATCTCGCAACTGGGCATAGGTCTCATCGTATTCAATACCTTCCTCTTGGTTGTATCCTTGAGCTACGAGTCGAGCCTTGTTACGAGTAACTAAACCATTCTTATTAAGTTTATTTTGAAATACCCAGTGGATGCCAATGATCGGGTGATCAATGGGCTTGGAAACGAGTTCCCAAACTTGATTCCGTTCAAATTGGTTTAATTCCTTTTGCATAGCATCTAACCAAAAAGTATCGCTACATACTTCTTCAATAGTTTTAGGTTCAAGCTGTGAAATAAATACAACATAGAAAACTATATCTTTGCTAGAGGAACAAGTACTTACACCCCTGGTAATCTCACCTATTACCAAGTCCTTGGGATGGTCAGCCAAAAACTTCATTTTCTTTGGCAAACTCTCAAGGTAGCTGGTTCCGGTTTCTGGTTCTATATGTGATCTGCCTGGAGGATCAACTGGTGCTATGTTTGAAGGTTCTGTAGGTACTGTACTTGGTGTACTGATGTCTTCGTCATCATCGTCGATTGTCTGTTGATTCAATTTGTCAAATATGACATTTATTGATTCTTCGATGATCATGGTTCTTTTGTTGAAGATTCGGTACACTTTGCTCTTCGCCACATAACCTAAAAAGATACCTTTATTGGCCTTTTCGTTAAACTTTCCCAAATTGTCTTTATTATTGAGAATAAAATATTTGCAACCAAATATATTGAAATATGAAAATGATGGTATCCTATCAAACCATAATTCATAGGGAGTCTTCTTCGATATATGTCGAATTAGAACCCTATTGAGAACATAGCAAGCTGTATTGACAGCTTCAGTCCAAAAGTATTTAGGTAGACTAAACTAGTTTAACATTACTCTGACCATTTCGGATAGAGTTATGTTCTTACATTCCACAACTCCATTTTGTTGTGGAGTCCTAGGGCAAGAGAACTCATGCAGATAACCGTGTGTGTCACAGAATTGCTTAAACTCTGCATTCTCAAATTTGTCGTCATGATCGCTTCGAATATAAGTGATCATGAATCCTTTCTCATTTTGAACTTTCTTGCAAAATGAGACAAATTCTGACAATGTATCATTTTTGCGTGTAAGAAAATATACCTACGTGTATCTAGAGAAGTCATCTACTATTACAAAAGCATATAATTTACCACCTAGACTAGCAATTCTACTAGGTCCAAATAAATCCATATGCAGTAATTATAGAGATAGTGGTACTTACAGTATTATTGGACTTAAAAGTGGATCGGGTAGCTTTGTTCTTTTCACATTTACTACATATTGTATCATTCTTGAAAGTTATGTTCGATAAGCCTTGTAACAACTTCTTTGTGGATAGTCTTAAAATTGTGTCCATATTTGCATGACGGAGTCTCATATGCCATATTTGACTCTCATCACTCTTGGCCATTAAGTATCTACCTGCTTTGTTAGCATCTTCCAACAAATAGAAAACATATATATTGTCTTTCCTGATACCTTCAAAGATAGTACTACCAGTTGAGCTATCAACTATAGTACATTTATCTTTGACAAAGTTAGTACCATAACCATGGTCAGCTAAATGGCTTATGCTGAGTAGGTTATGTTTCAACTCGATAACTAGATAGACATCTTTAATCACATGATAGGAAGCCTTACCAATATTATCGATACCTACTATATACCCTTTAAGATTATTACCGAAGGAAACGTATCTTTCTTTCTTCTTCGATAGTGTTGCGAATACTGAAGCATCACCGGTCATGTGCCATGAGCAACCACAGTTGATCATCCATTTGCTTCTAGCATGTGAAGGGTGTTTCACCTATAAAAGAGTTTGTAGCTGAAACTTTTGGTACCCATTTCTTGTAGGGTCCTGAAATGTTAGTTTTCGGTATCCATGCACATATTTTCAAATCAACAAGCTTTCTAACTCTATATGCAGGAGAGATATGACCAATGGTGCCACAATAATGATATCTAGCTGAGTGTTAGAAGTAGTGCATTGTGCATAATTGGTAGGTCTTGGTTTTCTAGTACAATAAAATGTATGCCTATTAGTCTTCTTGGGCAAAGGTTTGGTTTGGTTTGGTCAGACAATGTTGGGTTTGACATTGTTTCAATATTTCGGTAAGTGACACGTGTTAGGACAGGAAACAACAACTTTAAGCTATTTTCCTAACCTAATTTTCAACTTTTTGAAAGTATCATACAATCTGATTAGTGCTTGCTGAAGACACTTCTTCTATTTAAGTAGGTCTTCCTCTAATTGGGTAATGGTCTTGTCTTTCTCTTCGGATAGTCTTGTGGTCTTGTATAACAGCAGCTTTGCAGAAGAGAGCTCACCTACCTCATTAGAATTATTATTACTTCTAACCTCAGCTAGTAGGCCGGTAAGTCTTCTTATTTCACCTTTGTACTCTTTGAGTACCTTCTTAGAGTTTTGGTATTTGCTACGCAGTTTTCTGTAATCACCTAAGAGGTCACTAAAGGCTTCACCTAATTGCTCAAAGGTAAAATCTTCATAAGTATCAAACATGGGGTTAGTATTTACCTGATCGAATGCCATTAGGCACACATTTGCAGCGCCATCTGATTGTTCATCTTTTGAGTCGCTGGCTTCGCTTTCATGTCATATGCTTGTGTTGGCGTGCCTTCTGGATGTTGATTTCTTCATGTAATCTTTGTCATACTTGTTGCTTTTTCTGGTTGATGATGATGCTGTTGGATAGTCCTTCTTCATATGTCCTTTATTCTTGCAACCGTAGCAGATAGGATCTTCTTTGTTGTTGTTGCTATTATATTCTTTTGTTCTTCTATTGAATCTCATGAACTTCTTGAACTTTCTTACTAGTAGAGCTTGATCTTCAGAGTTAGAATCACTGTCGTCGAAATTATCTTCAACAGTTTTTCTGTGTTGAGCTTTAACAGCGATCGACTTCTCCTTCGGTGCAACATCTTCAAAGTCATGAAGTTCTAGCTCGTGAGTGAGTAGCTTACGCATGAGTACTTCAAGATACATAGTTGTGAGGTCGTTCCTTTCAATGATAGTCGTAGCCTTCGGAATCCAGTTCTTCGTGAGAGTTCGTAGAAGTTTACGAATCTTTTTATGGTTATTGTATTCCTTGCCTAATGATGATAGAGGGTTTAAAATATCCAAGAATCTTATAAACATCTGCGTGACAGATTCATTTGGCTTCACATTGAACACCTCATACTCCTGAGTAAGTCTGCTGATTTTTGATGTACTCTTTGAGTACCTTCTTAGAGTTTTGGTATTTGCTACACAGTTTTCTGTAATCACCTAAGAGGTCACTAAAGGCTTCATCTAATTGCTCAAAGGTAAAATCTTCATAAGTATCAAACATGGGGTTAGTATTTACCTGATCGAATGCTATTAAACACACATTTGCAGCGTCATCTGATTGTTCATCTTCTGAATCGCTGGCTTCGCTTTCATGTCATATGCTTGTGTTGGCGTACCTTCTGGATGTTGATTTCTTCAGGTAACCTTTGTCATACTTGTTGCTGTTCCTGGTTGATGATGATGCTGTTGGATAGTCCTTTTTTATATGTCCTTTATTCTTGCAACCGTAGCAGATAGGATCTTCTTTGTTGTTGTTGCTATTGTGTTCTTTTGTTCTTCTATTGAATCTCATGAACTTCTTGAACTTTCTTACTAGTAGAGCTTGATCTTCAGAGTTAGAATCACTGTCGTCGAAATTATCTTCAATAGTTTTTCCTTGTTGAGCTTTAACAGCGATCGACTTCTCCTTCGGTGCAACATCTTCAAAGTCTTGAAGTTCTAGCTCGTGAGTGAGTAGCTTACGCATGAGTGTTTCATGAGACATAGTTGTGAGGTCGTTCCTTTCAATGATAGTCGTAGCCTTCGGAATCCAGTTCTTCGTGAGAGTTCGTAGAAGTTTACGAATCTTCTTATGGTTATTGTATTCCTTGCCTAATGATGAAAGAGGGTTTAAAATATCTAGGAATCTTATAAACATCTGAGTGACAGATTCATTTGGCTTCATATTGAACGCCTCATACTCCTGAGTAAGTCTGCTGATTTTTGACTCTTTGACTGGCGTTGTGCCTTCGTGAGTCACTTTGAGAAGTTTCTACACTTCACTTGATGTTGTGCACGTAGACACCCTGTTAAATTCAGTCTTGTCTTGTCATGACCCGCACCCACTATTTCGGATACGAGACGTGTCCAAGCCAGCCTACGCCGTAGTGTCGGCGGTAGAATGCTGTATAGCCACAATGCTCAAAATCATAAATAATGCTCATTCACAAAATTAATTTAATTTATAATATTCACAAGTTTTATATTTGTAGAAAAAATATAAACTCTCACAAATATTGAAATGATCACAACTCATCTATCTAGCTAATCTCTAGGTTTTCGTCTGCAAGTACACCCGTATCTTCTAATGCTAAGTGAAGCCACATCGAACTTAAAAATATTGGTTTCCATTCAGGAATGGAACGAGTACAATTCACTGAATGCAGTTTTAATAAATAAAAATGACTATACAACAGAGGTTAGCCTTTAAATATATGATTTGAAAAGTAAACACAGAAAGACAAAATAAAACTAAATAAAAGAAAATAGTAAATAAATACAAAAATAATACTCACCGACTGACTGAAGTACCTTTGATATGTGATCGGTCTCGGGACAATTATACGACACGGTCTACGATATATACACGATATATGTACATTGTCTACAATGTATAAAGCAATAATGAAATACTGTCTACACGGTATAATGTAATAATAAATCACGGTCTACACGGTATACTGCAATAATAAATCACTGTCTATACGGTATACACGGTATAAGGTCAGATCACACATCCTTGGTACTTCACCTCCCCGATACGATAAAATATATCAAAACATGAAAACAAAAATCACATATCTAATACTAACAATGATGTATAGTAAAGATCAATATCGAAAACAAACAATAAACTGTACTCGCCTGTGGTCCTTTGCTGGTGAAACCGATAATCCAAACCACTCAGTGTGCCACAACAGTCAAACTCGTACAATAGTCTCCAGATGCTAAAATAGATATTATCAATATTCTCAGAATAGTCAAATTAGCTAGGATTGCTTGTCCTTAAGTCCAATTCTGGACACAGGGGCAAAACGATAATTTTGGGTCAAAATTGTGTCCGCCGTTGGACCCGTTTTACACCGAAAAGCGTGCCAGAGTCAAATGGTCTCTAAAGTCGTCAAACTACATGTCTACGGATTTGTTTTGATGATACGAACCCAACTGTATGTCCAATTTTGGATTCCGATGGGCCGTGCATAAAATTGTCCGTTGAATCAGATCGTGGGGCCCGCAAAACGGCGATCCGATCTACTGTCTCAAAATTGGACCAAACTTGGCATATATGACCAGAAAAATGGTACGAATTGTTGGCACAAGTTTCGTCTCGATATGACGAATGTGCACAAAGTAATTGGAAAATTTGCAAATAGGCCGATACGGTGAATTTCGACGGATAAGCATCAAATTCGTCGTGCACACGCAACCAATTTGAATTTCGTCAAAGCCCACACGTCCACGAAGCCGATATGCACATTTTGATGCTTTCGGTTCGCGACCACGTCATATCGAAGGTTTTTAATATTTTGAAAACAGTTTTTTGGTAAACTTTGGGATCCGATTTCTCGGCGCGTAGTCGATGAAATCGACTTCTGCAAAATGGGTTGCAGAGCCCTATAGGTTCTCTAGGACTGACTTTAATTATTTTTTAAAGAAAACACTAATAAGCCATTAGAATCAGTTTTCGAAGTCGGTGATCCGACAGCCAAAAATAGAGTGCATTGGCACTGTGTTCGTCGAGGTTTGTCTCGACTTTCCTAGGGTTCTGGTCCTCGAGATTTCAAACGAATTGAAAGGAAACCAAGCCGTATATGTAGTCTACATACCAGAAGAGACGAATCTCAAAAAGGGCGATTGAGCGTCGTAAGAACCTGCCGCGAAGTAGAGTCGATGGCTGTCTATTGTGGCTGTTCTGCTGCTGCACCCGCGTGGTTTCAGTCGCCGTCCGGCGATCGTGCGACGGTGCACGGTCGTGGGTGGCCGCCCAGGGTGGCTGGGGTGCGCTTGTAGGTGATGGATTAGGGTTTTTTCTTCCTTTTTCTCCCGATAACTATCGACCATATATATGTGTATATATGCGGGTTAGCAACTGGGAGGGGGTTACGCGCGGGTTGGTGCATTCATTTGGGCTGGGATTTCCCTCTTGGGTTCGAGCATGGGGTTTTATGTGTGGGGTTTTTTTTTGTTTTCTTATTTAGTCTAATATATATTTAGTCTAATATATATATATATATATATATATATATATATATATATATATATATATATATTTTTATATATATATATATATATATATATATATATATATATATATATATATATATGCACATGTATCATATATTGATATAACACTCTAAAATTCCACACATTTAATATTATCTATTTTCAGTCTTGGGCCTTATTTATATAAATATGAATATATATTTTATAACGTTTATTGGACAAAAATAATATAACCAATAATAATAAAATAATATTATATAATAATAACCTTAATAATATTGATAATAAAAAAATAATAATAATAATAATAACGAAATTCAACAACTCAATAATGGTGTATATACCATTATGTACAGTCTAATAATCCCAAAATGTACAAGGTCCTATTTTATACAATTAGCATTGAATATCAACTAATAATGATATTTATAATATTTAATTAACGAATACTTAAAAAATATTATTAGATCATTAAAACGGAATACAGCACACTCATACCAAATTACATCAACACGAATGTCAATGGACGTACCGCATGACTACATGGGCTTGGGCTTATTTTGGGTCCAATCTGGACTAGTTCGGTACAATCGGGTTCCCTAAAACTCAATAATATGATTATTAAGTAAATAAATCTTCGGTAAGGGTTAAATCGCAACTTGGCCTAGTTTTCCTAGTTAGGACATCACTATGGCTCGGACTTTCCTACCAGGGCTAATACACTAGTCAAAGCACGCCATTGCACTATCCGTACCACGATTTCTAGTCACCTTGTACTCTGATTCCTAAACATGACTAAAATCATCTACCGTAATAGTTAACTAAATAATTATTTATAAAAATCTAAAAAAATCACCATTCAAATAAAATAAATAATAATAAAAATATTTCAAAAATTTTGGGAAGGGTAGCTACAAATCTACCCACCTTAAAAATAATTTTGTCCTCGAAATTCTAATTCATAACTATTACCTTAATCTCCTTGAATTTTAATTCCTCAAAAATAGTTTATATCCTCCTCCTAGCTATTTTGTAACTACGAAACCCCGAGGACTTCTACCCACCTTTGGTCACACTACTCCCTCAAGGTATGTCCCTAAAACTTTATAACCTTCCGTCTATTTGCTAAAATTCTACCAATAGATATCTACTGTATATGGCATCTATAATCCTCTCATATCTATCAAGCAATCTAAAATTTAACAAGCAACAAATTTACACAAGTAGCTAAGAAATATTGGTAAATTCTAATAAGCATGACCATTCGTCGCTCTGCAATCGGAAGGACAGGAAGATAAGGAAGAATAATCGAGAGCAATTATGAAGTTTCAAGAGCGGTAGAGAGTATCCAGTGATGCAGATAGAAAGAAATTCTATGAACCATTGACTTATTTGCTAGAGTGGGCTACTCTAGTCTAGTCACTTGCTAAATTGAAGAACTCTTCATTTCTTAGAGGGACTTACAATCCGTGCAATACATAAGTTCCGTCCTCGAAATTAATCTAAACAAGGTTCCATAATAGAACAGAATTTGAAAAATCTAGATTGTGATCTTTTTCATGGTTATTTAAACACACGAGCAAGGGATAAAATGCAATACAAGATCATATCGCGACTTCCAGGTAGATGAAATAATGGTTACGAATGACTTCACATTCTAAGAGGGGGAGACTACATAATAGGTATAGGGACCTATTTTAATTAGTTCAGTTTTATAGTCCAAATATGGTAGCATGTATGGATGGGTTTTTACTGGGTCTTAATGGGTTTTCTGATTGAACATCAATCGTTGGTTGGATGAACCTTGGATTTCAATCTATATTGACTGGACAAGATCCAAGATAAGACTATTTCTACTAGGTTAGGTTTCCACCCAAGTGGTTGAGCTAGTTATTAGTCGGATGGGTTAAGCGAGTTTCTTAAACCCAAAATATGTTTTCTATGACTTTTGTGTTTAAGTAGCACACGTGAACTCCAATGAGTGGTATACTAGTGGCATGTGCATTGTGGGCTTCGTGTAGATCATAACCATATATTGGGTTGAAGGAATTGAGTCGGGGTTGAGTCTCTAATTGAAGTCGAAAAGTATACCGGTATTATGGTAAGGGTTATAGCTAGCCCTTTTGACTTGAAATTCGTACCATAAAAATAGAGTACAAGGGGATCTGTTTGAGTGGGACATGATATACTTAGATGAAGGTGGACTCGTCTAGATCTTGTACGTAAAATTTATTGGAAGGTAACAGCTAGTCTCGTGCTCAGAATATTAATGACACGGCCGGGGACACAAAATGATCTAAATGGAAAGTGGGAGTCCATGAGGCACTAATTATCATCCTAATAAAAATTATTCCAATCAATCGGTAATCCTCGTATATCCTAAAATTTTAGAAGGCTTACAGTCTACTCACCTTAGAAGCTAGGACATGGTTTTAGGAATAATGAGGTTAAAAGAATTCCAAAGTCCGGATATTGTACCTCGACCCTTGTTAATAAAGAATAAGGCACGACGTACGGGATACGGTAGATATAAGTCAAGTCAAGGATCATTCCTCAATAAATGGAAAACAAGTGTGTACAATTACATATGGTCGATAAAATATAATGATCTACTCGTCCATAGTATACAAGAGTTTCGACGGGGTAACCAACTCTAAGGCACATCATATGAAGAGATTTCTAGAAACTGAGTCGTGAATTTTTATTTGTGTCAAACTTGCCAGACTATTGTTGCAAGGGTTCTAGTGGTATAGGCTGTAGTGATCATGTATTGCTATTAATAACTGGTAGATCATAATAGGACAGGGTATTTAAGCTATGGTCTGGCTAAGCTTGTGACTGTGGTGTTCCAATACTAGTTAGGTCTTAATAATAATAAAATTTACATAACTAGGGTAATATTTGTTGAAAACCAATCTCGGGATGAGTGTCTACCATAGTCATGGTAAATGATTGTCCTTACCTTTGTCTATTCATCTCGTATCTAAACTGTGGGCTTTGGTTGAGGAAAGATTGGGTTAAGGCTTAAGGGTTGCTAGTTAAAGCAAGCTTCAAGCAATTAATTAGAGACTCACAACAATTGGTTTCTTGAGAATAGATAGTCTCCTAGGTTGGCATTCTGACTAAGGGTAAAACCTTAATCATTCTCTAATTCAGATGGTTAGAAGGTCCCAATAGCAATTTGGGGGTCGAGAGGAGAACGAGTAACTCATGGCAAGATTCTAGTCACATGGCTGGCCGATGGTAACTACACTTGTGTATACAACTATCATAGCCATGGGGGATGCTCGGTATCTCTCTACCAATTACGAGCTTTCATCTTTCCAAATCAGTGAAAGACAAAAATAATAAAGAGTTCAAGAAGGATGTCACTTAATACAATTACGTGATTCAAAGGCGAATGTATAATTCAAGAGGAATTGTCAATGCAGTCGCGGATGAGATCCTAGAGACATCTACGTCTTAATCCACGTAGATTAATCAGAGGAAGGGCGAACCGAGTGCATTAAGGTTGATCAGACTGTAATACATCGATTCTGATTAGACAATATGTTAGTAGGCGTCCCCAATAAACCTATGTCTTGAATCAAGCTCGATAAAAGAGTAAGCTTGCAAAATTAGGCTGTAATAGCAACATTGGTCAAGACAGTCAAAATACAAGTATGCGAGATTTTTGAAAGGAGGCACAAGTAGTTCGAGTTTTATGAGAATCAAAACCTTACCTAGTGTTCTTGCTTATATGGTCATCCTACTATCTTCTTATCCATAAGGCCATGGTCGACTAATGGGTTATGGACCTCTAAATTCTATATTCTAGGTAAACCTATTAGAGTCAGTCAATTACCTCATCAATAGATCACAAGGACCGCGGAATGCTAGGTTGGGAGACATGCTACTCAACTTGCAGAACTTTTACTAGTATTGGTTTTGGATCTTGGGGGACATACAAGCATTTTTCTATCCTCTATAGCATCCTAAACTTGTAATCACGTCTGAAGTCATTTTACCGAGGATTATGACTCGCCCGTATACTCTGGCTGTGGTAAACCCTTGGTTCCGTGATTCAGATGTGATATGCTATCAGATACTCTACTTTATATTGACACAAGGTCTAAAGAGGTCAATGAAGATATAGTTTAGCAATGTTCCATAACCTACGATTCCTTAAAATAATTTCAACTCTATGTGTCGTGCCTCGCCAGTGCGCTGCCGGCTGCAGTGAACCCACACTCTCCATTCTCCAGTAATTGGCGACAGTGCGCTGCTGTCTAGCCATCGCAGTCATTAAAATTACTCCAACTATATTCCTAAGAATTTCAAGGAGCTGCTAGAGATTCAAACTAGTTAACTTATGATAAAAAGCGTAACCATCTGTCTATAAGTCTCAATCCTTAAAGTAAACGATTGATCGGAGAGGAAATAACTTAAGACAAGGGAAGTAAGAATATCCTAATCTTTATTTCATATATATTTTAAATGGTTGAGGGAAAACTTTGAATCAATCTACCTCAAGATTCGTATATGAATAACAGAATCAGGAATTATAAACTATTTCCTTACGTCAAAATAGGATTTTTAAATAGGCAATTCTAACTTATGATATAAGGTTTATATCTATAGGGCAAAAGAAAATTAAACGGTTTATCAAGATTAGAGCCTTAATTCTAGGAAACCCTAACTTACCAAGTGAGTAGTATATCCATATTGGATCATATCGTCATATCAAAAGTAGTAGTGTATCTATAGAGATCTGGCAAGCTATCTAAATTTGATAATTCTTATCTAAATTGCATGGCCTATCTGACAACCTTAACTACCCAACGGTCAATTTGAACAAGGGACTCCTAGTCCTAATCATTCTTTTAAATCAATTCAATCCTAATTGTGAATGAGCATTTCCTAGTCGCATGCTCGCAATAGTACGACAAACTTAAGTACTATCACGAGTTCGTATGATTTACGAAAACTGACCTGCATGGGCCACCACAAAAACTTGTCACGACCCACACCCACTATTTCGGATACGAGACGTGTCCAAGCCAGCCTACGCTGCAGTGTCGGCGGTAGAACGCTGTATAGCCACAATATTAGGGTTATATACTAAAAGCATCACTTTTGTAGTAACCTTATTTCCTTAAATTTTGAATGAGAATCATATGGGCAAATGTTTGCATATTGTATTTGTTGCAAGTGTTAATACAAATGTCTGATATTCTATATTGTAGATAATATGGTGTGTAGGGTCACACAGAAGATCATATTATCAGTTTCCTATGGAGTATATAAATAGTTCACAACCTAGATGGACTTGGACAATCTATTGGAAAGGTTGTAGTGTAATCTGGTATTAGTCTATCTTGACTATAGGTTTACACTAGTACACTTTGTGTGTATTGAACAAGACCACTTGAGGTTGTTCTCTTTGTACTGACTACATAAGAGAACAAATACCTCTGTTATTATGGATACTTGTGCTCTTAGTCCGGATATAATAACGGACATGTATATGCAGTGTGCATTACTTTGACTCATAAAAGAGTGAGATTCATTATGGATCAACAACCTCTATAAATTGGGTAATAACATTGTATGTATGATGGACTGTTGATTATAAATGGAATCCATGTCCCGATACATCGGGTTGATGATGTCCTCTTAAGGAGCTCATAAGGATTGTCATGTAAACCCTGCAGGTGGAATATATCCGACATGACAAATAAAGTTGAACGGTACTACTTAAGGATAAAAGATGTCGAATCAATATAGTTGTCAGTAACTTGATTTGATCGACGGACATACGATATCTTAACATGGGGAGCCAAACGAGCATATAATAAAAGGAGCCCACAAACATAATTTGGGATTAGAGAGGTAGTGCAACAATAGCTCATTAGTGGACCGAGCTATTGTTAATGGGCCTGGATTATGTGTTCGGGCTGAACACGAGATATCCAGATCCGTTAGGAGGCCTAACCCTAATTTTTCCTCAGGGTCCCTGCCGTAGCCTATATATATCCTCTATTCTCTGGCCGCCAGATTACTGATCAGAAATCTGAAATTTTCTCTAAATTCGTGATTCACGTAAGAAGAGAAAGAGAGGGCTGCCAAGGAGAAGAAAAGGTTGGGAGATCGTCGCCCACACGACGTCCAACTCGAGGAAAGAATATGTGCAGAAGATCTTGGGGTCGTCCGCTCGAGATTGCCAGGAATTACTTGTCTCCTTTCCGCCACAGGTATAATTCATGAACCCTAGTTTCCGCCTATGAAGGGTTAGAACACGTATTAGATCTGTTTAACTTGCTATCGATCAATACGCACACCAAAGGAAGGGTCCTGGGAATCTCCAGTTCCATCAATTGGTATCAGAGCCACTTTGGATCTACGTATTGATTGATACGTCCATGTTGTCCAATAAAACCTGCGCTATGTAATAGTCGGTAGATGTAGATCTGTTCTAACTCGGTTTTGTAGGCATCTTAGATCCAACTATTATGGCCAATGCATATTTTTTTATTGTGTTGTTTAAACCACGGACATGTCGTGGATGTTGTTGTTGCTGTGGATATAATTAATATCACGAGGGTTGATCGTGCTTATTATTTTAATTGTTCAATCAAGAATATGTGTGAACTCCTTCGGGAGGCATAGGATTGATGTAATTTTAATAATTTTTGATCAATCGTGATGGCGGTGGTGGCTGTTTCTGACGCCGGACGAGATGCTGGTTTTAAGCAGTCCAGAGGCAGACAGATGATTTTCGATGAAGGAATCGACAGCCAAAACCTAAAAAAATGGGGCGCTGCCCCGAACCCCACGACCTGACCGGGCAGGTTGAACCCCGTATAGATCTGTGCAGCGCCAGATTTTGGATTCGGATAGTTGAGGACGGAGCAGCAAAGATGACCATAATAGTTGGATATTTTCTCGTATTTTTGTCATTTTGCTTTTTCTGATTATGCATGTTTATTATTGTGTGGTTATTTTTTTAAAAACCAAGCCTACATTAATAATGGACAACATGGACATAATATCAACTAGTAGAAAAACCCTCATTGTTAAATAACTAAGTGGGAGAGGATTTTTATTTAGTATAAATCCTATGGTCTCCATTACTGGTTTGTAGGTGATGTAATTATACTTGCGTGTTGGCTTTAGTGCTTTCCTCCATATCGGATGAGTATAATTATGGATCACCAGTACAAACTTCCTTAGGGATAATTGTAGAAAGTTACCTAGTATGTGTTCACTTCTCCATCTGAAGGAACTCATTACAAGGTAATGGACTTAGTATTAAGTAATGGTATACACTTAGATACAAATAATGGTATCCTCCCCATCGGAGTCACTCCTATTATTTGTATGACCAGAGCAAGACCAGCATATTAATTTTATTTGTCATAAAGTTATATTGACATGATAGTAAAATTAATAAGAAAAATCTACTTGAACAAAGTTGAATTTGTATACGTCCACACTATCGTGGCATGCTAAATTCATGGTGTTCAAGGTGTTGGTGAATTTCTTATTATTGTTTTGATGGAATCAATATTTAGTTAATTCAAAAAGTTTTTTTTTGCCCTACATAATTTTTTTTATGTGATTCTCAGGATTTCAAAAATGGGTTCTTTCAGTCCACTTATGGTGATTCTTAAAGAAGACAAACTTACTGGACATAATTATATTGACTGAAAACATAATTTGGACATTGTTCTGACTGCTGAGGAGTACAAATATGTACTTGTTGAGGAATACCCACCTAAGCCTGATGCTAACTCTGATGAAGAGGTCAAAAAGGCTTATAAGAAGTGGAAAAAGGCAGATGAGATGGCGCGGTGTTACATTCTGGCATCTATGTCAAATGTACTGCAACATCAGCATCAGGCCATGGCCACAGCTTATGACATGATGTATAACCTCAAGGAACTCTTCGAACATCAGAGTAGAGCAGCTAGGCAGTTTGCTATGAAATGTTTGATGAATACAAAAATGGCTGAGGGTATACCAGTAAGATATCATATTCTCAAGATAATGGGTCATCTGAATGAGATGGAGATCCTTGGAGCTGAAATCGATAGGGAAACCCAGGTCGATATCATTCTCGGAACTCTGCCTAAAAATTTTGACAATTTCTGCCTTAATTACAACATGAACAAAAGGTTGTATAGTTTGGCAGAACTTGCAAAAGAGATACAGGATGCTGAATCTCTCTTTAGGCAGAGTGGTCATGTTTTTGTTTTTGAAAAGGCTTCTACTTCTAAGCCAAAAGGCGGTAAGAAGAAGAATAACATTCAGAAATAGGCAAACTCAGCAAAGAAGGGCATGGGACCTCAAGGCACGGTAAAAAAGCCGAAAGGCAAATGTTTCAAGTGCAAAGGGTCAGGACATTGGAAGACTGATTGTCCACTTCTCAAACAATGGAACAAAGAAGGTATATCTCATTTACTAGTAGTTGAAACATGTTTAGCGGTATTATCTACCGGCACCTGGTGTGTAGATACAGGAGCCACTAATCATGTCTGCAATACATTGCAGGGGTTCCAGGAAACCAGACGGCTCAGTGATGGAGAGATATGCTTGTTCATGGGTGATGCTACAAAATTATCGGTTGTTGCATTAGGAGATGTTACTTTATCTTTTAGTAGAAATAAGTCTTTGACATTGAGAGATTGTCTTTATGCACCTTCACTTATAAGGAATTTAGTTTCTGTTTCTATGTTAGTTAAGGATAGATATTCAGTTTATTTTAATGACAATATTGTTATTAGAAAGAATAAATATTTTATCTGTTCTGGTGCATTGGTTGATAATTTGTATGTCATTAATCCTATTTCGCCCACAATACAACTTATGGAAATGAATAATGTCATCTAACTTAAATAAGAGAAAAGAACCTTCTTGTATGAACCAAACATATATTTGGCACTTACGATTGGGGCATATTAACCTAAGAAGGATTCAAAGACTGGTTGAAGATGGACCTTTGAGTTCATTGGAAGTGGAGACACTACCAGTCTGTGAATCCTGCTTGGAAGGTAAAATAACCAAAAGGCCTTTTACGGCAAAGGGGTATAGGGCCAAAGATGTGTTGGAATTGGTTCATTCTGATTTGTGTGGACCTATGACTATCCAAGCTAGAGGTGGCTTTGAATATTTTGTCACATTTATTTATGATTATTCAAGGTATGGATACATTTATTTGATGTGCCGTAAGTCTGAGTGCTTTGAGAAATTCATAGAGTACAAGGCTGAAACGGAGAAACGTCATAGAAAATGTATCAAGTCATTACGATCAGATCGTGGTGGCGAGTACCTCTTTGGAGAGTTTAGGGATTATTTATCAGAGGCTGGGATTGCATCCCAATTGACTGCACCTGGAACGCCCCAACAGAATGGTATAGCCGAAAGAAGAAATAGAACTCTTATGGAGATGGTTAGATCAATGATGAGTTATTCGGATTTGCTAGATTCGTTTTGGGGATATGCCTTAGAAACTGCAGCTTATATTTTGAACTTGGTTCCTTCTAAGTCAGTACCTCTTACTCCCACAGAGCTGTGGATTGGGCGTAAGCCTAGTCTGAAACATGTTCGCATTTGGGGTAGTCCAGCACATGTGTTGAATGGGAAAGCAGATAAGTTGGAATCTCGTACAGAAGTACGCTTGTTTGTAGGCTATCCAAGAGAAACGAAAGGAGGTTTATTTTATAGTCCTAAGGATTAGAAGGTCATTGTTAGCACCAATGCCCGATTCTTAGAGGAAGACTATGTGATGAACCATAAACCCACAAGTAGAGTTGTTCTAGAAGAACTGAGACGTGAGACACCAAGTACTTCAGTACCAACAATACAAGAGGATGAACCACAAATAACTGCACAACGTGTCACAAATGTTACACCACAACCGATAGTACCTCGTCGTAGTGGGAGGGTTGTGATACAACCTGATAGATATATATTCTTGGGAGAGTCGTCTGACTTCATCCCTGAGGAACAAGATTATGATCCCTGTACCTACAATGAAGCACTCTAAGATAAAGATGCAGAGTCTTGGCAAAAAGCAATGATATCTGAAATAGAATCTATGGATTCTAATCAGGTCTGGGAGCTTGTAGAACCATCCGTTGGTGTAAAAGCCATTGGATGCAAGTGGGTCTATAAGAGAAAAAGAGGATCAGACGGTAAGGTTGAAACCTTTAAAGCTCGGCTTGTAGCAAAAGGTTTTACTCAAAGAGAGGGTATCGATTATGAGGAAACCTTTTCTTCTGTAGCCATGCTTAAGTCTATTCGGATTCTTTTATCTATTGCAGCTCATCTCGATTATGTGATTTGGCAAATAGATGTCAAGACAGCTTTCTTTAATAGAAGTCTTGAGGAAGACATCTATATGAAGCAACCAGACGGGTTCTTTGAAAAGGGCCAGGAGCATCTTGTTTGTAAGCTCAAGAAGTCCATTTATGGACTTAAGCAAGCTTCCAGATCTTGGAACATATGTTTTGATCAGGTGATAAAATCCTATGGATTTGATCAATGTCAGGATGAATCATATGTATACAGAAAGTGTGACAGAAATGTGGTGGTGTTCCTAGTACTTTATATGGATGACATCTTGCTCATTGGAAACAATGTGAAGGTATTAGCTGATGTAAGGGTATGGTTATCCAAACAGTTTGATATGAAGGACTTGGGAGAAGTAGGTCACATCCTTGGGATCAAAGTTCTACGAGATCGCAAGAAAAGGATATTGGGCTTATCCCAAGCTTCCTATATCGATACTGTACTAACTCGTTTTAGTATGCAAAATTCTAAGAAAGGTTTCTTACCTTTTAGACATGGAATTGCTCTATCAAAGGTTCAGTGTCCGAGGACACCTAAAGAGATAGAGAACATGAAGGCAGTTCCTTATGCTTCAGCAGTATGAAGCTTAATGTATGCAATGCTATGTACGAGACCAGACATCTGCTTTGCCGTAGGCATGGTCAGCAGATATCAGTCTAACCCAGGACAAGAGCACTGGACTGTCGTAAAGCATATTTTGAAGTACCTGAAAAGGACTAAAGAGTATATGCTAGTTTACCGGGCAGTTAGTTTAGTTCCCTTGGGGTATACAGACTCAGATTTTCAGTCAGATAGGAATTCCAGGAAATCTACCTCAGGTTATGTGTTTACTTTGGTAGGTGGAGCCATTGTGTGGAGGAGTATCAAGCAAAAATGTATTGCTGATTCCACCATGGAAGCCGAGTATGTAGCAGCCTCTGAGGCAGCCAAAGAAGCGGTTTGGCTCAGAGACTTTCTGTTGGACTTGGATGTGGTACCTAGTTTGCCTAAGTCTATTAAACTTTATTGTGATAATAGTGGTGCAGTTGCAAACTCAAAGGAACCACGAGCCCATAAGACAGGCAAACACATTGAGCGCAAGTACCACCTGATACAAGATTTCGTAAAGAAATGAAAAGTTGCTGTGATCAAGATAGCATCAGCCGACAACCTAGCTGATCCCTTTACAAAGAGCTTACCAGCTAAGGCTTTTGACAGTCATGTTGAGGGAATGGGAGTCAGATGTGTAGCAGCATGGCTTTAAGTATAAGTGGGAGATTTGTAACAGTATACTGAAAAGCAATGCTTTGAGTATAAGTGGAAGATTGTTAGGGTTATATACTAAAAGTATCACTTTTGTAGTAACCTTATTTCCTTAAATTTTGAATGAGAATCATATGGGCAAATGTTTGCATATTGTATTTGTTGTAAGTGTTAATGAAAATGTCTGATATTCTATATTGTAGATAATATGGTGTGTGGTGTCACACAGAAGATCATATTATCAGTTTCCTATGGAGTATATAAATAGTTCAACCTAGATGGACTTGGACAATCTATTGGAAAGGTTGTAGTATAATCTGGTATTAGTCTATCTTGACTATAGGTTTACACTAGTACACTTTGTGTGTATTAAACAGGACCACTTGAGGTTGTTCTCTTTGTACTGACTACATAAGAGAACAAATACCTCTGTTATTATGGATGCTTGTGCTCTTAATCCGGATATAATAACGGACATGTATATGCAGTGTGCATTACTTTGACTCATAAAAGAGTGAGATTCATTATGGATCAACAACCTCTATGAATTGGGTAATAACATTGTATGTATGATGGACTGTTGATTATAAATGGAATCCATGTCCCGATACATCGGACATCGGGTTGATGATGTCCTCTTAAGGAGCTCATAAGGATTGTCATATAAATCCTGCAGGTGGAATATATCCGACATGACAAATAAAGTTAAGCGATACTACTTAAGGATAAAAGGTGTCGAATCAATATAGTTGTCAGTAACTTGATTTGATCGACGGACATACGATATCTTAACATGGGGAGCCAAACGAGCATATAATAAAAGGAGCCCATAAACATAATTTGGGATTAGAGAGGTAGTACAACAATAGCTCATTAGTGGACCGAGCTATTGTTAATGGGCCTGGATTATGTGTTCGGGCTGAACACGAGATATCTAGATCCGTTAGGAGGCCTAACCCTAATTTCTCCTCATGGTCCCTGCCGTAGCCTATATATATATATCCTCTATTCTCTGGCCGCCAGATTACTGATCAGAAATCTAAAAAAATTTCTAAATTCGTGATTCACGTAAGGAGAGAAAGAGAGGGCTGCCAAGGAGAAGAAAAGGTTGGGAGATCGTCGCCCACACGACGTCCAACTCGAGAAAGGAATACGTGCAAGAGATCTTGGGGTCGTTCGCTCGAGATTGCCATGAATTACTTGTCTCCTTTTCGCCGCAGGTATAATTCGTGAACCCTAGTTTCCGCCTATGAAGGGTTAGAACACGTATTAGATATGTTTAACTTTCTATCGATCAATACGCACACCAAAGGAAGGGTCCTGGGAATCCCCAGTTCCATCAATTGGTATCAGAGCCACTTTGGATCTACGTATTGATTGAT
This sequence comes from Iris pallida, assembly GCA_029216955.1. Lineage (NCBI taxonomy): Eukaryota > Viridiplantae > Streptophyta > Magnoliopsida > Asparagales > Iridaceae > Iris > Iris pallida. Next base: position 7,414,937 of record JANAVB010031215.1, on the reverse strand, counting down.
ACGTCCATATTGTCCAATAAAACCTGCGCTATGTAATAGTCGGTAGATGTAGGTCTATTCTAACTTGGTTTTACAGGCATCTTAGATCCAACTATTATGGTCCAATGCATGTTTTTTTATTGTGTTGTTTAAACCACGAAAATGTCGTGGATGTTGTTGTTGCTGTGGATGTAATTAATATCACGAGGGTTGATCGTGCTTATTATTTTAATTTTTCAATCTAGATTATGTGTGAACTCCTTCGGGAGGCATAGGATTGATGTAATTTTAATTATTTTTGATCGATCGTGATGGCGGTGGTGGCTGTTTCTGATGCCGGACGAGATGCTGGTTTTAAGCAGTCCAGAGACAGACAGATGATTTTCTGGAGACAAAGTCCAGTACCAAACTAAACCAGCTAAGCTACTCTAAAGCCCCATCGGCTGGAGCTAACCCTTGCTGAACTAGGGTCTCCAAGTCTAGGCCAACTACGTCATGAGGACCATAGTAGGTAGGACACTCGTCTTCGCCATAATCTGTAAAATTTTGTCAACATATCCAGTCAGGATGGAACGAGCACAAATCTCCAATAATAGTTCTAGTTAGACGATATTGAAAATATAGCAGTAAATAGAGAGAATATACAAGGTAAAGTAATGAGTACATGAATCATGGTGAGACATATCAAAACTGTAAATGCATGTAAGAGCGGGAGAACAGTGTATATCATGTACAGGAATCAGGAACTACTATCTGTGTGAGTTTAGCACTAGTTTCAACATGTGATCGGCTTAGGAACATGATATAAGATTTGGCCTGGTTAATCATACGTGCGGTGGATGATTAACACTATTCAAGGTTCAAGGCTTGATACAAGGTGGGTATTGATCACACATCTACGCTAATACCCCCGCCCCTGACTAGTATAGTGGATCCAACCATAACATGTTATTACACGTATACTCTGAGAAGATCGCGAGCCTTCACAGGAATCGTGTCTACACAATACACGAGAAACAAGGAGTCTTGCATAGGGTATACCATGGAGTACAAGGAATAACATTTCATGACGGGATCCAAACAAATACCAATCCATTTGAACAATGTGTCAAGAGAACCAGGATATCTACACTAAATACAAGAAATATGGACAATATCATAAAACAAAAATACTATCAGAGAATGTACTCGCCTGGTACTCTGAATGACTGATGAAAACAGATGTTTGAACTTGAGTCACAAAGTCCTAAATAAAGCAATACAGGTTATGATGTGTTCAAATATGTAATAAAGGAAGTTTATAATGCAACTACATGATTCTAAGTCAATCTAGGTCAAACTAGATTATACAAAGTCAATCTAAGTCATACAAGGCCTAACAAAGTCAAACTAGGTCAAGTAAAATCAAACAAAGTCAAACTAGGTCGATTTAAGTCAAAGGTTGACTTACAGTTGACTTTTGGTCGAATGGTCAACTCTGGTCAACCCTGGTCAACTCATAGTCCACTCTAGTTCAACTAGGTCAATGGTTGACTCACAGTTGACTTTTGGTAAACTGGTCAACTCTGGTCAAGTTTTGGTCAATTTCAGGCTAAAGTTGACTTTTGGTTGACTTTTAGTCAAAACGGTCAACCATGGTCAAACGGGGTCAACCCCAAGTCATTTACCCTATTCCTAATCATTACCAACCAAGCTATCATAATTCTAACCATATCTTAAACATGTTAAACTTATATCTTAGTTATAGGTATTACCTTAACTCTTATCCCATTATCCTACCAAGGTAAACTCGTTACCTTAGCCTCTAACCCATACCCTTGCCTACATTACCCTCACCCTACTTATCCTTCAATATCCTACTAAGGTGTTCTAATACTCTACCCTCGTATCTCGATACCATATCTTGGTATCTTGATACCTTACCTTGGTTATAAGGTAAACTCATTTACCTTGAAGGTAAAGATAAATCTCATTTACCTTGAGATACTAACTTGAGTATCCTACGATACCCACTATTCTAAGACCCCAATCTTAGTATCATAAGATAGTAAGATAGGATACTAACTATCTACAGGTTTTCAACATCTAGACACTAGTTAATACTAACATACCATAGGTATCTAACATATCAAAATCTAACCAATACCTCAACTAACAACATTCTAACATATAACTTCTAACCATCTATTCTAACTTAGAAACCTAACACAACTAACAACCACTAACTAATATCTAACGATAACATATATGTATATATATCCATCTCTAACTCTAACCAACTAACATATGTCATCTCTAACTAACAATAACATAGACTAACACAACTAACTGTCTAACTTATATAAGATATCACTATCTAACTTCTAAGATACCTCTAACCTCTACATAGATTCTAACATAACCACTAACATATCTATACATATAACATCTAAATTCTTCTCCACTTCAACACTAACACACACACAAACACATATACCAAATCCACCTCCCTCTCTTCCAACATACCCACACACATCTATATACAAACACACTACCACTCAACCAAAACACAAATCACTCAACAAACCACACTAGCCTCAAGTCAAATAGGATGGCACGATCCTCCCAACTCTCTCACCTTCACAACACACACACTACACTACCATCTATACAACATCAAATACACACTAGCACATATCCTCTATCAATCTCACTTCTCTCCACTAACCACACACATCCTTATCTCATTCAAATGCAAACACTATACTAACATATATTACATAACAATAATATATATATACATATATGCACTATATCATACATATTCTTGACAACCTATGATACCTACATTCACATGATATCCATACTACATAGGCCCATAGGTTACACAAAATGCCTATGTCGTATAGTCACTCTTCTACTTAAAACCAATACTGTTCCAATTGGGCCTTCACTAATTCTAGGATTAAAGTATGTTGTAGGCCATCGTATTAGCTTTCAGAAACTTCATACGGATCGCATTTTCGTGTCCGAAAACTCCCAAAATCGCAAAAACACCGAAACACGTTCGTCTTTCGTACAGCTGACACTCAAACAGTTCTACAGAAAGTTCTAGAACGAATTTGGCTTATTAAAATATATATTTGGAAAGCTAACTTCGATACGGTTCTTTTAAAAAAAATTAGGAGATAAATCAGAGTTTTAAGTTAAAAGTTATGACATTTCTAAGTTATTTTGGTTACTAAAAACGTGGATAAAATTATGACAAATTTGGGTTGTTTTGGACAAAAGAAACACATGTAGGCCAAGATACTTGGATACCAACATAGGTATCCAAATGAAACTCTTTCTAACCATCCTAACTAAGATCAATCCACTCTCTAACCATTCGAAAACCGAATTTAAATATATATTTAAACTATTATCATACATACATACACATGGGGTGTCCTAATTTGGGATCTATCAAGTAGGACACAAGACACATATCTAAAATCCTCGAGATAGCTCCAAATGGCCTCAAATTTGAATCTAAATGGGATACATGCATGGGGGTGGATCCTATGGATTCAAAACTAACTAATATGTATAGAAAATCAATTTAGAGTGTTGATTTTACTTATTGGGAGTGGAATCCCAATGATACTCCCAAGGATACGGCTCTGACACGAAGATCTTCCAAAAAGGACACTCCTCCTTGCAGTTTGCTCCAAATCTTTGCTAGCACCCTCCCTTGGTGGTATGAGAAGGTTGGATGGAAGTTTTGGTGGAGGGATGTAAGAATTTGGAGATCAAATCAAAGAGGAAAGCTCTCTAATTTGGGGATGAACACTTAGGGTTCTATGTAGAGGTAAAAAAAGGCAAGGGTTTTCTTAATGATTCTTTATAGGAAGGGAGGGGACACTTGATGGCTGGTCATTAGATGAATTAGGATTAGTTTTACATATAGATGAGTGGCTAGGGCTTGTCCACCTAATTCTAAGCCTTCTTATTGGTTTAATTAGTCATAAGGCTTTCTTTTTCACAAATATCCTAAGAGGTAAATATCCTACTATGAAATATCTAGATATTGCTAACCTTGTCATGTAATGGATATTTCTAACCTAATCTCTAGGCCCATGGTTAACATCTAGATTAGAGAAATTCTAGGTTAAGGCCTAACTATCAATTAGCATATTACCAAAAGGCCAAAATCCATATTAATTCAAAACTCACCAAATGACCAAAATACCCTTAGCCTAGAAAATAGAAATTTGCTAATCTAAACACTTGGTTAGGTCTCCGTGGTCATGGTTAGTCTCTAGGCTAAACAGTTTCTAGGATTATACTAGCAAAATACCAAAATCATAATATACCAATTTAAATAGTATTAAATTAATTAAAATTTCACCAAGATTATGGAAAACTGAGAAATGACAAAATTATCCTTGATTTTGAAAACAGGCAGTTACAATCCTACCCCCCTTAGAAAAATTTTGTCCTCGAAATTCAAATTGGTTGTACTCTTCTCTAGGTCAAGCCCCCAACAAACAAAGTCTACTAAATTCTATCCAAAGTTATACAACATGCAATTCTAGGAAATAAAAACAAACATGCATGGTTTTAGTCTTTACATTAACATGTTATTGCAGTCTCCATTGGGGTTTTCTATTGATCTAACATGAACATCACATATGCAAGCTAAAGGTACTAAGAAAGCAATCAACAATCAATGGGTGGAAAGAAACAGAAAAAAGAAAAGAACAAGACCTAACCTTCTAGTCCCTCCCTACGGTGTGGGTCTCCTCGACCGCCATCGCAAAAGCGCTGCCCTAGCGGGGTATATCCCGTTGCTGGTACGGGGCGTGATGTGGTGCCAGAGGTGGCCTAGCATGTGCCTCCCTGCGCTGCACGACGATAGTTCGATGGACAATCCCTCAACTGATACCCCTCGGCGCCACAGTATAGGCACGCACCCAAACGTCTCCTGCAAACTTTCCAGAGGTGGCCGGGCTTCCTGCAGTAGTGGCAAAGATGAGCCGGCTGTGTCGGTCCTGCTGGGGCTGCCGGGACACCTGCTGAACTGGTGCCCCAACCGGAGCAGGAATCTGCTGTGGGCGTTGTAGAATAGAATAATGCTGGAGTTGAGGATGCTTAGCAGCCCCCGCGCTGCTAGTAGTCCCCAAAAATAGATCACGGTCCCTCTTGGGCTTCAAGCCCCACTCCCGCTCTACCTGGCGGGCCTCCGCAAAGATCTCAGTGTCACGACCTGCACCCTAGAGTAAGGGTACGAGAACGTAACAACGCCCAGCCTACGCCGCAGTGTCAGCGGTAGAACACTGTCCTAGGTCTCATGCATTTAACAGTATAAGGCTAAGCAGTTTATACTCCCCGAATGGGGGTGACATAGCAGATACAGTCTCAATCACAACTAAGGTAGAGCAAGATAAAAGATAGGTAAAACATAAAATCCAAAAGAGATACAGCAGATAGAAGCCTAAGTTTCTAAGATACACAAACCCAGAAATACATCTCAAAGCTCAAATACAGTAATCCATAAAATAATACAACTCCAGACAACTGAAAATAGCTAACTAAACAACCTCTAATGTGTCTCCTCTAGGCTAGCAGGCAACCTCCAGGCTATCTGTAAAATTTATCAACATGTCCAGTCAGGACAGGAGCGAGCACAGTACATCTCCACAGATCATAGCAGGAAAGAAAATATAATCATGCTAGAGAATAAAATACAGGATCTGAAGAAATAGCATAATGTAAAAGAGAGACTGTAAGTAAATATCTATGATATATATAAAGAGAGACGGTGCTAGTGATTCAGAGTACTGGATAAACATGTGAATGGCTAAGGACTGATTCATGATTACACTACTTGGAATTGATTCATGATTACACTACTTGGATTTATTCACATGTTCATTTATACTCCCCCATCCTCAATCAATACACAAGGATCCATTCAAGTTACGTTAAGATTCATGATTATACTACGTTGCCCATAAAGGGTGATTCATGAATTGATTCGTGAAGGCTCGGTGATCATGAGGGTACATGAGTCACTAGCTGATTTTCGAAGATTCATGATGATAGAAGCATATGATACGTGATGTAAGTGAAACACACATGACAAAAGTATCTGATGCTCCCGAGAGGGATAACATCTCATGAAGGGATCCATATAGTACCAATCCGTGTTACCAACGTGTCAACATCAAGTAAGATAGTCTAAAGCATGAAATATAATCGTAAACATGATATAAAATGATCAGAGAATGTACTCGCCTGATACCCTGAACAGCTGATATGAAAGGATGGCCAACTGGAGTCACAGAGTCCTAGTTATAGCAACATAGGTTATAAAGAGTTTAATTTATATGGTAATTAAAATTATAATACAATCTACATGATTCTAAGTCAATCTAGGTCAAAGTCAACTATAAAGTCAAACTAGGTCAACTCTAGTCAACTGTGGTCAAACTAGCTAGGGTTGAGTCAACAATGGTCAACTAGTCTAGGTTAGTCAATTCTAGGTCTAAACAAACTAAGTATATGCAAATCAAGTATCCAAGATAGCTACTAACTCATAGCCTAAGTCACTTGCTAAACCAAGCACAAAACTAAACCATAAGCTAACAAGGCACACAAACTTAGTCATATAATGTATATATATTATTCACATTCACATATTCATATACATAGATATATATAGGAAAGCTATATATATAGACACATACATATATATAGAGAGAGAGAAAGAGAGGTAAAAGAGTAAGTGAGTATGTACGTGTTTGGCATGTGCGTGAAAGGATATGTGTTAATATTCTAAAATTTAGTGATAGGTAGGTGTATGTGACATGGGATACATGATGTCAAAGGGTGCATGAATGCATGTGTGTAAAAGGTTATAGGTTAACTCAGTTTATAGAAATACATACATACATACTTACCTTGTATACATACATACATACATATCATATATATTACATTTACATGATACATACATGCATACTTGTATTATATTATACTTACATTCATGCATATTAGATACTTGTATTTATATTAACATATTGCAAACATTCATTTCATTCATGCATCTATGCATTACCTACATGTTTTATACATATGCATACATTGTATATTCATATCATTTCATACATTAACATAGAGACATACAAACATGCACACATCATATATTTCATACCTTGCATTACCTTACATATTATGTTATATATTATCATTCATTCCTTTCATATATTACATTATCTTTAAGTTGAATACATCATATATGGATACAATACATTATCTTGCATGCTTGCATTCATATATTACATTCTATTACATGTATTTCCTCCATTCATTCATGCTTGCATCATATACTCTACATTACCATACATGTTATCATTATATATTACATTACAATATTTATACATTATGCATTCATATCTATCATTACATATATATCTTCATGCATACATTGTATATAATTCTTTCATTCATGCATTTCTTATATATATTATATTAATTGCATTCCTACATGCTTGAATTCAACCATATATATACATTAATATAAAGAGAATATATATAATATATATATCATTTCATTTATCCAACATATCATGCATTACATACTCTATATTCATTTAATATCCATACTACATAGGCTCATAGGTTACACAAAATGCATATATCGTATAGTCACTCTTCTACTTAAAACCAATACTGTACCAATTGGGCATTCACTAAATTCTAGGATTAAAGTATGTTATAGATCTTTGTGTTAGCTTTCCGAAACTTTAAACGGACCGCATTTTCGTGTCCGAAAGCTCCCAGAATCGTAAAAACACCTAAACGCGTTCGTCTTTCGTACAACTGACACTCAAATAATTCTACAGAAAGTTTCAGAATGAATTTGGCTTATAAAAATATATATTTGGAAAGCTAACTTCGATACGGTTCTTTTAAAAAAACGGGAGATAAATCGGAGTTTTAAGCTAAAAGTTATGATATTTCTAAGTTGCTATTGCTACTAAAAACATGGATAAATATTATGACGAATTTAGGTAGTTTGAGACAAAAGAAACACAAGTATATAACATAATATATCAAGAACTCACTCTCTACACTAATATATATATATATGAGATACTATAGAACACATCTCCAATACAAAAATATGAGATTAAACATGTAATAATTCATTCATACATAACAATAACACATAGTGTGTCCAAATTTGGGGTTTTCCCACATGGACACAACCACAACACAAAGGACACTCCTATGACCTCCAAATGGACACGAAATGGACACAAATGGACATACAATCATGGAGGTCATTCCTATGGGTTCAAAATATTTCTATATGCATGTAGGGATAGATTAGAGGAGAGATTATACCTTCCGGGAGAGAGATTCAAAGGAAAATCCTTCCGACACGACACCGACACGTAGAGATTCTAAAAGGACACGAACGAGGTCCGAATCCTCCCAAACTTGGCTTGCACCCTCTAACCATGGAGTAGAGAAGAAATGAAGAAGATTTGGTGGAAGAAAGGGTTGATTTGGAGATGAAATCAATGGAGGTTCATCTCTAAATTAATTTAGGGAAGAACAAGAGAGAGAAAGTGGATGAAAACAAATGAATGAAGGAGTGACTCACTCCTTATCCCCCTGTCACGACCCGATCCCAACTAGTTGGGTCGAACCGGATCATGCCCAGCCTGCACCGTTGTTGAGACGGCGGCAGTAAGCTGTTCCAGTAGCAGGTAACCATACAACAACACTATATTTGTCACAACTCAACATCGGGAAATGAAACTTTATTAAACTTGGAAATTTAAATACAAATGGAAATGTTCTGAAATGAAACAACAGAATGAAAATGACAACAATGCAGAGAAAGAAAATCTATCTATCAGCCAGATCATCGGCCTCAGTCCCAACGTCCTCCAATGGGGACTCTGGCAGCACTACTGGGTACAAGACAGGGTCGTAGTAGCTATTGATTAACAGCTCAGCATCCTCAATGTCCCCTAAAAATGTATCTCCAGTCAGGAGGGAGCAAAGTACAATTCATGCTAATTTAACAGTTAAATTAAATAATAGAATCATGCAGTTCTAAACAGTTTAAATATGAACAGTTTTTAGCAGTAAAATAGTGTAATTTGAACAGGCAATGAAATATGACCGGCTTGGGTTTGTTACAGTAAAGGATAGGGGATTTGTTACAGTATGGTCATACTCATTATACTATTCTCCCAGTCCCCAGTAGTTACAGTGCTCTCAGAGAGAGTTTCGTGTTTGCATCGTGGTTTAAACTTGCAGTAAAGCGATTAATTAAATAACTGTAAACTAACACAAACTATACTTGCCTCAAAGGATTTGACTGGAGAGGTAGAAGACTTCGAGACAGAAAATCAGAATCGTCCTCGAATTCCTACATTCGAAAAATTGACTCAGATTCCAGGTTTACCAATCTAGCTACGCTAGTTGAAATCTCTATTTGTGTCCTAATCCAATTTTAATTCTTTTAATTAACAGAACACGAAAATACGATTATTTGTGCGTTGATTTAGTACAAGAAAAAAAGATCGTTTTATACTTGAATTTGGAAAACTCGACAATACCAGATTAATTGGTTAAAACTTTGTATTTTCATAATTTATAAATATAAAACTAATTTCTTATTTAGTGAGAAATACATGATTTTTAATTAATAATAAAACTTCTAGATTTTAGGTGAGAAAATCTTATTAATTTTATACGAAAATACCTTTCATTCAATTTATTCGAACGCTACCAAAACTCGTAAAATCAGAAATAACTAAAATCTACGCTACCAAATACAGTTACAGACCACAGCCAGCTGGGCTTATGCCCATTATAATTTATTTACATAAATTAAAATAAGACAAAACTGCCGTTAGTCCTAAACTTTAAATATGGATAAAATATGAACAAACTTAAATGGTAAAAATAAAGATAAAATATAGAGTCTCAGATATGGTCCAATCCTCAACTGGGCTAATGCCTCAATGTCCGGGCGAAGCCGGTTTTGTTTGCACTTAGCCGGGGCCCATTGACCGATACGGTCGTCGCCCAAAACCAAATATCAAATGAAATTCCGAAATCCATTTTAAATTCATTTTTAAAATAATCTAGAATTTACGGAAAAATCCGGCAGCATCTCCTATGTTTTTGGTTAACCCAAAAACTGGGAATTGCACCGATAATTTTCCTGCAAACCCCAAACCAGGGAATCCCCAAATATATATACAGAATAAACACAACCAATCCACAGATAAATTCGGAACGACCCGAATAATTTTCGGAAGTCCGATTCCAAACCAAAAACTCACAGAACGCTACCGAAAAAATCCGGAAAGCCAAAACATACCAAAAACCAATTCCCGAAATATTCCGGAAATCCAAAATAATCACCAGAACCTTTCCGAAGGTTCCGGAAAAATACTACGTCGCTAAAACCGAATTCCCAAGGGGAATCGGGGACCATTTCTCATCATAGACTATATGAAAAAGAGACGGGACAGGGGTTATACCTCAGGTTGTTCGGCTAGAGCTCTCAGATGAAAATAATAGAAAGAAATGGAGATCCGGACAGCAAAGGCAACTCGGAACAGCGCTGGTTCGGAGTCCGAGACGCGTCGGGGCGCTGGAACAGCGGCAACGCTGCCACGGAACAGCGGATCAGGACGCGGGGGTCGCGGCCAGGGGAGCTGGACAGACCAAAGGGGCACGGGCTAGGGCACGCGCCGGGACGCTGCTGCGGGGTCCGGCCAGGGTCGGCCGGAGGGCAGCGGCCAGGGGGTCGGCGAGATGGCCGGGCGAAGGGAGGGGCTCGGCCGGAGGGGCTTCGGCCAGAGGGGGCGCGAAGGGCGCGGGTTGGCCGCGCGAAGAGGGCTGGCGTCGGGTGCTGTCAGGGAGCCCGGGGAGGTCGGGGGCGCGGGCCGGCCGAAGGATCGACGGCGACGGCGTCGGGCCGGGGGAGCTCGGCCACGCGGGGCTCGGGCGCGGCGCACAGGGGTTGGCCGCGGGGCTCGGGGCGAAGGCTTCGGAAGATCTTCGGAAGAAGAGGGAAATTGGGGGGTAAAGTGCTGTGGACTAGAGAGAGAGAGAGAGTTAAGGTTTTTCCTCTGTGAGTGATAGGGATGTTTGGTTTGGGGATTTTAAGGGGAAGAAAAAGAGAAGAAGTCAGGTGGTTTAGGAGAAAAAAGGAGAGTTTGGGGTGAACGTGTGGAGAGGAGTAAGAAATAGGGAGTAAGTTAAGGAGAACAGAACGTGGGGTGAAGAAAAGATCTGGTCCACTTGGACCAGATCCAAAGAAGTAGAATTTATTTATTTTTTTTATTATTTTTTTAAACCAAATCAGGATTTAAAAAGGAACTGGGTTCGGGCTCAGGCTTGGGTCTAGGTTCGGACTCGGGTCTGGGTTTGAACTCAAAAATCCATGTTATTAATTTTTGAAATAATTTTAACACTCAAAATTATAATAATAATAATAGAAATACTAATAATAATTTAATTCACAGAAAATGGGTTTCACAATCTTCCCTCCTTAGAAAATTTTGTCCTCAAAATTAAAAGCAAGGTTAGGGATTACCTTAAGTCTCAAACAGGTACGGGTACTGCTCCCGCATCTGGTCTTCTCGCTCCCAGGTCGACTCGCCTGGTGAGTTGTGCCGCCACATCACTCTGACTATAGGAGTCACGGTATTCCTGGTCCTCTTCTCGCCTCGATCCAATATCGCCACTGGCTTCTCTGGCACTGTGAGGCTGGGTCCAATCTCCAGCTCTGAATGGTCCAAGATATGGCTCGGGTCCGGGATGTAGCGTCTCAGCTGCGAGACGTGGAAGACGTTGTGGACGCCTTCGAGACTTGGGGGTAGAGTCACCCGATAAGCCACTTCTCCAATCCTGTTAAGTACTTCAAATGGACCAATATACCTGGGGCTCAACTTTCCTGCTCTACCGAAACGAATGGTTCCTCTGGTAGGCGAGATCTTCACAAACACACTGTCGCCTTCTTCAAACTCCAAAGGCCATCTGCTGCTATCGGCCCAATGCTTCTGTCTATCCTGGGCAATCCTGAGCTTGTCTCTAATCATTCTCACCTTCTCTGCTGCTTCGGTCACCATCTCCGGTCCAAGAACACTCATTCTTCGACATCGTCCCAGGCAAGTGGAGTACGGCAACGACGTCCATAGAGTGCCACGAACGGTGTCATCCCGATGCTAGCTTGGTAGCTGTTGTTGTAAGAGAACTCTACCAAGTGCAAATGGTCTTCCCAAGACCCTCCAAATTCCAGGACGCAGGATCTCAGCATATCTTCTAGCGTCTGGATTGTTCTCTCTGATTGCCCATCAGTCTGAGGGTGGTAGGCGGTGCTGAACTTCGGTTGGGTTCCCAAGCTATCATGTAAACTCTTCCAAAAGTGAGAGATAAATCTAGTATCTCTGTTAGATACGATACTTACCGGAACTCCATGAATCCGGTAGATGTGCCGCATGTACAGTGCTGCCAACTTCTCGGTGGATAAACCAACCTTGAAGGGAATAAAGTGAGCTGACTTCGTCAGTCGGTCCACGATAACCCAAATGGCATCCTTCCCTCCTTGGGATCGAGGCAGTCCCGATACAAAATCCATCGTTATGTGCTCCCATTTCCACTCCGGAATGTCAAGCGGCTGCAATAATCCTGTTGGTCTCTGTCTGCTAGCTTTAACTTGCTGACAAATTAAACATTTAGCCACATACCTGGATACGTCCTTCTTCATTCCGTACCACCATACTATAGTCCGCATATCCCGGTACATTTTGTTGGCTCCTGGATGTATGGAATACTGCGACTGGTGCGCTTCTTGCATCAGCTCGTTCCTCAGTTCGCCAGTTGGTACGCACAGCCTCGTACCATTCTTCAGTGCTCCGTCGCTGGCGATTAAGAATCCTTCGAGTGTTCCTGCCAGCACTTGGTCTCTGAGTTTGCAAAGCGTCTCTTCCTGAAATTGTGTCTCCTTGATCCTGTCCATAAGACTCGAACGCACTTGCAACTGCATCAATGATGATTCATATCCTGGTACGATGGCTTCTCTTCCAAGTTTCTTCATCTCCTCCTCGGGCAGTACAATTTCCAATCCAAGCTTCTCCATGTCCTCCAGCAAATGGCGCTCCTTAGTCAAGAACATCGCTATCGGATATCGACTAAGTGCATCTGTAACAACGTTAGCCTTACCCGGATGATACTGCAGGTTGATATCAAAATCCTTCATCAGCTCCAGCCATCGTCTTTGTCTCATGTTCAGCTCCTTCTGAGTGAAAACATATTTCAGACTTTTGTGGTCCGTAAATATTTCCACTCTCTCTCCATACAGGTAGTGCTTCCATAGCTTCAAAGCAAAAATCACCACTGCAAGCTCCAAATCATGTGTGGGGTAGTTCTTCTCATGAGTCTGTAATTGTCTAGATACATAGGCAATTACTTTTCAGTGTTGTTGAAGAACGCAACCCAGTCCTTTTCCGGAAGCATCACTATAGATTGAGAAACCGTCGGTACCTGCGGGTAGCGCAAGTATCGGTGCCGTTGTAAGCCTCTTCTTCAGTTCCTCAAAAGCTGACTGGCATGCTTCAGACCATATGAACTCTTCATTCTTCCTGGTAAGCTTCGTCATTGGCTCCGCAATCTTGAAGAAATCCTTCACGAACTTCCGGTAGTAGCCAGCTAGTCCCAAAAAGCTCCTGATCTCTGCAACTGAGCTTGGTGCAGTCCACTTCTCAATAGCAACTATCTTCTTTGGATCCACCAAAATTCTTTTTTCTGTGACAACATGGCCCAAAAATTCCACTTTGTCTAAAAAGAATTCGTATTTGGATAGCTTACCATAGAGCTTCTCCTTCCTCAAGGTGCTCAGTACTTTCCTCAAGTGCTCTTCATGCTCTTCCTCCGTCTTCGAGTAGATCAGTATGTCATCGATGAAGACAACAACAAACTGATCCAGATATTCATGGAAAACCTTATTCATAAGGTTCATGAATACCGCAGGAGCATTTGTCAGTCCAAACGGCATGACAAAGAATTCAAATTGTCCATACTTGGTGTTGAATGCCGTCTTGGGAATATCTTCCTTCCTGACCTTGATTTGATGGTAGCCTGATCTGAGATCTATCTTTGAAAATACCTTGGCTCCGCTCAGTTGATCAAACAGGTCGTCGATCCGGGACAGGGGGTACTTGTTCTTGATGGTGATATTGTTCAGCGCCCGGTAGTCGATGCACATCCGCACGGTTCCATCCTTCTTGGGCACGAACAAAACTGGTGCTCCCCAAGGTGAAGCTCCGTCTCTGATAAATCCTTACGACTTCAGCTCGTCGATCTGATCCTTCATCTCCTTAGCCTCCTTGGGGTTGACTCTGTAGCATCTCCGAGAAATAGGGGAAGAGCTGGGTACTAGATCGATGGTGAATTCCACATCTCGATCTGGCGGCAATCCTGGAAGACTATCTGGAAAGGCGTCCATAAATTCTGCAATGATAGGGTGAGGAGGCCCGGGTTCTTTGGTGATAGAGGAGTAGGAAATACTCTTCATATCTTCCGGAGCCCGAGAGATTTCAAACTCCGGTTCTCTTGGTGGGCTGAAGATTACACATCTTCGGTGACAATCTATCAGCGCATGCTGTTCACTTAACCAGTCCATCATAGTTGGGTAGGGGCATCACTAGTAAAGGTATTGAGAACTGATGGCCAGAGATGGTTATGGGACAATTACAAGCTTCAGTGATGGGTATAGGTCCACCACCGGTCATAACTCTACTAATCACCTTGCTAAGTCCCGAATCTATGTGATATACAGATATAAACTTTGATGATATAAAACTATGTGATGCACCCGAATCAAATAATGCTAGAACAGGATGTGAAAACACATAAATGGAACCTGTGATGACATCTGCGGTGGGTTCCTGCTCTGGTTCCTGCTCATCAGCTGCTAGGGCAAAAGCTCGCCCGGTCTTCTGCTGGTGCTGTCCAAACTGTTGTTGCTGAGTAGGTAGGGGAGCTCTTTGCTGGTTGGTTTCGGTCCGGTGGGCTGACATGGGACAGTCTTTCACTTGGTGGGTGGCAGACCCACAGACTAGGCAGTGTCCTAGCGTCTTCCTGCAGATGTTCGACTGATGCCCTGGCCTCTTGCAATAGTCACAGACAGGGATCTGCTTCTGGTGTGCTCTGTCATTGGTTCTCGCCTGATGATGATGCTGCTGGTGGTGCGAGGGCCTGTTGCTGTTGTTGTTGGGCCTCTTCTGGTTACCCTGGAAGTTGCTAGTTCCAGGATACTCCCTCTTGGATCGAGGAAGCTGGCTCTTCTCCACGTCCTGAGCTCGTATCAGGATCCTCTCATATGTCTTAGTGCCACCTGCGATCACAGGGGTGCGAATCTCTTCTCGTAATCCATACCTGAATCGTTCAGCTCGATCCTTGGGGTCAGCTACCAGGTTCTGGACAAAGCGGCTTAGTCGGCCAAACTCTGCCGTATATTTGCTGACCGTCATATTCCCTTGCTTCAGGTCCTGGAATTGCCTTTCCATCTCCCGTATCTCAGATGTTGGGAAGAACTTCCTGCGGAATAGCCTCTTGAAGGTGTCCCAGTCGAGCTGCTTGTCCTGGAGTCGAGGTTCATTCCGATACCAGGTGCTTGCCACATCCTGTAGTTGGAGTCCTACAGCTTCAGTCTTGAGGTCCTCTGGGAGCCGAGCGACGCTCAAGAGACGCTCCATGCTGTCTAGCCATTCATCGGCGTAGATGATACCCTCGGTTCCTTTGAAAGGTCGAGGGCCTTGCTTCTTAAAGCTCTCTATATCTCCAACCTTCATGAAATTATACGCCTCTAATCAAAAGAATGGCCATAATGAAATATAACTTAACTCCTGAATCATGCTTACCTTGGCAGGTCGTGGCTCTGATGAAGTGGTTCCTCCTCTCTCGAGGGCAGCCATGGCCACGTTGTGGGCATTCTCCATGCCTTCTCTCATAATCGCGGTCTGCTCGCGATGGGCTTCAGCTTGGGCAGCAGTCTGCTCTCTGTGGGCTTCTGCTTGAGCTCTCTGTGCTTCAAGCACTCCTCGTAGCATTCCTACTAGGTCAGTAGGATCCACGGGTACTGGTGGGGCAGCTGGTACGGGCACTACCGCAGGGATCTGCGGCTCAGCCCGGGAAAGTGCCGGTTCCGCCGTTTGTGCTGTGGAAGCGTAAACGGGCCGGGGAGCTGGTGCAGCATGGGGACGGTCTGTCAGCTGCAAGGGAGGTGGGTCCCGGCGTGCTTGAGGAGGGGTGTGATCAGTTGATGACACCTCATCGTCAGCAAGGCCGGATCGGGTAGTCTTTCCTTTGGCCATGATCTGGAAGGTTTAGGGTACATACATAAGCAAGGTATCCTACCAATCTATAATCAAACAAAAATATTTATTTATATAATTCGGTCCTATGTCGTAACAAATCAATGTTCTAGTGTTCTAATTGTTTCTAGGAATGTTTTCCTAAGTTGTTGTAGGACCTGCATGGGCCACCACTAAAATCATGTCACGACCTGATCCCAACTAGTTGGGTCGAACTGGATCATGTCTAGCCTGTACCGTTGTTAAGACGGCGGCAGTAAGCTGTTCCAGTAGCAGGTAACCATACAACAATACTATATTTGTCACAACTCAACATCGGGAAATAAAACTTTATTAAACTTGGAAATTTAAATACAAATGGAAATGTTCTGAAATGAAACAACAGAATGAAAATGACAACAATGCAGAGAAAAGAAATCTATCTATCAGCCGGATCATCGGCCTCAGTCCCAACGTCCTCCAATGGGGACTCTGGAAGCACTACTGGGTACAGGACAGGGTCGTAGTAGCTGCTGATTAACAGCTCAGCATCCTCAATGTCCCCTAAAAATGTATCTCCAGTCAGGAGGGAGCAAAGTACAATTCATGCTAATTTAACAGTTAAATTAAATAATAGAATCATGCAGTTCTAAACAGTTTAAATATGAACAGTTTTCAGCAGTAAAACAGTGTGATTTGAACAGGCAATAAAATATGACCGGCTTGGGTTTGTTACAGTAAAGGATAGGGGATTTGTTACAGTATGGTCAAACTCATTACACTATTCCCCCAGTCCCCAGTAGTTACAGTGCTCTCAGAGAGAGTTTCGTGTTTGCATCGTGGTTTAAACTTGCAGTAAAGCGATTAATTAAATAATTGTAAACTAACACAAACTATACTTGCCTCAAAGGATTTGACTGGAGAGGTAGAAGACTTCGAGACAGGAAATCAGAATCGTCCTCGAATTCCTACATTCGAGAAATTGACTCAGATTCCAGGTTTACCAATCTAGCTACGCTAGTTGAAATCTCTATTTGTGTCCTACTCCAATTTGAATTCTTTTAATTAACAGAACACGAAAACACGATTATTTGTGCGTTGATTTAGTACAAGGGAAAAACATCATTTTATACTTGAATTTGGAAAACTAGACGATACCAGATTAATTGGTTAAAACTTTGTATTTCATAATTTATAAATATAAAACTAATTTCTTATTTAGTGAGAAATACATGATTTTTAATTAATAATAAAACTTGTAGATTTTAGGTGAGAAAATATTATTAATTTTATACGAAAATACCTTTCATTCAATTTATTCGAACGCTACCAAAACTCGCAAAATCAGAAATAACTAAAATCTACGCTACCAAATACAGTTACAGACCACAGCCAGCTGGGCTTATGCCCATTACAATTTATTTACATAAATTGAAATAAGACAAAACTGCCGTTAGTCCTAAACTTTAAATATGGATAAAATATGAACAAACTTAAATAGTAAAAATAAAGATAAAATATAGAGTCTCAGATATGGTCCAATCCTCAACTGGGCTAATGCCTCAACGTCCGGGCGAAGCCGGTTTCGTTTGCACTTAGCCGGGGCCCATTGACCGATACGGTCGTCGCCCAAAACCAAATATCAAATGAAATTCCAAAATCCATTTTAAATTCATTTTTAAAATAATTTAGAATTTACGAAAAAATCCGGCAGCATCTCCTCTGTTTTTGGTCAACCCAAAAACTGGAAATTGCGCCGATAATTTTCCTGCAAACCCCAAACCAGGGAATCCCCAAAATATATATACAGAATAAACACAACCAATCCACAGATAAATTCGGAACGACCCGAATAATTTTCGGAAGTCCGATTCCAAACCAAAAACTCACAGAACGCTACCGAAAAAATCCGAAAAGCCAAAACATACCAAAAACCAATTCCCAAAATATTCCGAAAATCCAAAATAATCACTAGAACCTTTTCGAAGGTTCCGGAAAAATACTACGTCGCTAAAACCGAATTCCCAAAGGGAATCGGGGACCATTTCTCATCATAGACTATATGAAAAAGAGACGGGACAGGGGTTATACCTCAGGTTGCTCGGCTAGAGCTCTCAGATGAAAATAATAGAAAGAAATGGAGATCCGGACAGCAAAGGCAATTCGGAACAGCGCTGGTTCGGAGTCCGAGACGTGTCGGGGCGCTGGAACAGCAGCGGACAGCGGCAACACTGCCACGGAACAGCGGATCAGGATGCGGGGGTCGCGGCCAGGGGAGCTGGACAGACCAAAGGGGCGCGGGCTAGGGCACGCGCCGGGACGCTGCTGCGGGGTCCGGCGAGGGTCGGCCGGAGGGCAGCGGCCAGGGGGTCGGCGAGATGGCCGGACGAAGGGAGGGGCTCGGCCGGAGGGGCTTCGGCCAGAGGGGCTTCGGCCAGAGGGGGCGCGAAGGGCGCGAGTTGGCCGCGCGAAGAGGGCTGGCGTCGGGTGCTGTCAGGGAGCCCGGGGAGGTCGGGGGCGCGGGCCGGCCGGAGGATCGACGGCGACGGCGTCGGGCCGGGGGAGCTCGACCACGCGGGGCTCGGGCGCGGCGCACAGGGGTTGGCCGCGGGGCTCGGGGCGAAGGCTTTGGGAGAGCTTCGGGAGAAGAGGGAAATTGGGGGGTGAAGTGCTGTGGACTAGAGAGAGAGAGAGTTAAGGTTTTTCCTCTGTGAGTGATGGGGAAGTTTGGGTTGGGGATTTTTAGGGGAAGAAAAAGAGAAGAAGTCAGGTGGTTTAGGAGGAAAAAGGGGAGTTTGGGGTGAACGTGTGGAGAGGAGTAAGAAATGGGGAGTAAGTTAAGGAGAACAGAACGTGGGGTGAGGAAAAGATCTGGTCCACTTGGACCAGATCCAAAGAAGTAGAATTTATTATTTTTTTTTTTTTTTAAACTAAATCAGGATCTAAAAAGGAACTGGGTTCGGGCTCAGGCTTGGGTCTAGGTTCGGACTCGGGTCTGGGTTTGAACTCAAAAATCCATGTTATTAATTTTTGAAATAATTTTAACACTCAAAATTATAATAATAATAATAGAAATACTAATAATAATTTAATTCACAAAAAAAGGGTTTCACACCCCCCCCATAAGTGGCTGCCCAAAAAGGGTGAGGTGTCCCCTATTTGAATGTCCAAAATGCCCTCCACTAATCTATTTGATTTAAATTAGGAATGGGTTAAAGGTTGGGGTCAATTTAGTCTAGTTTTAAGTCTCTAATTAAACTAAACCTATCCATAAATAATTAGTCTAACTACAAACTAAAATTAATATCATGTGGACTAAAATTAATATCATGTGGGCCATGCCTAACTAGTATGTGGGTCCCACTAGAGTCAAACTACCCCCGGGTCCCCGTTTCAAGTCGGATTGAGTTGAAATTCGAACCCGACTCAAATAACCCCAAAACAATATCATAAATAATAAAATAAATTTTAACCCCAAAATAATATCATAAATAATAAAATAAATATCAAAAATATAAAATAACAAAAATACCCCTGTTTCTGAAAACTGGGGGTGACACTCAGCGTAAGTCGCATAGAAGGATGGGTTAAGGATCTTAATATCCCAGATCAATCCCTCTCTGAAACGGCTCGCTCTGATCTCCGGGTCGCGAACCATATACTCCGCATATCGGCTCTGACGGCCAAACTCTGCGGCGTACTCCTCAACAGACAAGCTGTCCTGCTGTAGATTCTGAAACTGCCTCACCAAGTCAATCTTGTGTGTAGGAGAGAAGAACTTCTCCTTGAAGAGAAGCTTGAACTATGCCCAGGTATGGCCCCCCCAGCAAGGGCTGGCTCGTTCCTGAACCATGTGCGAGCAATGTTTAACAACTGTAGCCCCACCGCCTCGACCTTCAGGTCGTCTGCTAGGCGGGAAGCCCTCGTATGACGCTCGATGTCCTCGAGCCAGTCGTCAGCATATACTACGCCCTCAGTCCCGTCAAAATCACGAGGCCCCAGTTTCTTGAAGTCCTGGATATTGCTCGGCCTCGGATGCGCTCCCTGCTGCGGAGTCCTCTGCTCTACGGCTGCTAGAGCCAACTGGTGTGCATCCCTCACGTTCTGACGCATCGCGTCTGTCTGCCTCTGTTGAGCCTCAGTCTGGACTTGCTGGGCCTCCATCATATATCGAAGGAAGGCAAAAATCTGCCCCATATTGGTAGGTAGTGGAGGCGGAGGAGACAGATCCTCGGCTACAGACGGAGGAGTCCGATGTGCAGGAGGAAGAACACCCACGACTGCTCCTGCCGCAGCGACCTCCGGGACAGTCCTCGCAACTGGTGGAGGAGCGCCCCCGACTGCTACTGCAGATGCACCGACTGCAGGAGAAGTGACTGGCTCAGGTCCACGAGATGTGGCCGACCTCTCAGTATCCACAGGCTCCAAATGCTGAGATCGAGTCATCACCATCCTGAAGACAGATCAAAAGAAAGAAGTCAATATGGCACAAGATAGATCATATCAAATGAGGATAATTAGAGTACAAGTAATCAGCATCAAGAAAGGACAGTTGTATAAAAGCAAATTGGAAGTTTCATAATTGTGATTGAGTACCCTTAGCCTATAGCCTATAGCAGCACTCTAAGTCGAGCACCACTACGATATCGCACTAATTGTGACTTCTAACGTGCATGGGCCACCACTAAAAACGTGTCACGACCCGCACCCATAGTAAGGGCATGAGTGCGTGGCAGCGTCCCAGCGTACGTCGCAGAAATGACGTAGAATGCTGTCTAGGTCTACTATCTAACAACAGTTATAATATCAAAACCTGTCGAGAATGGTCAACTCCGAATGGAGGACAAGAAGTGACAATATAATATACTGAATCACAAACTCTAAGAAAGATAGATGATACCGAAAGATAAAGACAACAAGATATGAAATATCATCCAGAAGATCCAACACAGAAATAATACAAGTCTAGAGTCAACAATCTCTAATACAAATACTAAAATAATAACAAGGCAAAATATAATCTGGAGACAAAGTCCAGTACCAAACTAAACCAGCTAAGCAACTCTAAAGCCCCATCGGCTGGAGCTAACCCTTGCTGAACTAGGGTCTCCAAGTCTAGGCCAGCTACGTCATGAGGACCATAGTAGGTAGGACACTCGTCTTTTCCATAATCTGTAAAATTTTGTCAACATATCCAGTCAGGATGGAACGAGCACAAATCTTGAATAACAGTTCTAGTTAGACGACATTGAAAATATAGCAGTAAATAGAGAGAATATACAAGGTAAAGTAATGAGTACATGAATCATGGTGAGACATATCAAGACTATAAATGCATGTAAGAGCAGGAGAACATTGTATATCATGTACAAGAATCATGAACTACTATCTATGTGAGTTTAGCACTAGTTTCAACAAGTGGTCGGCTTAGGAACATGATACAAGATTTGGCCTGGTTAATCATACGTGCGGTGGATGATTAATACTATTCAAGGTTCAAGGCTTGATAAAAGATGGGTATTGATCACACATCTACGCTAATACCCCCGCCCCTGACTAGTATAGTGGATCCAACCATAACATATTATGACACGTATATTCTGAGAAGGTCACGAGCCTTCACAGGAATCGTGTCTACATAATGCACGAGAAACAAGGAGTCTTGCACAGGATATACCATGGAGAAAAAGAAATAACATTTCATAACCGGATCCAGAAAAATACCAATCCGTGTGAACAATGTGTCAAGAGAACCAGAATATCTACACTAAATACAAGAAACATGGACAATATCATAAAACAAAAATACTATCAGAGAATGTACTCGCCTGGTACTCTGAATGAATGATGAAAATAGTTGTCTGAACTTGAGTCACAAAGTCCTAAATAAAGCAATACAGGTTATGATGTGTTCAAATATGTAATAAAGGAAGTTTATAATGCAACTACATGATTCTAAGTCAATCTAGGTCAAACTAGATTATACAAAGTCAATCTAAGTCATACTAGGCCTAACAAAGTCAAACTAGGTCAAGACAAGTCAAACAAAGTCAAACTAGGTTGATTTAAGTCAAAGGTTGACTTACAGTTGACTTTTGGTCGAATGGTCAACCCTGGTCAACTCGTAGTCCACTCTAGTTCAACTAGGTCAATGATTGACTCACAGTTGACTTTTGGTCAACTGGTCAACTCTGGTAAAGTTTTGGTCAATTTTAGGCTAAAGTTAACTTTTGGTTGACTTTTAGTCAAAACGGTCAACCATGGTCAAACGGGGTTAACCCTAAGTCATTTACCCTATTCCTAATCATTACCAACCAAGCTATCATAATTCTAACCATATCTTAAACATGTTAAACTTATATCTTAGTTATAGGTATTACCTTAACTCTTATCCCATTATCCTACCAAGGTAAACTCGTTACCTTAGCCTCTAACCCATACCCTTGCCTACATTACCCTCACCCTACTTATCCTTCAATATCCTACTAAGGTGTTCTAATACTCTACCCTCGTATCTCGATACCATATCTTGGTATCTTGATACCTTACCTTGGTTATAAGGTAAACTCATTTACCTTGAAGGTAAAGGTAAATCTCAATTACCTTGAGATACTAACTTGAGTATCCTACGATACCCACTATTCTAAGACCCCACTCTTTGTATCCTAAGATAATAAGATAGGATACTAACTATCTATAGGTTTTCAACATCTAGACACTAGTTAATACTAACATATCATAGGTATCTAACATATCAAAATCTAACCAATACCTCAACTAACAACATTCTAACATATAACTTCTAACCATCTATTCTAACATAGAAACCTAACACAACTAACAACCACTAACTAATATCTAACCATAACATATATGTATATATATTCATCTCTAACTCTAACCAACTAACATATGTCATCTGTAACTAACAATAACATAGACTAACACAACTAACTATCTAATTATATAAGAGATCACTATCTAACTTCTAAGATACCTCTAACCTCTACATAGATTCTAGCATAACCACTAACATACTAACATATCCATATATACAACATCTAAATTCCTCTCCACTCCAATACTAACACACACACAAACACATATACCAAATCCACCTCCATCTCTTCCAACATACCTACACACATCTATATACAAACACACTACCACTCAACCAAAACACAAATCACTCAACCAACCACACTAGCCTCAAGTCAAATAGGATGGCATGATCCTCCCAACTCCTAACTCTCTCACCTTCACAACACACACACTACACTACTATCTATACAACATCAAATACACACTAGCACATATCCTCTATCAATCTCACTTCTCTCCACTAACCACACACATCCTTATCTCATTCAAACACACACAATATACTAACATATATTATATAACAATAATATATATATACATATATATACTATATCATACATATTCTTGACAACCTATGATACCTATGTTCACATGATATCCATACTACATAGGCCCATAGGTTACATAAAATGCCTATATCGTATAGTCACTCTTCTACTTAAAATCAATACTGTACCAATTGGGCCTTCACTAAATTCTAGGATTAAAGTATGTTGTAGCCCTTCGTATTAGCTTTCTAAAACTTCAAACGGATCTCATTTTTGTGTCCGGAAGCTCCCAAAATAGTAAAGACACCGAAACGCGTTCGTCTTTCATACAGCTGACACTCAAACAGTTCTACAGAAAGTTCTAAAACGATTTTGGCTTATTAAAAATATATATTTGGAAATCTAATTTCGATACGGTTCTTTTAAAAAAACGGAAGATAAATCGGAGTTCTAAGCTAAAAGTTATGACATTTCTAAGTTTCTTTGGCTACTAAAAATGTGAATAAAATTATGACGAATTTGGGTTGTTTTGGACAAAAGAAACACATGTAGGCCAAGATACTTGGATACCAACATAGGTATCCAAATGAAACTCATTCTAACCATCCTAACTAAGATCAATCCACTCTCTAACCATTCTAAAATCGAATTTAAATATCTATTTAAACTATTATCATACATACATACACATAGGGTATCCTAATTTGGGATCTATCAAGTAGGACACACGACACATATCTAAAATCCTCAAGAGAGCTCTAAATGGTCTCAAATTTGAATCTAAATAGGGTACATGCATGGGGGTGGATCCTATGTATTCAAAACTAACTAATATATATAGGAAATCAATTTAGAGGGTTGGTTTTACCTATTGGGAGTGGAATCCCAATGATACTCCCAAGGATACGGCTCCGACACGAAGATCTTCCAAAAAGGACACTCCTCCTTGCACTTTGCTCCAAATCTTTGTTAGCACCCTCCCTTGGTGGTATGAGAAGGTTGGATGGAAGTTTTGGTGGAGGGATGTAAGGATTTGGATATCAAGTCAAAGAGGGAAGCTCTCTAATTTGGGAAAGAACACTTAGGGTTCTATGTAGAGGTAAAAAGAGGCAAGGGTTTTCTTAAGGATTCTTTATAGGAAGTGAGGGGGCACTTGATGGCTGGTCATTAGATGAATTAGGGTTATTTTTACATGTAGATGAGTGGCTAGGGCTTGTGCACCCAATTCCAAGCCTTCCTATTGGTTCAATTAGTCATAAGGCTTTCTTTTTCATAAATATCCTAAGAGGTAAATATTCTACTATGAAATATCTAGATATTGCTAACCTTGTCATGTAATGGATATTTCTAACCTAGTCTCTAGGCCTATGGTTAACATCTAGATTAGAGAAATTCTAGGTTAAGGCCTAACTATCAATTAGCATATTACCAAAAGGCCAAAATCCATATTAATTCAAAACTCACCAAATGACCAAAATACCCTTAGCCTAGAAAATAGAAATTTGCTAATCTAAACACTTGGTTAGGTCTCCGTGGTCATGGTTAGTCTCTAGGCTAAACAGTTTCTAGGGTTATACTAGCAAAACACCAAAATCACAATACACAAATTTAAATAGTATTAAATTAATTAAAATTTTACCATGATTATGGAAAACTGAGAAATGACAAAATTATCCTTGATTTTGAAAACAGGCAGTTACATGATCACAACTCATCTATCTAGCTAATCTCTAGATTTTCGTCTACAAGTACACCCGTATCTTCCAACGCTAAGTGAAGCCACAGCTAACCTAAAAATATTAGTTTTCAATCAGGTATGGAACGAGTACAATTCACTGAATGCAGTTTCAATAAATGAAAATGACTATACAACAGAGGTTAGCCTTTAAATATATGATTTCAAAAATAAACACAGAAAGACAAAATAAAACTAAACAAAGGAAAATAGTAAATAAATACGAAGACAATACTCACCGACTGACTGAAGTACCTTTGATATGTGATCGGTCTCGGGACAATTACACGACACGGTCTACGATATCTACACGGTATAATATACATTATCTACACTGTATAAAGTAATAATAAAACACTGTCTATACGGTATAATGCAATAATAAATCACGGTCTATACGGTATACTGCAATAATAAATTATTGTCTACACGGTATAAGGTCAGATCACACATCCTTGGTACTTCACCTTCCCGACACGACATAATATATCAAAACATGAAAACGGAAATCACATATCTAATACTAACAATGATGTATAGTAAAGATCAATATCGAAAACAAACAATAAACTGTACTCGCATGTGGTCCTTTGCTAGTGAAACCGATAATCCAAACCATTCAGTGTGCCACAACAGTCAAACTCGTAAAACAGTCTCCAGATACTAAAATAGACATTACCAACGTTCTCAAAATAATCAAATTAGTTAGGATTGCCCGTCCTTCAGTCCAATTCCGAATACAGGGGCAAAACGGTAATTTTGGGTCAAAACGGTGTCCGTCGTTGGACCCGCTTTGCACCGAAAAGCATGCCAGAGTTAATGGTCTTTAAAGTCATCAAACTATATGTCTACAAATTTGTTTTGATGATACAAACCCAATGGTATGTCCAATTTTGGATTCCAGTGGGCCGTGCACGAAATCGCCTGTTGAGTCGGATCGTGGGGCCCGTAAAACGGTGATCTGATCAACTGTCTCAGAATCGGACCAAACTTGGCATACAGGACCAGAAAAATAATACGGTCCTGTTGGCGCAAGTTTCGCCTCAATCTGACGAACGTGCACAAAGTAATTGGGAAATTTGCAAAGAGATCCATACGGTGAATTTCGACGAATACGCATCAAATTCGTCGTGCACACGCAACCAATTTAAATTTTGTCAAAGTCCATACGTCCACAAAGCCGATACGCACCTTTCGATACTTTCGGTTCGCGACCACGTCGCCCGGATTGGTGGGACGCACGTCGTATCAGAGGTTTTTTAATGTTTTGAAAACAGTTTTTTGGTAAACTTTGGGATCCAATTTTTTGCCGCGTAGTCGATGAAATTGACTTCTACAAAATGGGTTGCAGAGCCCTATAGGTTCTCTAGGAATGACTTTAATTATTTTTTAAAGAAAATACTAATAAGCCATTAGAATCAATTTTCGAAGTCGGTGATCCGACAGCCAAAAACAGAGTGCATTGACACTGTGTTCGTCGAGGTTTGTCTCGACTTTCCTAGGGTTCTGGTCCTCGAGATTTCAAACGAATTGAAAGGAAACCAAGTCGTATATGTAGTCTACATACCAGAAGAGACGAATCTCGAAACGTGCGATCGACCGTCGCAAGAACCTGCCGCGAACTAGGGTCGATGGCTATCTATTGCGGCTGTTCTGCTGCTGCACCCGCGCGATTTCAGTCGTCGTCTGACGATCGTGCGGTGGAACACGGTCGCGGGTGGCCGCCCAGGGTGGCTGGGGTGCGCGCGTAGGTGATGGATTAGGGTTTTCTCTCCCCTTTTCTCCCGATAACTATCGACCATATATATGTGTATATATGCGGGTTAGCAACTGGGAGGGGGTTACGCGGGTTGGTGAATTTAGTTGGGCTGGGATTTCCCTTTCGGGTTCGAGCATGGGGTTTTATGTGTGGTTTTTATTTTATTTTCTTATTTAGTCTAATATATATATATATATATATATATATATATATATATATATATATATATATATATATATATATATATATATATATATATATATATAACACTCTAAAATTTCATACATTTAATATTATCTATTTTCAGTCTTCGGCCTTATTTATATAAATATAAATATATATTTTATAATATTTATTTGACAAAAATAATATAACCAATAATAATAAAATAATATTATATAATAATAACCTCAATAATATTGATAATAAAAATAATAATAATAATAACGAAATTCAATAACTCAATAATGGTATATATACCACTATGTACAGTCTAATAATCCTAAAATGTACAAGGTCCTATTTTATACAATTAGTATTGAATATCAACTAATAATGATCACTACTAGAAAAATTGTTAACAATGACACTATAAAGATGACACTCATAATAAAATGTCATTAATGATACTTTTGATGTTAGTTCATTAGATGATTGTCATTGATATCTTAATCAATGACATTAAAAAAATATAATGTCATGATAAGGATATTAAGATAACGATTAAAAAGATAAGTGTCATGATTTTTTTATAAGATGTCATCTTTTGTGTGTGAAAGAAAGACAGGATTCTGCCAGCTCTTTTTTTTACTTTACTTTACTTTACTAAAACCTTCCCAGTTTCCACTCTTTCCCATCCCAAGCCTTCTCTCTCCTCATCTTATATTTAGGTTACTCTCTCATTCCCTCTTCTCTCCGCAACCACCGTCCATCACTAGCACCAACAATACCGCCACCATTCCCCTCTCCATTTTATCTGCTCCAACGCCACCAAGACCCTCGTCATCAGCCTCATCCGCTACTGGCTTGAGATCTGCCTCCTTCTTTAACATGCGCCCCTTGCCACCATCCTCGGGCCAACGTCACATAACGTGAACCTCGTCTACTCCTCTCTTCGTCAGGAAGCTCGACAATGATGGATCCGTTGGCGAAAAGCATCCGCAGGACGATGAAGGATGGGTACCATTGACGAGTCCAACCCTCTTGTTGGACATGAGGTAGGTAGAGTGGAATCATCTTCGATGAGCTTTTATTTCTTGAATTTTGATGAATCTAGGGTTTTTTATTTCATTGGTCGATTCTTCCTTCTGATTTTTGTAGAGATAGAAAAAAGCCTTTGAAAAATTAGTATATTTGAATCCCCTAAACTTCTTGAGTTTGAGAGAAACCTGTCGTGGAACTGCTCTCGATCTGGAAAGACGTAAGCCCTAGAAAACCTTTCCCCTTCCTCTTCTACTTTTTTTATTACACATAAGGTGTTTGATAGAAAGGCTAGCTGAAATTATGTTTCAATTAGAGGAGGTCATTAAGAAAATCAAATTCTAATTTTGTGCACAACATGTGTTCGACAGAAAGTTCAGGTTCAAGCTGAAATTATGTTGAACTAAAAATGAGTCTCGGGCTTCTAATTTGAGCAAAACCTAATGTCTGGATTTGGGATTACGATTAGGTTTTCACTTCTAAGCTTTGCGGTTAAACAAATCATGATTAAGCCAAACTGGATTAGGCAATCTAAGATAGACAAGGGGTTTTAACTCCTCCAATCGAATGTACTTTAGTATATATTGTGCTGAACTTAAAACTCTCAATTGTGTGATGTGTTATGTTTTTAACTATTGACATGATTGTGTTATGATTTAGATGCCGTTGATTGAAGTTTTATCTTTCCAGATGATTCATATTATTGTTTATTGCATCAATTTATGTGGTATATATGAAATCTTACAATTTTTTGCCCCAGAACAGCCAATTCATAGATATGGTATACACGGAGATGGTGAATGCACATACCTCTTAGGCTCTGGAAGTAAGATTGCATCAGGTATCAGTTTTGCTCATGTAGATCATGTTTATTGTGGATGTTGGGTATATATTTTCAGTTAATGCGGCTTACTATTAAAAGTCTATCTTTTTTTCTGTTTCGTTTCCATCAATGTTGTAAATGACACTTTGATCTTGGTATCTACTGAAGATTTGCTAATTTTCATCCTTTTATCGAGAATGCCAAACAAAATAGTATGTTAATATTGATGAGAATATCACTTACTAAGCTCAAAATCTTCAATATATTTACCACTGATACAAAGCATACAAACTTACAAAGATTATTCTGATGTTGACGTGCTGTGTTTGTGCAATTCTATTTAGTTAATAGCTTTATCTTCAACAAGAACATGTTATGGTTTTGAATGTGGATAGAATTAGCTTTTTTTTAGTGATGACTGTCACGACCCGCACCCTAGAGTAAGGGCACGAGACGTGGGTACGTCCAGCCTACGCCGCAGTGTCGGCGATAGAACGATGTCCTAGGTCTCAACATCTAACAATATAATGCTAAGCAGTTTATACTCCCCGAATGGGGGTGACATAGCAGAATTTAAACTCAATCACATCTAAGGTGGAGCATAATGGAAGATAGATAAAACATAAAATCCACAAAGAGATACATTAGATAGAAGTCTAAGTGTCTAAGATACACAACCCAGAAAATATCTCAAATCTCAAATACAGTAATCCATAAATACAACTCAAGACAACTGAAAATAAGCTATAAGCAAAACCCTAGCTATCTATACAACCTCTACTGTGTCTCCTCTAGGCTAGCAGGCAACCTCCAGGCTATCTGTAAAATTTATCAACAGGTCCAGTCAGGACAGGAGCGAGCACAATACATCTCAACAGTTCATAGCAGGTTAGAAAATATAATCATGCAGTAAAGTAAGATATAGATACTGAAGGAAATACAGTATATAAACAGAGAGAGAGCTGTAATAGAAATATCTACTATAAATAGAGACTAACAGTGGCTAGTGAGTCAGAGTACAATATAGACATGTAAATGGCATAGGAGATTCTGATGCTACACTATGGAAAGATTTTGATGCTACACTACTTGAATAATATTCACATGTCTACTTCTACTCTCCCGTACCCCCAATCAATACACAAGGATCCAACCAGGTTATGTTATGATTCCATGCAAAGGCCCCCGAAGGGTGATACATGGATGTCCCATAAATGGGGATTCTAGGAGATTCTAGGAGACCCAATAAATGGGATAAGGATTCAAGGAAGACTCTGTGATCATAAGAGTATATGTCACAAGTGATCAAAGAACCAAAGAAGCATAGTGATACGCCATGTAAGTAAAACGCACAGAACATAGAGTACCCGATGCTCCCTGAAGGGATAACATCTCAAGAAGGAATCCATATAGTACTAATCCGTGTGACCAACGTGACAGTATCAAGTAAAGTAATTTAATGCAAGAAAATAATTCTAAGCAGGATATGAAATGATCAGAGAATGTACTCGCCTGGTATTCTGAATGTCCGAAGAGAATATACTGTCCGAGGAGTGGTGTTTGTCTCCTATAGAACTGTACAAGTCACAACAAGTCTAAAATAAGAAAATAGACTGCTACAATACATCTACATGAAGTTTGGGGTCAATCTAGGCTAAAGTCAACCTTTGGTCAACTCTAGTCAACTAAACTAGTCAAACTAGGTTAACTAGGTCAAACCTAAACCAAGCAAGTCTATACTAGTCTAACTAGTCTATTCTAGGCCTAATCAAGACTAAACAAGTCTAACTAAACTCTCACTAGGCAAACAGACACACCATAGGCTAAGAGTCCTAAGCTATAGGCTATATCATGCCTAAGCCAAACCACAAACACATATACACATAACAATATATATATATCTAATATATTGTAGTACACTCATAACATATAGGCTACCTATATGTACATCCCACACACACACGTATATATATATATATATATATATATATATATATATATATATATATATATATGTGTGTGTGTGTGTGTGTGTGTGTGTGTGTGTGTGTGTGTGTGCATCACTATTCACATATTCATATACATAGATATATATAGGAAAGCTATATATATAGGCACATACATATATATATATAGAGAAAGAGAGGTAAAAGAGTAAGTGAGTATGTGTGTGTTTGGCATGTGTGTGAAAGGATATGTGTTAATGTTCTAAAATTTAGTGATAGGTAGGTGTATGTGACATGGGATACATGATGTCAAAGGGTGTATGAATGCATGTGTGTAAAAGGTTATAGGTTAACTCAGTTTATAGAAATACATACATACATACTTACCTTGTATACATGCATACATACATATCATGTATATTACATTTACATGATACATACATGTATACTTGTATTATATTATACTTACATTCATGCATATTAGATACTTGTATTTATATTAACATATTGCAAACATTCATTTCATTCATGCATCTATGCATTACCTACATGTTTTATACATATGCATACATTGTATATTCATATCATTTCATACATTAACGTAGAGACATACAAACATGCACACATCATATATTTCATACCTTGCATTACCTTACAAATCATGTTATATATTATCATTCATTCCATTCATATATTATATTCTATATTACCTATATACATGTATTTCCTCCATTCATTCATGCTTGCATCATATACTCTACATTACCATACTTGTTATCATTATATATTGCATTACAATATTTATACATTATGCATTCATATCTATCATTACATATATATCTTGCATTCATATCTAGCATTCATTATATACTTTCATGCATACCTTGTATATCATTCTTTCATTCATGCATTGCTTATATGCATTATATTAATTGCATTCCTACATGCTTGCATTCAACCATATATATACATTAATGTAAAGATAATATATATCATATATATATATATATATATATATATATATATATATATATATATATCATTTCATTCATCTAACATATCATGTATTACATACTCTATATTCATTTAATATCCATACTACATAGGCTCATAGGTTACACAAAATGCTCATATCGTATAGTCACTCTTCTACTTAAAACCAATACTGTACCAATTAGGCATTCACTAAATTCTAGGATTAAAGTATGTCTTGGACTTTTATGTTAGCTTTCTGAAACTTTAAACGGATCGCATTTTCGTGTCCGGAAGCTCCCGAAATCGCAAAAATACCGAAACACGTTCGTCTTTCGTACAGCTGACACTCAAATAATTCTATAGAAAGTTACAGAAAGAATTTGTCTTATTAAAATATATATTTGGAAAGCTAACTTCGATACGGTTCTTTTAAAAAAAAATGGGATATAAATCGGAGTTTTAAGCTAAAAGTTATGACATTTCTAAGTTACTTTGGTTAATAAAAACGTGGATGAAAATTATGACGGATTTGACAAAAGAACACATATAGGCCAAGATACTTGCATACAAACATAGGTATCCAAATGAAACTCATTCTAACCATCCTAACAAAGATCAATCCACTCTCTAACTATTATAAAACTGAATTTAAATATCTATTTAAACTATTATCATACATACATACACATGGGGTGTCCTAATTTGGGATCTATCAAGTAGGACACAAGACACATATCTAAAATCCTCAAGAGAGCTCCAAATGGCCTCAAATTGAATCTAAATGGGACATATGCATGAGGATGGATCCTACGGATTCAAAACTAATTTATATGCAAAGGAAATCGATTTAGAGGATGGGTTTTACCTATTGGGAGTAGAATCCCAATAAAATCCTTTAGGACACGGCTCCGATACGAAGATCCCTCAAAGTGGACACTCCTCCTTGCACTCCTCTTCCAATCCTTGGTAGCACCCTTCCCTTGGAGAATGGGAATGATTGAGGGAAGGTTTGGTGAAGGAATGATTTGATTTGAAGATCAAATCAATGGGAAGGCTCTCTAAAATTGGGGAAGAACAAAAGGAAAATAAAAGAGGCAAGATTGTAATGAATGAAATGAATCATTCTCTCCTAAAGGTGGCTGCCATAAAGAGTCCCTTAGGGCTAATGGAAAATGTCCTAATTGCCCCTCTCTAGTCTCATATGGTTAAGTCTAGACTAGGTTCAAGTTTGGGGTCAAAATGATCTAGTTTTGAGTCTCTAACTTAACCATTCTAACATGATAAAAATTAGTTTAATTAACTAACTTAATGTTGGGTCTTGTGAGCCATGCTTAACTTAATATTGGGTCCCATCTAGAGTTCAAGCTACCCGGGTCACAATACAAGTCGGAACGAGACGAAACTCAAACCCGACTAAACAAATCCAATAAAAATAATATTAAAATATAAAATTTTCCCAAAATATTAAAATATGAAAAATGACCAAAATCATAATACATCAATTTAAATATTACTAAAATAATCAAAAATTCACCAATTAATCAAAATCCTAAATAATTCAAAAGTCACAAAATGACCAAAATACCCTTAGCCTAAAAAGTTGTAAATAGTCATTCTAATCACATGGTTAGGTCCCCATGGTCATGGTTAGTCTCTAGGCTCAACAGTTTTGAGTTCACTAGCTAACACATCAAAATTATAATTCACCAATTTTAAATAGTATTAAATTAATTAAAAATTCCCATAAATAATAAATTCTATTATTAAATAATAAACTTTTACAAAAGTTCAAAATTACCCTCATTTGGAAAACTGGGTGTTACAATGACAATGGAGAGATATTATTTAGTATGCTTGGTTGTAAGGTTTGAACTTTAGTTCTTTCTGTAATGTATTATATGCAGTTACACGTATGGAGATCGAGATGTAGAGAGGAATGAAGATGTTTGCTCCTATGTTGGTTCAGTCTTCTATAGGTAAATATATCAACATCTTTATTTAATGTGCTTTCTTAGAGAACCATTTTTATTCAAGTAATTTGCTTTGTTATCTAAACAGTCATCCCAGAACGTATGTCTATCGTACAAAGTAAAAATTGATCATGAAATTAGAACTCAATAGGCATGCAACTAACTATTTCCTGCATGCATGTATGTTCGTGAATTTTGAAATTCCAAAATTGACAGAAAACCAGTAAATGAAGTCGTCAATGATTTCAAGTGGTTAGAGGAAGAATTTACTCAAAGGGTACAAAAGGTTATCTTGACCATAATATAGTGGACGAAAAACTGAATATGTTGGGCATGAAACTCCAGTGTCCAGGATGAAGAAGATACATCTATGGGGTTCCAACTGCTACTGCTGTATGGATACCATGTCTCACCTGGTACCACACATACATGGCTATTCATTAGCATTGTAGTACTATTGATTGATACCTATTTGTGACCCGGTTAACGGACTGCAGGATTATTGAGGAACATCGAGAAGGATGGCAAGTTCTTTTGCTTTATTGGTCAGTCGAATCAAGCAATCACTAGCATGTATAAGGTACCAGGATGTCATCTCTGGTATAAGGTACCAGGATGTCATCTCTCTCAATTGTAGTTATGCACGAGTTAGGGTATGATACCTCAAAATTTGCCAATTCACCAAGTACTGGGGATATAGGTCCCATTTTTGGAGTTTTTAAGCTCATGAGCTACAGGTTGTTTAGAGTTATGTATTCTGCCAAAATTATAGATTCAGTATTTTGCAGCTTATTTGACTGAATTTGGATTCTATATTATTATGAATTCTCAATGAGCAAGGTCAAAAGGCTGAAGAAGGAACTAATTTTGTGAAGCCACAGCTAACTTCCGATGCGGGAACTTGTCATATAAATGTGTTGGTTGGCATACGGAAAGATCCTGGGAAACCAATTGATAACATAACGTACAATTTCAGCTTCATCGTCTTTCTTCAGTTTAAGAAACTTTATGGCGGTGTTTGGTTGCTAAGAAAGTGAGAGAAAGGAAAATGAAACTTGATCCTATGTAAACATGATCTCATTTCTATCTGAAAGGCTTATGCATATTCCTTTTTTTTCTTAATTTCCAGCAAACCAAATATGTGTAAGAAAGGAATGTGGAGGAATACATTTTTAACGAAAGACAAAACTCACGTCCTAAAATTGTCAATCAGATCAATTGTGCCAAGTCTTATTAATTCTAGTTTATATATCTTTTTTTGGATGGATACCTAAATGTCTTTTTAGGCTAACTTAAGATGTTTTGTTTATTCTTTAGACCTGCAGTTGGTCCATTGGGAAGATCCCCAAGGATAAATCCCCAGCTCTCTCGGTAAGTCTGCTCCTTGAGCCATGGGTGGATAAATTGCACGTGTTTCCTGTATTCCGTGTGGGGTTCAAGATCATGGGTGTTGCTCTCTTAGGCTTGCAAATTGACAAGTTAGGACTTGGGAACTTGGAGAGTCGACCATATAAAGGATTTCGAGCCCTCACTTCGGCATGAGAATGCGAAGTGAGGTCCTAATGGCAATAAGTGGTTAGTTTTCGTGCACCTGCTGGTTTTTAGCCTCTGTTACTGTGGAACAAGATTTTTCTTCTTTTCATAATTAAGTCTTTTGTAATATACAAAAATTCATGCTACCTATTCTCTTGTTGCACAATGTAACGTGACACTCACTAATTAATCTCTTTTTTAATATTAAAGTTACATTCCATTGTTTGGTTTGCTTTATCTAAATCAAGATCTATATATATTTTCATATATGACTTGCAAGATAGTTTATTGCTATGCAAATTTAGCAAAACCAAAAGAGCCCCCGAGTTGGAAGACCTTTCCTCCAATAGTACTACCACCACATACACAACCAAATAGGTCCAGATTGGTCCCAGGGTTTGCTTGACGCATGTCACCCTCCAGGTGGTGTTAGAAGATATGTCCCTCTCTTGATGAAAATTGTAGGGACACCCTCCCATCAATTTGTGCAAAGTTGATGCCATCCATTTTTTTAGGAAAGTCCCATATCCTTTTAGTTAGGCAACTGTTGTTCATAGAAAGAAGTCTGATGAGACCTTTAAAAAGATTACAAAGTGTTAGAGATGAAATCTTTCAACTTGATTTACTGGATTCTCCAACTTGACAGGGGTTGACAAAAATAGTAGATGATTATGCGGTGAAGGCTGCACATGTTGAACTCGTTGAACGAATGCAAAAAGTAAGGATTTCTTCTCCTTTTCAGATTTTGTGTTCCCTGTGATGCTATATGATTGCTGCAAAAACATGTATCCTCAAAATGGCTGCACATGTTTATCTTTTTAATGCTTTCACTTTGCAGTCATTTCTTAGAATATTTGATCCTGTTTTGAAGAATCCAAGTAGAGAGCTTCTTCAGGGAAGCCATTTTAAGTTCTATCTGACTTGGTTAAGTCAGATTTTTGATAGAAAATAAAACCATACTAATTATTATGGTAATTAAGAGTGTGTGCAATTGTAACCTTTCACTATAAAAGTAGTTCTAAAGAAGGCATTTCAAAGGCAACTCATGCTGACATAAATTCTTGAAAGAAACAATGAATTTCTTGTACTTTTCACTTAATATATGGTAGTTCTTTACACTAAAACATATTTCATAAAGAACTTGGGAGAACTAGGAGGAACTTAAATATATAGTAGTTCTAAAGATGACATGAGAGGTGAAGTAGGTGCCTGTAATATCTTCAGCAACATAAACATGTGCATTCATGTACATATTATAACATACATAGTACTCATGAAACATTAAACATGAGGTACTTATGCATACATACTAGAGATTCTTTTTTCAGATGATACATAACTGAAGAAGTGATAAAATTCTCTATTGATAATGAAAAAATGGGCAAGCAGTCCTGGAGGAAGATGCTGCTACAATTATAAACAAAGCCATGAGTGATGGTTGCAAATCTGTTAATTAAGATTAAATAAGATAGGTTGTGCTTAATCAATTAGCAGTAAATATTGCTCTTAACATTTGGACACTGGAGCACCTATATTTGTTTTTTGCACCCTCTTCAGAATAATGCCCTTATAATTGTTCCTGGTTGCAATTTGTGTATCTATCTTTTCATGTCCAGTTTTTTATGTTGTCTCTTGTATAGACTGATGTATTAATGTGTAAATGGAAATATCCATGGTAATATTACAATAATTGAGAGTATGTTCATTTTTAATGGAAATGTTGCAATAATTGAGAGTATGGTCATTTTTAGTTCATGGTATGCTTCTTGCTTGGTTAACTCCAATCTAATATGTGTAATGAATAGGGATCAACTTAGAAAGATGAAAAAGAAGGCTGGTGAGGAAAATATCCAAAAGACAATCAAAAGCGTCAGGTATTGCAGAGACTTCTGCTTTTGAAGGAAAAGCCTTTTATATTCGTCGAGTAGATGTAGGTCTTGATACTAATGATGTTCGAGAAGCAGTTCTCAATGTTATGGATAAAAAGTAAGTACCTCATGCGTGCCCTTAAATTCTATTCTCTTCTTCTAGTTATTTTGGTATTTTGGTAAATATGTCTGTTTTCTAGGCCATATTTTTCGTTGATATCAGAACTTTTATATTTTTCGTTGATGTTTTTTTCTAGGATTTTGCTTGACAGTCTTTGAGGGTGTTGTTGACAGTTTTGAAGTTGATATTGACAGTTTTGAGGTTGCACATGTTGTAAGTTGAAGTCAGAGGAAATTACTGACAGTTTGAGGGTGCCACTTACTAGTGGAAATAAATATATGTATTTGGATATCTATTTTGGAAAATTGTAATTAAGATGGTGATATTATATACTTTTGTGAAAGAATGTTTTAATTATTTATTAAATTTATATTGAAATAATTTATGTTGTATCTGGTTCAAAATGAATGTTTTGAAATTGAACAGTAATGACTATTAGTTTTTATAACGCTTGGTATATATATATATATATATATATATATATATATATATATATATATATATATATATATATATATATATATATATAGCATTTATGATATTTTTTAGCCGTCATAAAAATTTATTTTTGTTATAGTGATTGTTTTTCCATGATGAAAGTCATCTTTTACAGACAGCGATGACACATTGTAACGCCCCAGTCCCAAAATACGTAGGACTAGGAACGTAGACATGCCAGCTGTATACATACGAAGTACACTCCAATATATGAAAATCTTGTATGAATACATAAGCTGTAAAATGCAGTAGAACCATAACTAATCTCGTCCACACAAAATAAAAGAATAGAAGATATCATATAATCAACTATGAAATTGTCATTTGGTACATGTAGTTGGGCGGAGACAAATCCACTACCAACTATGAAAAGAAATACATAACAAAGAAAGAGTTTGACGAGCGAAGTGAAGACGATCCAAGTACAATCATCCTCGAAGAAATAGCGATGATCACGGCTAGAGCTAGAACACCTGCGAAAGACAAGAGCACACACCTGGCGAGATAACCAGGTCCTCAGAGGGACGTAACAAGACACATAATATCATGCCATATAAACTAAATAAATATTGCTCAAATAAATAAGTCAATTGAATTATAACATGATCCAATACACACCTATTGAACTACCTTACCATCCCCCCAACCAAACAAGGACAGGAGATGGTAAACTAATTCACGGTGACGTATCTTTCTATGCTATGAATCCAATATGGTATCCGGACCCCAACAAGGTTCAATACCTTCTCATCGAAGTAGTAAGTCACACCTACAACCAAACAAGGACAAGATGTGGCAAACTAGTCCGCGACAAGTTATTGTTCCAAGCCACGGTCAGATACAAGTACCCAAACCAAAAGTACTCGTACCTAATGGATAAGGTGCCTAACCGTTCTAAGTGAAATGTAGTTGAGAACAATCCTTCCTACGTATGGGCCCTGGCTAAGTAGGATCGGCATAGTCCCCCCTTGGGGCACTAGAGGCCCCATCAATAAGAGCATAACGTTTAGCAGAACGTCAGTGGCCGTCAGTAATCATGGGTAATCTCACCCGCGTCTCCGGCGGAGCTCACGGGTTATAAAAGGAAAAGTGTATCGAAGCCCGTACGCTAAAGAATTATCCTCCCCGTCCAATGCCTACTATGTTGTATCCACAACAGAAAACCTCTATAACCTCTAAGTCAAACTAAGCATGCAACCTCTATTAGCGGTTATTCCTATCGCACGGCTTATACGTACCGGTGGCCATCCAGTCACGTATGTCCGTGTTCTACATGCGACACACAACTTCGTGTTACAACGTGTCAAGGCCAATGAATGCAACACACAAGGTGGTCCCTTAAATCTAGGTTTAATGTATAAGAAAAATAATACATAGCAGGAAATATAACTGAACAATAAGTTCTAACAGGTTATGCCATGTATCACAGTTTATTTTGCATAAAGAAAATAATAAATAATGCATGAGATATGAGCTAAAATAAATAAACAACAAATAGCAAGGTGTCTTGCCTGGTAGGACGCCTGGTGTATTGCAATGATCAATGTGGCATAAACTACAACTTCGATGCAACAACTATGCAAGGTGACCTCGGATAGTGGCACAGACAGTTCCATTGGGTCCAGAAGGGTCAAGTTAGTTCGGGTAGGCATATGGGAGTACGGAGTTGGTGAGGAAACGGGAGTAATAGGGCTGGTCATGGACAAAAGGATAATCAGAGGAATAATATATATACGATTTTGGAAAACTATTTATAATATTGAAAACTAGTTTGAATCTAAATTATTATTGAAAAATACTTGAAGTCAAGAAAATCGTTTTCGGCAAAAACTCTAAGTTTGTCAAAGTACAATTTTTTTTGTAGAAATCTATATTTTATAATTCAAAATTATCTAAAAAATTATTAAGGCTAACACGCATATTTGTAAAAATAAAATTTCTGATAAAAAGCTATACTGTTTGAAAATCGAGAATAATTTATTTTTAAATTATATTCTTACTAATCAATATACTTTTAATGCAAAAATAATAATAATAATTTATGTCGAAAAACTCATTCATGATATCTAGGAATAGGTAAGTGTATAATTTAAGTTAAAAACTAAAATAGATTTGCAAATATTAAATATTGGTATTGGTAATATGAAAACAGTATTAGACTAAATATTACAGTAGTAATACAAATTAATAATAAAAGATAATAATAATAATAATGATGATAATAATAAATAAAAAAATTGAAATAATATAAAAAAATGTATTGTACCAACCAACGAATTTTAATAAGTAATGAAAAAAAACAACAAAAGACTAGAGAGGGGAAGAGAGAGAGAGAGAGATCGAGAGAGAGAGATGAGAGAGAGTGAGGAGCTCGGGTGAGGAAGAGAAAGAGAGGGGCGAGAGGAAGCAGGAGGCTCGGGATGCGGGGAGCCGCGGATGCGCGGGCAGCGCAACCACCGGCAGAGGAGGCGGCGGCACGAAGGTCTCATCGCGGTTCCCACGGCGGAGGACGGCAAGTTTCGGCGCTGGGGCAGTCGGGAGCTCGTCGGCGGGCGGGCTACAGGAGGGGAAGAGCGCAGGGGAACGGAAAGGAGAGGGGTTTCCGGTGGGGCTGTGCGGCGGAGCGCGGCTGGACGCGGCGGCTAGGGCATCCGACGAGGGTTTCGGCGCTGGGCACGAATGGTGGTCGCCGACCACGGGCTCATCGCGGCGGAGCTTACCGGGAAAGGAGAGAGAGCTAGGAGTCTTACGAAAAGAGTTGTCGGCCCAGGCTCAGCGGGGCGGCGGACTGCAGCTCCGGCCGACGGAGATAGGTAAGGTAGCGGTGGTTTTATTTTCTTTTGTAATTTTTTTGGTGTGGGTTATGGTCGGGTTGGGCATGCCGCGGCAGTTGCCGCAGTGGCTACGGCGATGACTGGGATGGTGGCGGTGGTGCGGAGGAGATAGGGGTGTGTGGAGTTAGGGGGTCGAGTTTCCGTAGCCGCGATCGGCGGGTGCGACGGTGTGGTCTGCTGTGAAGGGTGTTTGGGACCGGTGACCAGGGTGTTGGTGGTGGTGGTTTATAGTCGGCCTGGGTCAATAATTGGTGGTCGCAGGGGACGGTGTATCGGGGTTGGGCACGGCGAGCAGTAGGAGGCCTGGGTTTGTGGGGATGTCTGTGGTGGTGGAGTTGGCAGAGAGGTCGGAGGAAGGAGAAGGTGCTGCTGTGGGGTGTTCGGATTGGGTTAGACTAGGAATTTGATGTTGTCGGGGTTTGTCCGGCATAGGAAAAATATTATATCTGTAATTTGGAATAAGATATGGGATGGGGGTAACACAGACA
Source organism: Iris pallida (assembly GCA_029216955.1). NCBI lineage: Eukaryota > Viridiplantae > Streptophyta > Magnoliopsida > Asparagales > Iridaceae > Iris > Iris pallida. The sequence goes on along the minus strand of JANAVB010031215.1, from coordinate 7,373,483 downwards.
CGATGCACGTATATTTGTGGAGAAACTTGTGGAGGAATTTGTGAATGGTAGCAAGTTATGGATGAGTACCTGCCTTTTTATCGGATATGGAAATTCCCATTAAGATAAGGATTAGGATTTTAAATTCTCCATTTAGATAAATCACTATTTTAGTTTAAATCAATCAATTAAATCAAGACCAAATCTAAATCCAAATAAATCTAATCAACTTATATATAGCTAATTCACATAAATTATACTATCAATTAAATAAAAAAAAATTCCAAGTTTAAATTATCATAATAAATTCAAATAATCTTTTCTATAAATAATAATTAATTAATTTCAAAAATGATAATAAATACTAAACTATTTGAAATACCTTTTTAGTAAGTTAAAATAATTAATAAAATAAATTCAAAAATTAATTTATACATAAATTACATCTTACGTTTTTGCATGAGAGGAAGGTATTTTTATGAAACATAGTTTCTAAATCGCCAATAAAAAAACTCGCATTTTTATAATAATAAAATTTAAATAATGTTTTTGAATTCTACGTTTTTCACAACCTTAAGTAATTAAAAGTAATTACTATTTATTATTTTGAAACTATAAATAGAAAAATGTTTTTCTAAAAATATGTACGCTCGTACATATTCGCACTCGTCGAGCAATTACGAAAAATGAAATTTTGCGCGCGACATAAAATACAATTATGCGACGTGCAATACAAAATAATATTAAAAAAATGAGTACCAAATTTATAAAAAAATACTAGAAATTTAGGGGTTTTACACACGTATAAGTCATCATTTGTACACAAAGATGATGCATAAAAGTCATGTTTTATATAAAAGATGATGTGTTTTGAGTCGTCATTGTTGTACCTTTGATAAGAGTTATCTTTTGTAAAAACAGATGACGCATATAAGTCATCTTTTGTAAATAACGATGATGTTTATAAGTCGTCTTTTATAGATAATAACGACGTGTGTTGAGTTGTCATTGTTTTTTACGATAAAAGTCATCTTTTATAAATAACGATGATGCATAGAAGTCATTTTTATATAAAACGATGACGTGTGTTGAGCTGTCATCGTTGACTCACAATAAAAGCCATTTCTTTGTAAATAAAGATGACATAGAGAAGTCATCTTTTATAAATTAAGACGACACACACAAGTCATCTTTCATAGATAAAGATGACGTATGTCAAGCTGTCATTATTTTCTCATGATAAAGATGACGGTAACGTAGATGACGGCCAAACAAATATCATCAATTAGCATATTTAGCCGTCATTATTAACTATTTTTGTAGTAGTGGATATCTATAATATTTAATTAACGAATACTTAGAAAATATTATTAGATCATTAAAATGGAATACAACACACTCATACCAAATTACATCAATACGAATGTCAATGGACGTATCGCATGACTACATGGGCTTGGGCTTGTTCTGTGTCCAATCTGGACTAGTTCGATACAATCGGGTTCCCTAAAACTCAATAATATAATTATTAAATAAATAAATCTTCGGTAAGGGTTAAATTGCAACTTGGCCTAGTTTTCCTAGTTAGGACATCACTATGGCTCGGCCTTCCCTACCAGGGCTAATATACTAGTCAAAGCACGCCATTGCACTATCCATGCAATGATTTCTAGTCACTTTGTACTCCGATTCCTAAACATGACTAAAATTATCTACCGTAATAGTTAACTAAATAATTATTTATAAAAATCTAAAAAAATTACCATTCAAATAAAATAAATAATAATAAAAATATTTCAAATTTTTGGAAAGGGTAGCTACATGTCTAAAGCACAAAAGAAAGCATTAATAGCACATGCGTCAAGACTGGTTTGGTGGCCCATGCAGGTCAGAGCATATCGTATCGGTTACGTAACTGTACTGATACGAGCCTGCGACCTTGACTAGACCTTAGAAATCTCAATCCACACTGCCTTGAAAATTTTCCTAGAAATTCTCCACGTCCTTGAAAACTCTATATTTGCTCTCGATTATACTTCCTTGCTTTCCGTACCGTTGATTCTCGTCCCTTCCTAATTCGGAGTGACGAACCATCGTGCTGTCTAGAATTTATTAGAAATCCTTAAATTATGGTACATATTGCTTGACTATTGAGTGTTTGGTTGTTTATAGATATGAGGGATTATATATGCCATATGTCTAGATATCTGCCCAGTAAAATTGTTAGCAACTAGTTAGAAGACCATAAGACTTTAGTGACCGTGTTTTGAGGAGTAGTATGACCAAAGGTGGGTAGAAGTCGTCAGGTACTCGGAGTTATAAAATGACTAAAGTCATGAAATATTTCGAGAAATTAAATTTGAGGAGATTAAGGAAATACTAAACTTCGAATTTTAAGAAATAGTTATGAATTAGAATTTCGAAGACGAAATTATTTTTAAGGTGGGTAGATTTGTAGCTTCCCTTCCCGGATTTTATTTTATTTTATTTATTTATTTGATTTAAATGGGGATTCTAAAATTTTTATAAATATTTATGTAGTTAATTATTACGGTAGGTGACTTTAGCCATAGTTGAGTTTTGGAGTACTAGACGACTAGGATTTGTGGCACGAGAGATGTAGCAGCGAGCCTTGACTAGTGTACTAGCCATGCCCGGGGAAACCTAGCCATAGGGATGTCCTAACTAGGAAAACCAGGCCAAGTTGTGACATGACCACTATAAATAGTTAATTATTCATTATTAATATTATTTGACGACTAGGTGACCCGGTCGCACCAAACTAGTCAAACTGGACCCAAACGGAGCCCAAGCCCATGTAGTCATACGGTATGTCTAGTGACATTCGTGTTGATGTATTTTGGTAAAATTGTGTGTCGTATTCCATTTCAGTGATCTAATGAATATTCCTAAATATTCTCATTTAAATATTATAAATATTGTTATTAGTTGGTATGCAATAATATTTGTATAAAATAGGCCTTGTACATTTTCTGGGATTATTAGAGGGTGCAAATGGTATGTACATCATCTTTGATTTATTAAAATTTGTTATTATTATTATTATTATTATTATTATTATTATTATTATTACCATTATTATTTTATTGTGGATATTAAAAATAATTTATTTATTATTAATAGTTATTATTATTTATTCTCTAACAAAGCTATATATAAATATATAGACATATATATATGTGTATGTATAGATAAATATACGTGTATATGGACGTGAACATATATAGATATATATGTGTACGTATAGATAAATATATTAAATTATATGTGTGTATATGTGTATACGACTATATATAAATATTCGTATATTCGTATATGTGTATATATATATATAAATATGTATATGTGTATTGATGTATTTATATATATATATATATATATATATATATATATATAAAATATATATATATATATATATATATATATATATATATATATATATATATATATATATATATATATATACGTTAGTATTTAAAAATATATATATATATATATACGTTAGTATTTAATATGTATGTGTGTAGACTAAACCCAGCCCCACAACCGACCAGGCCTGAACCCCGACCAGGCCCAGCCTCAATGTGAGTTTGCCCTTTAAACAGAGCCTAAACCGAAACTGCTGTATAGTAACCGAGCCCCCATATATATTTATACGTAGAGAGAGAGAGAGTTCGACCGAGAGTCTTCAAAACCCTAACCTCCTCTAACCCCTGGCGACCCCCGACCTCGAGGGCGGCCTTAGGCGCACCTCCCGCCGCCACCGCGGCGACCGTCGGCCGGCGGCTGGCCGAGAACGGCGCGCGTGCGTGTGCGAATAGAAACAGTGGCAGCACAGGGCAGCCAACAACCCCACTTTGACAGTTAAATTCTTCGCGCTCGCTGGTTCGTTTTACGAACCATTTCTTCAGGTACGATCCCGACATAACCCACTCCGAGTCCCTTCAAATATTTTAATTTATTTTGCGTTATGTGCCTCGTAAAACAAGTCCGAAGATGGGCGAAAATCTGTCCCGAAACAGGACCAAAAGCAGTCCAATCACCCACCTTCGACGATCGATTCTGATCGATCCAGTCCCATATTAGAAAAACTTTTTGAAGATACTTTTAGACAACATATAGGTCTTCATCACCCTTCTTGCGGAATTTGAAATCATCGACTATGCATCGAGAAATCGAATCCCAAAGTTTTCCAAAAACCTGTTTTAAAAATATTGAAATTGTTCCACACGACGTGCGTCACGCCAATCCGGATGACGTGGTCGCGAACCGAAAGCATTGAAAGCTGCGTAACAGTTTCGTGGTCGTGTGGGCTTTGACAGAATTCGAATTGGTCGCGTGTGCACGACGAATTTGATGCGTATCCGTCGAAATTTCCCGTATCGTACACTTTGTAAATTCTCCAATTACTTTGTGCACGCTTGTCAGATCGAGACGAAACTTGTGCCAATAGAACCGTATCGTTTTTCTGGTCCTGTATACCAAGTTTGGTCCGATTCTGAGACCGTTGATAAAATCGTCGTTTTGTGGGCCCCACGGTCCCACTCAATGGGCGATTTTGTGCACGGCCCACCAAAATCCAACTCTGGACATACGGTTAGGTTCGTATCGGAAAACTGGATCCGTAGACATGTACTTTGACGACTTTAGAGACTGTTGACTCTGGCACACTTTTCGGTGCAAAGCGGGTCCAACAGCGGACATCGTTTTTGTCCGAAATTATCGTTTTGCCCCTGTGTCCAAAATTTAACTTAAGGACAGGCAATCCTAGCTAATTTGACTATTCTGAGACTGTTGGCACTGTCTGTTTCAGCTTTCGGAGACAGTTGTGATGATTGGACTTTATGGCTTAGCAGTGGACTAGATTGTTATTGGATCTGCGTGCAACCTCCAGGCAAGTATACCTTGCCTCCCTCTACAATTTTATTTACATGCATTTTATTTCAGTTTTCAGCTTTTGGATTATTTATGGACATGTGCTTTTTCGTGTTATTTTCTGTGGAGTTATTTTTATTGTTTATAGCCATGTTCATGTTTTGGCCTTGTGTTTCGCATTTGGAGTTTCTCGTCAGTACCTTGCTTGAGTCGTGTCATAGAACGAGTACGTGTAAGTGAACTGCTAAATCATTGACATTGTGTCCTTGGCACCAGAGAGTCCACACTCGGGACGAGGGTGTTTTCCTTGATCTGTTTACATCCGTGAGTCCGCGCTAGGGACTAGGATGTCGATTATTTGCACCAGAGAGTCCACACACGGGACGAGGGTGTAGACTTGACTTGACTTGCACCAGAGAGTCCATGCTCGGGATGAGGGTGTTTACATCAGAGAGTCCACACACGGGACGAGGATGTAGTATTTTCACCAGAGAGTCCACACTCGGGACGAGGGTGCCTTGTCGTGAACTAACCAGAGAGTCCACACTCGGGACGAGGGTTAGTGTTTAGTTCAAACCAGTGAGTCCACACTCGGGACGAGGGTTTGGTTTCTTCCATTGATCATCATGTTTCGTTCATCCGGCAGTTCATTTATACGTAGTTGTTCTAGTGTTCGTATTCGTGTTCGTGTTTGTGTTCGTAGTCATTTGTCTTGTCCTTGTTCCTTCTTGTTGATTTCCTTGCGCATGATTAAACTGTTAGATAGGCATGTATATTATGTATCTTGCTAGTCCTCTGAGGACCTGATGATCTCCTCAGGTTTAGCGATCGCATGGAGTTAGCTAGTAGTTCTGGATGGCAGACGTGATGATACATTACGGGATTCAGGTATTGTTATTGTGTTTATTATCCGCTCGTGCTTTTCATTCCTTATCATGAGATATCATATTTCTCGTTTCAGTTGTAGACTCTAGTTATTTTCCTTAGAGTCTTATCGAACATTTATGCTAGTGGGCTGCAGACCACGACCCATAGTGTTCATTCTTGTTTATTATCTTATTGTGGATTGAGATATAGATTTGTTTGCCATGATTTGGCAGTTTACCATGACCTTGACAGCTTATACGTATTCGAGTTGGGCTGGAGTCCGCTCGATGCGTAGCTGGGCTTGGACACGGTCTCACGTCCGAAAAGCGGGTGCGGGTCGTGACAACTGGTCTATTTCTTTTCAGCTTTAGTATACTTGTCATGGGGTTTCTCAACCAACTCCCCTTCAACAAGAATACGTGTTGGCTTCTTATAGCCATCAATAACAATTAACCATAAGTCAAAATCTAGAGATTTTAAGAAAAAACTCATCCATGTTTTCTAGTATGTGTACTTTGTACCATCAAACAGTGGAGGTCTGTTTATGGCTTGGCCTTCACTTGTGAATTTCACAGTTGCCATGTGTTATACTGTGATCTATGTAACAGCTGTAATAATAAAGAATATAATAGTAGTGTTACCTCGCTTTACCTGTATAACCCGTTCTGATACCAATTGTAGGAACGAATTATAAAGCGCAATACTCTAGAGGGGGGTGAATAGAGTAGGCAACAAAAATTAGCTAATTAAAAAATTATTAGCAACTAGATCACATATATCACAAATAAGTAAATAAAAAGCAGAGATCAGAAAGCAAACGCAAACACGATGATGTATACTGGTTTTCCTCTTGTGAGAACTATTCCAGTCGGAAGAACTCTAGCTTCCAGTTGAATCCACTATTGGAAAATACCACAATTTTCATGCGAAGTCCTTGCAACTTCTATAACGCGAGCTTTGATACGAAGTACTCGACCAAATTCAATTGTGAAGTGTCTTTCTTCAATCAAGTCTCTGATTACAATTTCTCTGAAACTTCTAGACCGTACCGCACTGCAAATTGACTAGAGAATTGTAACTGGCTTGGGATTTGAAAATAAAAGCTCTTAGAACACTTTGGAAGACGTTTAAGCTTAGAGAGAAGAGATGTGTGTTGAAATGAGTGAAATTCTTCTCTATTTATTGGTTTTCCAAAGTCAGAACTCGGACAAAATTTGGACAGAATTCTTTGAGAGAATCTCGGCAAATAGCCGTTGCATTCGTAACAACAGGATGACCAAATTCAAAAATCCAATGGCACCAAATGAACTCGGGGCGAGTTCGGTCTGAACTCGGGCCGAACTCTGTTGGTGTCCAGAGAATGGTTTTTAGAGAATTTTGTAAATCGGATTCTGAGTTTTGGCTTTTTGAAAAGTTTAAATAGTTAGGAGCTTTTTGTAAAATGGGCTATTTTCAAAACATAGGATATTTGAAAACATTTTTAGGGTAGCCTATTTACCATTACGACTCGGTGTACAAAGTATTCTTAGACTCAATAAATATAAAAATTACATTGAATATTGAAATACATACTCATACGACAAATTAGCTTCAGTCTTGAACAGAGTAGTAGAGGTTCTAAGCAAATGTCCAAGTAGCCCTTATATCGAGACAAAGTTTGATCAATTATTAAAATCAGGTTCGACCATGACCAATGGATAAATATGAGCCACAAATACTCGACCTCTGTCCAGCGCCTGCCCCTGTGCCAATTCCAACGTCGACAAGTCGAGTCCCGGCGACCCCTACACCTTTAGCCGGTGCACCTTCTAGATTGCCTCGCTGAAGTCTCCATGCTTTCGCTCCCTTGTCGATCGTATGACCTTACCAACTCCGGCAGTCGAGCGCCAAATCCAGGCAACTCGATTCCTTGTCCCGCGAACTACCGTCGCAGTTACCTTGTAACCTCTGCGCCATGGTCGAGCCGTACTTCGTCGAGCAGCCTTCCCGGTGGTGAGCTCTTTTCTCCATCCTCCTCTCTCTTCCCACTTGATGTTCCCGTCTCCCTCTGTCTCTCGTTTCTCACTTCTCTCACTCTCCAATCAATCTCTTCTCTCTCTTTCCCATGACTTTCCTCTTCCCACTAATATTACTTTTATTTTTTATATCAAATTCAATGAGGAGTAACTATTAGGGTTATTAAAATAAAGGCTGTTAGAGTACGTATTATATTGTATCAAGTAAAACTGTTTACTTTATTTTTTAAATTTTTTTTTTAATTTTTAATTTTAATTTTTAATTTTTAATTTTTAATTTTTATATATATATATATATATATATTTATATATATATATATATATATATATATATATATATATATATATATATATATATATATATATATATATATATATACTGTTATATCATTATATTTATTATACAATTAGTATTATTTATTTTGTTTTAGTAAATTAAATCTAATAAATTATATTTGTGAAAAGTATTATATTGTCTTCGGGTCTACATCTATTTTCAAAGTGGGTTCGAATCCCTAATTATGATATTATATTATTTTTTTCTTTTTTAAATATAACTTTTGACCTAAAAATAATATGGTAATATTTTCCACCTAATTAAATTATAGTTTTTTTTGCCTAAAATGATTTTTTTTGATTTTTTCAAGTAATTTTCTAAACACATATTTTGACTAAATAAAATCTAGTTTTCAAATATTATAAATATTTTTTAAAAATAGTATATATTTACTTACGCAAAAAATTTCCTCGTAACTAATAGCATGTTCCTATTTTCTTGTGAATTCGGACCCCTTCACATCAACCATGACTATTGGACAAATCAAGACTTGTCAGATCATCGTACACCACCAGGCAAGATACCTTGCCATATTTACTACTTATAATTATTTTGCATCTTTATTGTTTATTTACTGCATATTTACTGTTGTTTATTTCTAGTTCATCCAGTTTCATCTCTGTTACTGTTCATGATTTACTTTACTGTGCTTTCAGTTATACATGATACAAGTGTTAATCATATTTTCCTTCTTGTCTTTAATTATGTATCAAAGTTAAGGTCTTTCAGGCAGGATCAAAAACCAAAACTTAGACACGATTAAGGATAAAATCAGAACACAATTATGATTAGTAGAATCAAAGTCACCTAGTCATGCAAAGTCATCTTAGGCATGACCAAAAATTAAAGTTTATGCAGGACCAAGAATAGTGTTAAATCTAAGCATGACTAAGAGATTTTAGACATTATTAAGAATTTTAATCGAAGCTTTAGGCTCGAATAATAAGATTAGAATCTAAGCACGGTCAGAATTAGAATTATTCGAGTATAATCAAGAGTCAAAACTTTGGCACGATATATCATATAGGGACAATCAAAATGGAATCATGAGAAGCAAATCATGATTTTCGAAGATGGGAAATCAAATTATTTTTGTAAGGATAGAAAATTTCAAAAGATAGGTTTTGTAGAGGGAAGGGACAAGACAATCATCTCACTCTACCTCAACTAAAAGTTTATCTAGTTGTTCAATTATGCTTCTACCCAAAACCACCAAAATTTAAATTCATTGTTCAGGAAAATCAAGCTCTTCTATAACTTCTATAAGGTATGTCTAAATACTATCGATGGTACTATACCTCAATTATACTTTTGTTTATAAATCTTCAATCTTTTACTTTTCCCGCTTCTGTAATCAATTGTTAACTTAGTCATCTTAAAAATTCAATCTCCTCTACCCTTTTTTTTATTCTGAAATCTCTGAATCAAGCGTTACGTCTATTAAATTTTGATCATGATTTAAAATCAAATCCGTCAAATTTATACTTAAATCTAAGGTCACCAATACATTAAAAATCTTATTCTTCGAGTATAAAAATCTAATCTCCAATATCCATCCATCAATCATGTACCTTAAGCCAATATTTCCTTAAAATTTTGACAATTCCACACATGGAAGTAATGATTCTTTGTATTCCAAAATTTTAAAAATTTATGGCATACCAGTTCTTAGTTATTCTCCCACCAATCCCTTGTTTAATTTTTTTTATCACCGCCTATATTGATAACTCCATTTCATATATTTAGATTTATAGAGTCTATATCTTAGCATTAATTCAATAGTAAAATATCTCAAGAGTTTGTAACTTTTAAAAATATCTAAATTCTCTCAAAATCAATTGGTCCTTGAATATTCTCATCAGTTTCTAAGAATACAACCCCATAATATGTATAATCTATTATTATTCTTTCTTGAAATATTCCACATTTCTCTTTATATGAAAAATATATACTCGAAATATTTCTTCAATTATAACCATTTTAAATATTTAATTATCTCTTAATTTGTTTTCCATTCTTAGTTCTACCTTTCTCTACTAATTCTATCTCAATGTCCAAGATATTCAAAATCCGACTAAGATTTAGCACATGTCAACAAATTCCTTTGTCCCGGAGCTTGATGATTATTACCACTACAAGAAATTACATTTTTAGCAACATGTTTTAGCGACATAGGACCTTTTATGTCTCTACATATCGCGACATTAACATGTCGCAGAATGATACCATATATTTGGCGATATGTTTTTGTATGTCGCAAAATGACACTATACATTTGGCGACATGAGCATGTGTGTCGCAGAACAATACCATATATTTGACTACATGTACTTGTGTTGGGGAATATATTTCTAAAATTTTCCAATCATGAAACAATTTTTTCTTTCACAAAATTCTTTTCACTTGTATCATGCTACAAGAAAAATGACTTTTCTTGACGGTTTATTTTTTAACAATTGTAAAAAACCGTCAAAGAAAGGGGTTATCTTGATGGTTTTAGAGTTGTATTAAACGACACTATTAAAATGTCATATAATATTAATGGATAAGACAATATAATTCTAGTGTCATCCAAAAATTCATTATCCCGCAAATTTTTAATTCTGGTGCCCATTTCCATGAATTTCTATTTATTAGGGGACGTTTGGTTCAAGTTTTTGTGGCTTGGAAATGTGTTTTGAATTCCTTACCCATATTTGGTATGTTTAGGATTGGGAATGAGGAGAGAATATGAGGGGCTTAGGGGGGAAAAGCTATTCCCATTGACTTGGAAAAGCTATTCCCAAGCCTCCCCTTGGGAATAGATTTGCTTTCCTAGGAATGATGTTTGGCTATTTTGTTTGGACGGTTATACCCTCTTTTTATTTTCAAATTTTTAACTTCTATCCCAAACATGTAAATCATCATGAAATTAATAAAAGGGTATTAAAGGAAAACTAAATTAATTAATATTTCTATCCCTTTGTAAACCAAATATGGAGATGAAATTTTTTAAAATTTTGAACTACATATTCTCAACCTAACCAAACATGGGTATGAAAATGTTGAATTCCTTTCCCATGGAAAATGAATTGAAAACCTATTCCTAGAAATACAAAAAATTGATCTAAACGAGCCCTTAGTGTTAACTAAGACCATCTCCAATGGTGATTTCTAAAATTGAGTTCTTATCCTACTTGACATTGTACTTTAAGGAGATTTTTATCCTAGTTGGAAGAGTTTCTACACATAAATTGTACACATATAAAAAATTCTCTTCAATGGTTCTCCATTACTATCCTGTGTCACATAGTAAAAGTACCAATTTAATGATGTGGGACCCAATAATAATTGTCATGAGAGATGGGAAAATTTTTATGAAAGTTTCTATATGTTAAAATCCTCCTAGAAAGTTTCCATCCTACATCATTGCCATCTAAGATAGAAATAGTGATAGAAACTAGCATTGGGAGAGTTTTTTCTAAGGTTTTTTTTAGGGGCACCACAACTTCTACTAGGGGGCAGCCCTTACTTAGGGGGCAGCCCAAAAAGTGGAGATTTTACTAGGGGGCAGCCCACATTTTACTAGGGGCAGCCCAACCCCCCAAACTTTTATTTCCTCCCCAAACCCCAATTTCCTTGCTCTTTCCTCCAAAAGAAAAAAAGAAGAGCTCTCTCTCCCTCTCCCAAAACCCTAGTCTCTTCTCCTCCACCACTCTAATCCTAATTCCTCCACCAAATTTCTTTCAAGAACACTCCTACATTCGACGATATGACACGCAAGTCGAAGAAATCGGATTCTAGGTACGTTCTTTCCTAATTTTTTCTATAATTTTCTACATTCTATTCGAAACCCTAGAATAGTTTTAATTGTCTAAAAACTTTTGATAATTTAGGTTTAGAATGTCTTTAGGGTTTATGAATGGCATTTTCGAACACGACAAACCCACAATTTTTCTTCAAACCCTAACCCTAGTAAAACGACAAACTAGCGAGTCGTTTGTCTGTTGGCCCTGAGTATAATAGAACTGCCAAGCACGTGGCAGTCCACATGTAAACAAGGACTGCCAGAGTCCTGGCATGTCGTTATGGCAGTTTTGATAAAATAGGTTTAGAATCTCTTTCACGTTCTCATCCCTAATTTTCGAACACAAGAAACCCACATTTTATGTTAAAATTCTAACCCTAGAACACGACAAACTAGCATGTCGTTATGGCAGTTCGGGTCTCATAACAGTAGGACTGCCAGGACTGTGGCAGTCCTACTGAAAATCAGGACTGCCAGAGTCCTGGCAGTCCTTTCACAAGAGGACTGTCAGGACTCTGGCAGTCCTGATTTTCAGTAGGACTACCACAGGCCTGGCAGTCCTACTGTTATGACATATGGGGGTGGGTAATGCATGACGTTTCTATTATTTAATAACTGTATGTTGTCATGCAGTCTACCGGCCGCTAACAAAAGAATACGGCCCACCGCGTCAAAGCGGAAGGAACGTGCGGAATGTCCTCTCGAGCGTCCGATAACAATTTCCGAACCGGCCCCCCAAGCTCGGTCTCGGACGTCGCCACCAGCACGTCAAGCTTGGTCTCGGACGTCGCCACCGGCACGTCAAGCTCGGTCGAAGCAACGAGCTCATACTCCTACGCGTTCTTCCGATGACGACGACGATGACGTGCCAATTGGCCGACTCCTATCACGTCAAGACGGTTTTGCTCCATTTGATGAGGTCGGTCCTTCTAAGGAGGCCGATCCTTCTGAGGAGGCCGGTCCTTCTGAGCCGCCTGTCCATCCGCCCGGTTGCTCAATGTTGATTTCTTTTGAGAACCACATTGCGTATGAAATATGGAAGAACCCAGTATGTACATGACGTTTGTAAGCTACCAGTTTTTAGTATACTATATATATATTATTTCATAATTGATATGTTTTTCTGTTGTTCGATATACAGAGGACATATCGTATCCTTAGGGCTATGAGTCACGGGAAGAAATTGGTAGCTTGCCCGAGAGAGGACATATCGTATCCTGATACTGGATCTGATACTTTAACAAATTGGTATATTTTGCCACACATACTTGCACACAGGTAAACACATATAACACAGATAGCACACATGTAAACACATAAATAGCACACAGGTAGACACATATAACACAGATAGCACACAGGTAAACACATATAACATACTGAACTTCATATTTCACTGTATACAAAATTTACTCCATATATATTACTGGACTTCATATTTCACTGTATACAAAAGTGGTCCTCCATATACAAAATGTCAAACTGTAAATATATATATATACTTAGTCGATTTCGACGTCGTAGTGGTCAGCAGGTAAGTCGCTTGGCTCCTCAATCTTCAACAACTTATTACAATGGTTGATCTGGTCAACGAAAGGTGTGGTCCAAGCGATGGCTTCGACCGGTGCTCTTTTGTACCAAACTGTTGAAGGTGGAGGAATCGGAGAATGAGCGATCATCTTTAGTATAACGAAGTGATCCCCGATCAGACCTATAGTACATAGGTTAGACACTCCGTGGTCCGTCGGAGGAGCGCACATCGGAAAGAATGTATTGTTAATATCCGGCGAGATAAGTACAACAGGTATCATGTACCTATTGGCAAATAAATAGCCGGCAGACGGGACTGACATGTAGTGGTCTGTCCCGATAACACTGTCGGTACAAGGGATACTTAACAACATACTTGCAACGGTTTCTTCGCTTAGGATGCGGGAGTAGAATGGAAGACGAGTCTCTAACTCCTCGTACAGCTCCTGCCTCACCCGTCTCCATCCGTCTTTGTCATCATAACCAAGATGCCTTGCAAGGGCATGAAATTCGTAATGGCCATCACCGGGGACATCGACAATAGACCAAATGTAACTTCGAAGCGCAGGTTGAAATTTGTCAATATACAAACTCGTTGTTTGGCTTGCAACTGTATCATTTCTTGGGAGGTCAATTTTCTCCATTTTTCGGCGAACGACAAGCTTGCCCTTCCGTGCGGGCGGAGCTTGCTGTAAGCTTCGTTCAACATGCTCAAAGTACGATGGATCTCTCCTAGTTGACTCCAGCCTTCTCTTCTGTGAACTAGTCAATCTTGTTTGAGGCCTGCCTTTAGGATTGGAAACAACGGTCGGCTCATGCATTCTAGTAGTGACCGGACATGCAATTTCTTGGATTTTAAGCTCAATGGACTGCCGCTCCGCTGCTACTAAGGCTAACCATCTTGCGTGGAGAAGTTTCACTTGTGTCAAAGAGAAGAAATCATCGTCCGTCTTCACCACAGGCATCATAGACAACTGCCTCCAACGTTGATCGACTGCTTCTACTGGAATAGGAATGGATTCACGACGATATTCATTAATCTGATGTGCACAAGGGAGGCCCAGTGTATGTCGATGTACACACCCGTAAACCTGGGGATCAAACCCGACATACTTTGACCTTTCAATCCCATCACATATTAAAGTCAACGCCGTGTGAGATACCATGCGAACTAAAGCATCTAACAATACATCCTTTCTATGCTCATGCTTGACTATATTTAAGCTCATCTCAAATGATGCCTTAATTTCATTCACCGTCCGCTCTACCAATAGATGTATAGCTTGCCAAACAGAGACAAAGTTGCCTAGAGATGATTTTAGTTGTCTCTTCACTACAGAGTGTGCTCCTTCGACACGGTTGGTAGTTGTCGTGCCGTAATGCTTCACCAAATTCGTCCATGCTAAGACGAAGTGTTCTTTGTGCGGTTCAAGCCATGTATCTTTGAGTTATGAAATACATGCCGGCTCCCTCGCCTCCCACTTTTCCTTGAACATGTACCATGCGGCGTCGTAACTGTCAATCGTAGAGGCTCGTCACACACAATTCCAGTCATTGGAGAATTCTTGAAAATTTTGTATGTCAATTTTACCTTCCTCCTTTTGAAACTTCAACTTACATTGGGCTTGAATATTACGATTGACATGCCAAGTGCATAACAATGTATCCGCTTGAGGAAAAATAATGCGAATAGCATTAATTAGGGCATATTCTCTGTCGGTCACAAGAACTGACGGCTCTGTATGACCGGTGTAAAGTATTTTCAGTTTCTCCAATGCCCATGTGTAGTCTTCAAGTTTTTCACTCTTCATGAAGCAAAATGCCACCGGGAATGTTTTTCGAGTAGAGGTGAATCCGACAATATGAAGGAGAGGCATTGTCACGACCCGGTCCCAATTTCTTGGGTCGAATCGGATCATGCCCAGCCTGCACCGTTGTTGAGACGGCGGCAGTAAGCTGTTCCATTGCAGGTATTCACAACAACACAAGTACATTTGTCACAACTGTTCTATTCGGAATTTGAAACTTTGTTTAATAAAATATTCAAAAGTATAACTGTGAAAGGAAATACCGAAATAAAACTACAAACTCCAAATAAAGAAGAAAATGCATAAAGGAAGAACTATCTAAACATCAGGTTCAGCAGTCCCAGGATCAGCGTCCTCCAGAGACGGCTCCGGTGCCGTCGCAGAGAACCGGGTCGTAGTAGCTATTATAGTATAGCTCGTCATCCTCAGTGTTACCTAAAATGTTGTCTCCAGTCAGGAGGGAGCAAAGTACAATTACGAATATCCAATAATTCAAATAATAATTTGAAATTTGCAATGTTAAATAATTTGAAATACTTTAACAATATTTTTCACAATTCTACAATTGAAAACAATGTGATTTGAGTAGGTAACGAACTATGACCGGCTTGGGATGATTCAATTATATCCTAATGATACGGACCGGCCTATCCTCGTGTATAGGAGGAATCAGCTCGCACAATCAATGATGCAATATAGGGGTATTGGTCATAGACGCTACACTACTCCCCCAATATCCCGAGTCAATTAGATTCAATCAATGAGTCAATATTCGAACTCTAGTAAAGAGTTCCACAATCAATACTCTAGGAGAGAGTTCCGTGTAGCAATGTGGTTTAAAATTGCAATAAAACAATTACTAGATAAATTACCAAATAGACATAACTGCACTTGCCTTTGTTATTGTGACTGGATCGAGAGTCTGTACCGGGGAACTAGATCAAACACTTCCTCGAAATCCTACATTTGAGATTCTAGACTTAGAAACAATATTCAACCCATATCTAGATGTGCTAGTTACAATCTCTAGTTTTTGTCCTAATCAATTTTAAATTGTATTAAACTACAGCTAACGATTACGTCGCAACTACGTGCGTTGATTAAGCCGGTTAATTGGATTATTTGGAAATACACGAGAATCAATTTAACTTTGGAAAACTTTGAGTTTTTGTAATATACATATAAAAATACAGTTTTCCTTTAGTGATAAATCGTGAACTAGTTATTTTCTAATATTTTATCCATATTAATTAATTCTTAATTAATCAGTAAATTACGCTCTAGCTACGATTATGCGTCTAATCACAACCACTCAAATCACATCCACCAGAAAATAAAATAAAACTATGCTACACAATACAATGGCACAGCTAATGGTCCTAGGGTGGGCTTATGCCCTGTACAATTTTTTTTACATTAAATAAGAGAAAATGACTGAAATATTAAATAAAGTGCAGAAATTAAATGACTATAATAAATAGCCTAAATGTTAAATAAAATAATTAAAAATGAAACTAAGAGTCTCAGACTCGGTCCATTCCTCAAAATTCGGCTAATACCACAACGTCCGGTCGGACCGGTGCGTTTGCATTTCGCCGGGTCCCACAGACCGGTACGGTCGTCGCCCGAAAAATCAGTTTAGAAATTCATTTTCGAAAGCCAATTTGAAATCAATATAAATATAGTTTTGTAAAAATTTGGGCAGCACTTCCTCTATTTCGGGACAAACCCAAGAACTGGAAAGTGCGCCAACAAACTCCTGCAAATATTTTCCAACCCAAAATAATCCACAGAAATATCCACCAAAATGATTCCAACACCACAGAAATAATTCCAACACCACCGAATAATTCCCGAAATATCCGGGAATCCATAATCCATCCAAATCACACCAACCCAGCAAGTAAAACACAGGAAATTAATCTAACGCAGCTAAACGAAAATATATAACGCAGCTAACCGGATTCCCGAGAGGGAACCGGGGGACCGATCTATCATCATCGACTCTACGGGGACGAACTACTGTGACTATCCAGAAATTACCAGTTTCCGTTGGCGGGGAGCCGTGGGAAAAATCTCGGGAAAGAAATCCGAACTAAGTCGGCAGCAGGTCGAAGTTCCGAACAGCGACGAGAGTCCACGGACAGCGGGAACGCCGGCGGGGACAGCAAGGACCGCGGGAAAGGGCGCTGGACAGCGCAGCGGAGCACGCTGACGCGGCGGGACGCGGACAGCGCAGCGGGGTCGGGGTTCTGCCGGCGGGGAATCGCCGGGCTGACTGCGGCGGAGGGAGCCGCGGCCACAGGGGCTCGGCCGGACGGAGAGGGCGGCGCGGGAGGCGGTCGCCGGCCTCGGGACGATGGCGGCTGGCCGCAGAGGGGGGTCGCGGCGGCGCGGAGGCGTCGGCCACGGACGGGGGCGCTCGCGGGAGGCGGCGCGGTGGCGGATCCGGCCGGAGAAAGAGGGCTCGGGAACCGCGGAGGCGGGGCGAGCTCGGAGCTCCGCTGGACGGGGCGGCTGGCGCTGGCCACTGGGTCGGCCGCGGAAGGAGCTCGGGGTAGGTGGGGGATGGGTTTCCAGAGAACAATGAGGAGAGTACGAGAGAGAGAGAGAGAGTTTTAATTCTTTCCTCTTCTGTGAAGAGAGTGGGGAAGAGAAGGGTTGGAGGAGATGGGGTTATTCTTGAGCTTCTGGAGAGTGGTGGGAATGTGGGGAGTAAATAAGGGGAGTGATGAGTGTTTAAAGAAAAATGAGTTACAAGGAGGAATGGAGTTGAGGAGTTGTGGCTGTAAGTATTCATGGGAAGAAACGTAAGGAGAAAGAGGAAGTTGATGGGTTGGGAGAATGAGTCTCCACACCACTGCTGGTCCTTCGGGACCAGCCCAAATTTATTATTATTATTTATTTTTTTAATAACCAAGTCAAAATCAGATTAAGAAGGAAATAGGGCTCGGGCCTGGGTCTGGGCTCGGACTCGGGTCTGGATCCGAAAATCAAAAATCCATGTTATATTTACTTTCGAAATCCTTTTTCATCCAAAAATATTTAATATAATAATAATTTTCGAAATACTAATAAAATACTATTAAATAATTAATAATAAAATAATGGGTTTCACAATCTTTCCTCCTTAGAAAATTTTGTCCTCGAAATTTAAAAGGCAAGGTAGGAGAAACAAATAGGTACAGGTATTGCACCCGTAACCCAGGTCCAACTATAAGGATTTCTAAGGCAGTCATGGATGAGACGGTTGAGGGAAAAAAAATTTTATTTATGATATCATCCATGCAGAAAGAATACAAAAGCGAACCAAAGTACACGAGGTTGATCAGACCATCATGCACCGGTCCTGATTAGACAATATATTAGTGGGTGCACCCAATAAAATATCGCCATGATCAAGCTTGAAAAAAAAAGACAGCTTGCAAAACTAGGCTAACTTAGCAGCATCAGTCAAGTTTAGAACGAAAAGATAAGGAATAGGAGTTTAAATGATGGCTCAAATTTTGATCTTCTTAACTCTGACTAGGCTTGCAACTGGTTTCTCTGGCACTGAAAGGTTGAGTCCAAACTTGAGCTCTGAATTATCCAAAATGTGACTCGGATCCGAAATGTAGCATCTGAGCTGTAACGTAGAAGACGTTGCGCACTCTCAAGGTTAGCTGGTAGAACTAACTGGTACGCTACTTCCAACGCGTCTTAAACTTCAAATGGCCTGATGTATCTGGCCTCAAATTCCAGCTCCGTCAAAACTGATTGTTCCTCTGGTAGGAAAACTTCACCAAATGCAATTTGGTCTTCCCAAGACCTGCCAAATTCCGAGACGCAAAATCTCAATACATCTTCAAGCGTCTGGATTTACCTCTCTGATTGCTCGTCCCGCTGTACTCCATGAATCCGGTAAATGTGCCTCTCGTACAATGTTGCCAACTTCTTTAGTGGATAAACCAACTTTGAAAGTGTGCTGACTTAGTCAGTCGGTTTTCTATAATCCAATTGGTGTTCTTCCCTCCTTAGGAACAAGGCAATCCTTACTCAAAGTTCATTGTCATATGCTTCTACTTCCACTCCGAATTGTCCAGCGGCTTCAACAAGCTTGTTGTCCTCTTGCTAAATTCCTCATGTTGACAAATTCACATCTAATCCCATACCTGGAATTGTCCTTCTTTATTCCATAACACCAATCAATGGAGGCATATTCCGATACATCTTATCATCTCCTGAATATATGGAATACTGTGACTGGTGTATTTCTTTCATCAACTCGTTCCTCCGTTTGTCAGCCGATACGCAAAGTCTCGCACCATTCTTCAGAGTTCCACTGCTGATCAATTTAGAAACCCTCAAGTGTTCTTGCCAACACTTGATCTCTAAGCCTGCAAAGTGCCTCGTTTTGAAACTACGTCCTCTTGATTTTTGTCCATCAGCCTCGAACTTCATCAATACTGAATCAGCATCCAGCTCCGTCCTTCTATCTTCAGGTAGTATAACCTCCAGTCCAAACTTCTCGATGTCTTCTAGCAGGTGCCACTCCTTGGCTAAGAACTTCGCCATCAGTATCGACCAAGTGCATCAGTGACCACATTAGCCTTACCTGAATAGTATTGCAGGTTGATGTCGAAATCCTTCATCTGCTTCAACCATCTTCTTAGTCTAACATTCAGCCCTTCCTGAGTGAAGACATATTTCAGACTTTGGTAGTCCGTACATATTTTCACTCCATTTCCATAAAATCATGCTTCCATAGCTTCAAAGTAAAGATAATTGCAGCAATTCAAATTAAATGTGGGATGATTCTTCTCATGAGTCTGTAGTTGCCTACATGTGTAAGCAATTACTTTCCCATGTTGTTGAAGAACGCAGCCCAGTCCTTTTCCAGAGACATTACTGTAAATTGAGAACCCACTGGTTCCTGCGGGTAGCGCAAGGATTGGTGTAGTGGTAAGTCTCTTCTTCAGCTCCTCAATGCCGCCTGGCAATCTTTCGTTCAGATGAACTCTTCATTCTTCCAAGTGAGCTTCGCCATCGGCTCAGCAATCTTGGCGAAATCCTTCACGAACTTTTGATAGTAGCCGGCCAAGTTCAAGAAACTTCCGAATTGAACTTGGAGTACATCACTCTTCATCAGCAGCTATCTTCCATCGAAATTTCTTCTCTTGACAACATGGCCAAAAGTCCACCTTTGTCAAAAATCCACGTTCAGATAACTTACCATAAAACTTCTTTTTCCTCAAAGTTTCCAAAACTTCCTCAGGTGTACTTCATGCTCTTCTTCAATCTTCAAATATATCAGAATGTTATCTATGGAGAAGATAAACTGATTCATATACTCATGAAAAATCTCTGTTCATGAAATTCATGAACACAGCAGGAGCATTTGTCAGTCTAACGTCCTGACCAAAGAAAACTACCCATACTTGATGTTTGAACGCCGTCTTGGAAATGTCCTCTTTCCTGACTTTGATTTGATGGTAGTCAAATCTTAAGTCAAACTTCGAAACACCCTAACTCCACAC
Source organism: Iris pallida (assembly GCA_029216955.1). Taxonomy (NCBI): domain Eukaryota; kingdom Viridiplantae; phylum Streptophyta; class Magnoliopsida; order Asparagales; family Iridaceae; genus Iris; species Iris pallida. Next base: position 7,352,748 of record JANAVB010031215.1, on the reverse strand, counting down.
AAACAGATCAAACAGATCCTCGATCCGGCAGAGGGTACTTGATCTTTAGTGTCTGGTAATCGATGCACATCCGTTGTTCCATCCTTCTTGGGCACAAACAAGATAGGTGTTCCCTAAGGTGAAGTTCCACCCTGAAAAAATCCTAAAGCCTTCAGTTCATCGATCTGGTCCTTCATCTTCTATGATCTTCGAGTCTGAATCATGCCTTATTGTAAGGGGCAGGGTCTGCTGGATAGGAAGAGAGTCCTTAGATTGTGGCCTAACAGGTGTTGCTGGCCTATGAGCTCTGGCTTGATAAACAGATAAGGGCAGTCCTTTACCCGATGTTCAGCAGATCCACATGCCAAACATTGTCCCAATCTCTTGCGGCAACTAACGGCCTGATGACCAGGCCTCTTGCAATAGTTACAAGCCCAAAGCTTCTTACTGCAAGACTGCCGGAAAGTAGAGTACTCGATGGGACCCAATATCTTCTAGATTCAGGGGTATCCTTCCTAGGGCAAAAGTTCTGCTCTAACTTGGTTGGAGATAACTAAGGCTACAGCATTGACGTTCTTCATGTCTTCTCTCGTGATATTCATCTGTTTCTGCTGGGCTTCATCTTGAGCATTCTGGAACTCCAGGATTTCTTGAAATAGGACAACCATTTGGAAGATGTTTGCTGGTACTGGTGGAGCAACAAAAATGAATACTCCACCAAGGAAATGCAATTCAGTTTGAGATGAGGTAGGATTCGCCAGTGTAGGAAAAACTTCACTGGATGCATTATGAGGACGGTCAAACAGCCGCGAGGGGAAAGACCCTGGGCTTTGGTTGAGGAGATGGGGTATGATCCGGAGATAACACCTCATCGCCAGCAGGATTTGGTCAACGGTCATTCTCTGGAAGGTTTAGGACGCACACATAAGCAAGGTATCCTACCAGTCTATAATCAAACAAAAATATTTATTTATAATATATTTCGGTCCTATGTTGTGACAAATTGATGTTCTAGTGTTCTAATTGTTTCTAAATATGTTTTTCTAAGTTATTGTTCTGACCTGCATGGGCCACCACTAAAAACATGTCACGACCCGGTCCCAATTTCTTGGGTCGAATCGGATCATGCCAAGCCTGTACCGTTGTTGAGACGGCGGCAGTAAGCTGTTCCATTGCAGGTATTCACAACAACACAAGTACATTTGTCACAACTGTTCTATTCGGAATTTGAAACTTTGTTTAATAAAATATTCAAAAGTACAACTGTGAAAGGAAATATCGAAATAAAACTACAAACTCCAAATAAAGAAGAAAATGCATAAAGGAAGAACTATCTAAACATCAGGTTCAGCAGTCCCAGGATCAGCGTCCTCCAGAGACGGCTCCGGTACCGTCGCAGAGAACCGGGTCGTAGTAGCTATTATAGTATAGCTCGTCATCCTCAGTGTTACCTAAAATGTTGTCTCCAGTCAGGAGGGAGCAAAGTACAATTACGAATATCCAATAATTCAAATAATAATTTGAAATTTGCAATGTTAAACAATTTGAAATACTTTAACAATATTTTTCACAATTCTACAATTGAAAACAATGTGATTTGAGTAGGTAACGAACTATGACCGGCTTGGGATGATTCAATTATATCCTAATGATACGGTCCGGCCTATCCTCGTGTATAGAAGGAATCAGCTCGCACAATCAATGATGCAATATAGGGGTATTGGTCATAGACGCTACACTACTCCCCCAATATCCCGAGTCAATTAGATTCAATCAATGAGTCAATATTCGAACTCTAGTAAAGAGTTCCACAATCAATACTCTAGGAGAGAGTTCCGTGTAGCAATGTGGTTTAAAATTGCAATAAAACAATTACTAGATAAATTACCAAATAGACATAACTGCACTTGCCTTTGTTATTGTGACTGGATCGAGAGTCTGTACCGGAGAACTAGATCAAACACTTCCTCGAAATCCTACATTTGAGATTCCAGACTTAGAAACAATATTCAACCCATATCTAGATGTGCTAGTTACAATCTCTAGTTTTTGTCCTAATCAATTTTAAATTGTATTAAACTACAGCTAACGATTACGTCGCAACTACGTGCGTTGATTAAGCCGGTTAATTGGATTATTTGGAAATACACGAGAATCAATTTAACTTTGGAAAACTTTGAGTTTTTGTAATATACATATAAAAATACAGTTTTCCTTTAGTGATAAATCGTGAACTAGTTATTTTCTAATATTTTATCCATATTAATTAATTCTTAATTAATCAGTAAATTACGCTCTAGCTACGATTATGCGTCTAATCACAACCACCCAAATCACATCCACCAGAAAATAAAATAAAACTATGCTACACAATACAATGGCACAGCTAATGGTCCTAGGGTGGGCTTATGCCCTGTACAATTTCTTTTACATTAAATAAGAGAAAATGACTGAAATATTAAATAAAGTGCAGAAATTAAATGACTATAATAAATAGCCTAAATGTTAAATAAAATAATTAAAAATGAAACTAAGAGTCTCAGACTCGGTCCATTCCTCAAAATTCGGCTAATACCACAACGTCCGGTCGGACCGGTGCGTTTGCATTTCGCCGGGGCCCACAGACCGGTACGGTCGTCGCCCGAAAAATCAGTTTAGAAATTCATTTTCGAAAGCCAATTTGAAATCAATATAAATATAGTTTTGTAAAAATTTGGGCAGCACTTCCTCTATTTCGGGACAAACCCAAGAACTGGGAAGTGCGCCAACAAACTCCTGCAAATATTTTCCAACCCAAAATAATCCACAGAAATATCCACCAAAATGATTCCAACACCACAGAAATAATTCCAACACCACCAAATAATTCCCGAAATATCCGGGAATCCATAATCCATCCAAATCACACCAACCCAGCAAGTAAAACACAGGAAATTAATCTAACGCAGCTAAACGAAAATATATAACGCAGCTAACCGGATTCCCGAGAGGGAACCGGGGGACCGATCTATCATCATCGACTCTACGGGGACGAACTACTGTGACTATCCAGAAATTACCAGTTTCCGTTGGCGGGGAGCCGCGGGAAAAATCTCGGAAAAGAAATCCGAACTAAGTCGGCAGCAGGTCGAAGTTCCGAACAGCGACGAGAGTCCACGGACAGCGAAAACGCCGGCGGGGACAGCAAGGACCGCGGGAAAGGGCGCTGGACAGTGCAGCGGAGCACGCTGACGCGGCGGGACGCGGACAGCGCAGTGGGGTCGGGGTTCTGCCGGCGGGGAATCGCCGGGCTGACTGCGGCGGAGGGAGCCGCGGCCACAGGGGCTCGGCCGGACGGAGAGGGCGGCGCGGGAGGCGGTCGCCGGCCTCGGGACGGCGGCGGCTGGCCGCAGAGGGGGGTCGCGGCGGCGCGGAGGCGTCGGCCACGGACGGTGGCGCTCGCGGGAGGCGGCGCGGTGGCGGATCCGGCCGGAGAAAGAGGGCTCGGGAACCGCGGAGGCGGGGCGAGCTCGGAGCTCCGCTGGACGGGGCGGCTGGCGCTGGCCACTGGGTCGGCCGCGGAAGGAGCTCGGGGTAGGTGGGGGATGGGTTTCCAGAGAACAATGAGGAGAGTACGAGAGAGAGAGAGAGAGAGAGAGAGAGAGTTTTAATTCTTTCCTCTTCTGTGAAGAGAGTGGGGAAGAGAAGGGTTGGAGGAGATGGGGTTATTCTTGAGCTTCTGGAGAGTGGTGGGAATGTGGGGAGTAAATAAGGGGAGTGATGAGTGTTTAAAGAAAAATGAGTTATAAGGAGGAATGGAGTTGAGGAGTTGTGGCTGTAAGTATTCATGGGGAGAAACGTAAGGAGAAAGAGGAAGTTGATGGGTTGGGAGAATGAGTCTCCACACCACTGCTGGTCCTTCGGGACCAGCCCAAATTTATTATTTTTTTTTAATTTTTTTTTTTTAATAACCAAGTCAAAATCAGATTAAGAAGGAAATAGGGCTCGGGCCTGGGTCTGGGCTCGGACTCGGGTCTGGATCCGAAAATCAAAAATCCATGTTATATTTACTTTCGAAATCCTTTTTCATCCAAAAATATTTAATATAATAATAATTTTCGAAATACTAATAAAACACTATTAAATAATTAATAATAAAATAATGGGTTTCACAGGCATCTTGAACTTGTTGGTCTTGTACGTGCAATCAAGGACTAACACGTCGACAAAAGACCTGGCCAGACTTATGCAATCTGGATGAGCCCAAAAGATTGAAACTACTTCATTACTCTGGGATGTCTTCTATGGAACTCAACGTAATGATTATCGACAAGCAACTTCAGCACTTCTTGCATCGCCATTCTTGATTTGGTCCGGATAGCGTTCGAAGAAGATAGGGCGTTGTATATTGACCTCATCGTAGACATGTTCTTCTCATCTTCATGCCGTATGACTGAATATATTTGTCTCGGTGCAACACCGGAAGTGGACAAGTCTTCGGCTATCTTCTTCTCCGTAGGGTTCAACCGTCCGACATACGGATGACCCAATAGTGTCTCGGCAATCTCATGATTGTGGGTTCCATTCTTCACTTGTAATGACCACTTCCCTTCTTCTTCGTTTCTAATCTGGATCGTGAATGGACAACCACATTTTCTCGTTCCAGCTTTCTTTCTTGGAAATTTATTTTGGATAACTGTGTCTTTCTTGTGCGATCTCAACACACCATCTCTTTCACAGCCAACCATCACACTGTGTCGTCCCGGGCGATTTCGGCACGATCTGGATATCACTAGAACTAAGTTGTTTTTCCGTCCAACTTCTCGACACCATTGTACCGCACCGTCGCTTGATTGAAACGAAAGATCGGTCCAAAATAAATGCCCTACATCGGTTGCAATTGGAGCATGTACCGCAACATCGGAAGATCGCAACTCCTACAATAGAAGTTAAAAGTCAAAAGGACTGCCACATCTATAGGACTGCCACATATGTGGCAGTCCCTCACATATATAGGACTGCCACATCCCTGGCAGTCCAAATCCATGAGAGGGACTGCCAGAGAAGTGGCAGTCCTCTATGTCAAAATCCGATTTTTCATCCGAAATAAAGTTAAAGTGTAGTTACCACGAGGCCTTCCGATGCATCAAACTGTTCTTCGGACGTTGTGGGAGGACAACATTTGATGGTCCGGGTTGTTCCATTTTCTATTTCTTTCTACATTAAACACAAAATTCAACTTTTATATGTAAAATTTAGGTTAAAACATTACACAAAAATAAATTCGACGACTTACAAATAAATGGGAGAAGTGATTGACACTATTACTAGATATTTTACCAAAAATCTTTAACAAATTTAGGTGGGGGGACAATTTCACCTAGGTTAGGTTAATTCTAGGTTTCTATGAGGAGGAGAAAAAAAGAGTGGAGGAAGAGTGGAGGAAGAGAAGTAAAGAGTGGAGGAAGAGAAGAAATAAAAGAAGTTTAACTTTTATAGTCAATTTTGGGCTGCCCCCTAGTAACAAAAACCTATGGCAAATTTGTAATTTTTTCAAAAAAATTTGGACTGTTCCCTAGTAGAAGTGGTGGTGCCTCTAAAAAAAACCTTTTTCTAAAATGGATTTCTTCCATTTCCACAGCGAAGATAGAAACCTCGATTGGAGATGGTCTAAGACTCTCCATTTCTCTGTCTTCTCTCTCTCTCCGACCGTGCTGAAGGGGAATCGGGATCGATGGCACTAGGGATGGCGGCTTCAGTTCGATAGTTGGGGATCTGATCAGGTGTTGGATGGAGACGGGGTCGGGGCTGCAGGCAAGGATGGGGTATCTCGTCCATGAGGAGCATCGACGATCCGGACCGGAAGCTCCAACACTTTAGCTCCGTCTCTCCCACCGGCATAAAGAAGCAGGCGACGATCGCCTGCTCTGAGGATACGAAGGTACCATCCGATCGATCGGATCTGAAGCGATTGATCGGATTGTTCTATTTCTAGGGTTTTTGATGCACAATTAGGTCAAATTTGGCAATTTTTTGAGTTTGATTATGATTAGCACAAATGAAATATGGCTTGAATATTGCTAGAATGTGTGTTTTTATGCTGAAATCATTAAAAAGTTGAATTCTTTTAGTTTTAAATGCTGTAGAAGAGGGTTGCTTATTCGATATTTGTGATGTAGGATGATTGTTAGGATCCTTTTAATTCCTGAAGCCTTTTTTTCTTCCTTGCCTCCCCTCGTGAGACTATATTTGAAATGTCTATGCTACAACTTGCTTTGGGGGATGCAATAGATCAAAACCCTACCATCTCATGTTTCCATTGGGAGCTTTCACGTGATAAAAGTCGCTTGCGGTTTATGGCATACTTTTGTGCTTGGAAAATCTCCTACATGAACCTCCTCTTCCAGGACGTACTCTCCTGACCAAATTTGTAGAAAGCTATAGTATATTTATGTCGTGTGTTATACTCTGTATAGACTAAAGGGTCTTCTAAATAAATTATATACGGCGGTGCCTAAATTAGCTCTGTGTGCATTCTAGGTTGTTGGGTGGACTACTGTAATTGGTTATACATTTTACAATTTAGCAAATGTATGCACATAACATTCTTTACAGAGGTCACCCAATGCACATTTAATCATGTACATACTATTAACTATTTTACAACTCTTGTCAATCTAAAACACTACATTGTCTAAACAAGATATGGATTTGTTGCACCACGCTAAGGAGCTGTTGGGAGAAAGAAGTAAAGACCAATATTTTGGTAATTTTTATTTATGTTTTAATCCATATTAGTTACATGAAAGCTTACATGAGCCCCCGTCTTTTCTTAGGATTGTCTTCATCTTATGTTGCTAGCTGAAGAATATGACCTCCTGCTGCATTTGATATAACTATAACAAGTGGCTCTTCGAATGTAGTAGAATTCATCTGTGTCAGTGTCACTAAGTAAAAATGATGACCTTGGGACTTATAAGTCTACTTAAAGATGACCCCTGGCGTGGTGTAGTTGATCTGGATGTTGTCCTTTCCCAAGTCGTAAGCCAGATTCTTCTTAAGTTGATACATCGCTCCAACCAGGAATCAAAATAGGCCACTATTCTAAATATCTTCGTTTTATATCTCTCTCATCTATGATTTTAAATGTTATACCTTTACAGCATAAATGTCTATATTTAGTACAACTAATATCTCACCAATTGAGGATATATGTACCATGTTGCCTACTCCTGATGCCTTGAAAAAAGGATGAGCTAGTTGGCTCAGATAGAATCTATGATTGGTTGTTATGATCAATGCATACTTGCATAGTCTTTAGAGGTGTGATCAACCATTGTCTTCATGAAACATGTTCCTGCATAATTAATCTGGTAAGCAGAGAGAAAACATTTTGTAAGGAACTAATCTCAGAGATTCAGATCTAATCTGATTCAAATCGTGCGTAATATAGATTTGTCAAGCACTTCTTCATGCTTAGAACATGTATGGACCATCGCCCCAAACCTGCATAGCTCTTCAACCATGCATGCCGAAACATTGTAGACCGAGCCAGTGACATGGAAGCCTATGCCCTTCCACTTCTGCAAACATTTGTTAAGCTCTTCTTTATGTTGAGAACATGTATGGACCATCGCCCCAAACCTGCATAGCTTTTCATCTATGCATGCCTGTAAGCACCAGGAGAGCGACACCAGGTTAGTCACGTTGAGGCAACAATCATGGTAAATATGTTTTTATGCGATCTTTCATATGATTCACCTACCTTATTTATGTTAGCTCACTCCATATGGTTTACTTGATTTTGCTGATTTCCATTTTCTTACCAAGTGTAATTATTAGAATATCATGTTTTCTCACCCTACCTTGTTATAATTGTAACGAGTAAATTGTAACCAGTATTCAGTTGTTATTTTCAGTCTTAAGGACAGACTGATAATTAAGTTAGTTGTTGAAGCTCAGTCTTAGAACAAATATTAATTATTAATTGGAGATATATTTGATAGTATCACATATATCACTTATGAATCTCTAGCATCTTGTATAGTAGTTGTTACTTGTTGGAGCTTATCTGATAGTGAAAGGGTTTCATTTCAGGAAATGATCAGCATAAAAGAAGTTTGAACAGTTTGAAGATTGCTTCAGATAATTCTATTATCAATGACTCTTATATTGAAGAGACATCAGTAAGTAAATATTTATTTTCGTTATCATCGAATGCATTGGATGCAAGGAAATATAGCTTGTTATTGTACATGCAAATACTTCACACATTTGAATAAGTTTTCCTTCCATTTGTTTATTGCCAATTTTTGTTTGTGATCCTATACAATCATTCAAAATTTATAATATCTGGATTTTAATCCAAATTTGTCTACATTTCAATAGCATCATATGTACAATAGCATGAAATATGAATCCCTGTAGGCATCTCATGACCACATGGACAAAGCTAGAATAGATGAAATTTATCAATTTGGCGATTAGACGATAAGTGACATCACTGTCAACCTGAGAAGTGGAGACATGAAGCCAAAGGCTAACTATTGCCACAAATACATTTTGATTAAAAAGAGAGAGTTCTTTGCGACATGCTTTTTTGTAGAACCAATCTGAGATCTATATTGAAGTTCTCTGTCCAGGATCGGACTATGAGAACTATGTCAATCTATTGAAACTCCTATACTTTCCTGAAGATTTAGTATTAGACTCATGGGACTCTGTGGAATCTGCTATTGGTGTTATCCGAGCTTCTATGTGGAATAATGTTGTTTGAAAATTCAACTTTCAGGGTGAACTTGCTCAAGAATTGGTATGTGGGTAGAACAGTATTGTCCAATACTTATACCAGATTCTCCCTTTCAGTTTTTATTTCTTATAACGATGATTGCCTCCTGTGGAGTAGTCTTGGTGGTAAGTCCATTTTCAGTGTGGAATCATTATTGTGCAAACCTCCCATACTTGGTTGAAACAATTAGCTTTTTTTAGCTGTTTTGATTATTTTCTCTCCGCTAGTGGTTTTCAATACATCTTGATGTTCTTTTTGAGGGATTGGGATTACGAAAACGAGTAAATAACAAGTCCTCTAACATTTGTATATGCATATAAGGTATTGTGCGAGCTATTGATGTTTCAAAAGATCAATCCTATGTGGTTACACCTATTCATATAAGGTATTGTCCACTAACATCTGTATTTGCATATAAGGTATTGTCCTCTAACAACTGTATCTGCATATAAGTATGTTGATATCAATGTGGGTAGTGTCACAACCGTTATAAATAATAACATGCAAGCTTGTAATAGGACACTGATTCGGCGAAAGAACATACGGTGAGTGATTTGATGCTTTAACTTGAACCTGCAATTAAGAAGGCCTCAAAGATGAGGCAGGTGGTGTACTATCTCAAAGCTGTAGGCATGCCGAACATGCGTATCAGTGACATTACTACCAATACTGGAAGCGACCATTCTTGAGAGGCAATTTTAGGGTATTATGCGACGAAGAAGCTTAATGCTTGATTTGCTTGCACATAACTAATGCCATCTGTCGAGGTTGGTAAAGCTGAAAAATGATGTGCAAGGAGAGATGCAGCTTGTAGAGATGCAGTGACTAGTCCTAACACTACAAGCTGAAAATAATAATTTTGAGGTATTTGATATAAATTATTTCACGTCGTACAGATATTCCACATAGTGTTTCTATACTCTGTAGTAAACCTGTTGCCTTTCTATACTCTTATTTGGATTTGTATCGGTGTAGCTTCGTGCAATATTTGACATTTGATTTCAGTGGTTGAATAAAACCTATATATAGGAGTACAAGCTTACATGATACAGACAACCAGAGTAACTAGTCACTTGTCTCGCAGGAATATAAACACATATATATGTAGCATTTTCCCGTAATGTGTCAGTGCAAGATAGATTGGGATAAGCCCTCATGACGGAGAAAGATGGCTCACGTAATCCCATGTCGCAGTTAAATATACACAGATATATGTAGCTACTTAATTATAACTTTTATGAGTTGGTAAAAATTGTATTGTGGTCAAGAATTCTCTTAAAATTTCATAATTTTAGTTTGTTTAAAACAAGCTGAATATGGCCGAGCCGAAAATAAACGGTCAACTTTCTGAAAATTTGCCCAACCTTGTTGAGATATGTACTTAAATTGGTTACAGTTTTCACTTTCATGCTTGAAAGAAACTTTTTCTGGTCCATATGTGGTGTTCCAATTAAATTATGCAATTATCATGATATATTCCCATACTAGTACCACGATTTTGAATCTTGTGTTATACTATAGTGCAACTTCTAGCAACTTTATTTAGTATATATTTGTATTGTAAGTCTTTGTTAGGATGCCAATTTAATGGTCACTTCTTAATTTTAGTCTCTTTTTTGAGTGATTGTGAAACAGGTGGGCTTGCCTCTTGTACAACAGTGCCTTTCCAATTTGAGCAGTTGGTGAAAGAGCATTTACCGAAGTTGGGACAACATTTTTCTGAAGAAATGATTAACCCAAGCATGTATGCAATTCAATGGTTTATAACAGTTTTTTCGTATTCATTCCCTTTTCCTTTGGTACTTCGTATCTAGGATGTCTTCCTCTCTGAGGTTAGTATTTTACATTGCTTTTGTTATGTTGAACAAAAAAAAACAATTTTTCTATCTTATCAAAACTTTTGTATTTTGTCATGCAAATTAGTGTTCAATGAGTTAAAGCATGCAGGGTGTATATGGTTCACTTGAGAAATGAAATCTAGTTCTCCACTAGATTAACTACAGGATATTATTCTTGTATTAGATGCATTAGAATTCTTTTAGCTTTATTACCAATGAATGGCTATAGTGATATCCAGGATAGTTTTTAAAAGGTATTATTCACATTATCTTGTTATTTCACTTGCTCATAACTATCTTTGTTGGGAATTTGGAACCAGCATAGCTGTATAGAGAGTTACTTAAAGAAGAGTGCTGTGTTGGCCCATTGGCTAAATGGTCACACCTGATTTTGATAATCAACGATAAACTTAAGTCGATACGCAAAATATACGAACTGCTACAGGTATTACATGTTACTGAAATCAATACCAAAGAACGTACTACGTCTACATCTTACATCTACAAGGAATATTGCAACGTCATCCAGACAAGATTGTATCGGAATCCAGATCGAGTCATTTAATATTTTCTTCTGTATTTTCAACTTTTATTGAGTCTAGGAAATATAGAATATGAGATGTTCGGGATATTAATGGCTTAGGTCTTTCTCAGTCCACAAAACTAAAAAGTCTACCTATTTACCTATCTATCCCAAAAGAATCCCACATATCCAAAATAACTTAAACCTATGCAATTTGGCCAATGCAAAATTTCTTTCTGACTCAACAGAATTCAGTCAAAACTACGACCGAGTTCGGCCCATGGATTTTGAAATTCTGTTTTTCCAAAATCTGTATGCAACGTTCGAATGTGATATTTTAGCATCCGAACTCAGTTCGAATTCTGCCCGAGTTCGGTCAGGAAAAATACTAGAAATAGAGAACTTTTTACATTTCTAATCACTCATTCACTCTTCTCTTTATCTCTTTCTAAGTGTTTTTCATCGCTCTAAAGCTTTCAAATCTCGCCTATACCACTTTTAGCCAAAGTCAGTAACATTCTGTTCGATTTAGAGTCTTTGGTTCAAAGAGTTGTAAATAGGTCGTAATTTCGAAAACGTTATAGTTTTCATGTTCAAGTTTGTTGAAGTCGGTCGTGCGCTCGTCACCAAGGCACGGTGTTGTAAAAAGACGACAATCTCTCATTTAGCTTGTGAATAATGGATTAACAGCGGACAAGAGTACTCACGACTGAATTAGTTATCTCAGAAGAAAACCAGCATATATCGCGGTATTCACTGAGTTTGATATTCTCTCTCTTGATTACTGCATTTTTATTGTCTCTTATATCTGTCATAGTTTATAATTTGTTAATTTTTAGAGTGGTGATTATTTTCGCTGCACAAGCACATACTCTATTCACTCTCCCTCTAGAGGTGCTCAACGGTCCTACAATTGGTATCAGAACAGGTTAAATTCTAATATAACACTCTAGAGAGTATATATGGCAGCCGTGAAATCAATATTCAACGCTGAAGGATAATCCACAAGTAGACCTCCACTATTTGATAGAACAAACTACACTTATTGGAAAACACGAATGAGGTTCTTTCTAAAGGTTCTTGACTTTGATTTTTGGTCTATAGTAGTAATAAACGGTTATAAGAAACCATATGGAATAGTGGTTAAGGGTGTACTTGTAGACAAGAAACACGACAAATACACAGACCAAGTAAAAACAAAGGCTAGTCTAGATGCACGTACCATCAATGCACTATTCTGTACAATTGACAAAATGGAGTTTAATCGTATTTCTACTTGTACTACGTCTCATGAGATTTAAAAACTTCTTGAGGTGACTCATGAAGGTACTTCCCAAGTGAAGGAATTCAAAATCAGCAGACTAACACAGGAATATGAATCATTCAAGATTAAACCCTGCGAGTTAATTATACAGATGTTTATTCATTTCCTAGATATTACTAATCCCTTCCAATCTCTTGGTAAGGATTATAATAACCATGAGAAGATCAGGAAGGTGCTACGGGCTCTAACCGAGAATTGAAACCCAAAAGCAACTGCGATCATTGAAGGAAACGATCTCACCACAATGACACTGGAGACACTTATGGGCAAGCTTATGACCCATGAGTTGGACTTACAAGAATTTGAAGAAGGTACTCCCAAGGAAAAATCTATCGCGTTCAAAGCACACGCCAAAAGAGTTGCATATAATGATTCTGACAAAGAATCATCAAGTGGTGATGAGCAATCTTTCTAAATATTTTTGGACAGAAGCTATTAGTACAACCTGTTATGTTTTAAATAGGGTATTGATTCGACCTATCTCGAAAAAACACCATATGAGCCGTGGTTTGGAAGGATTCCAAATATTTCATAATTTAAAGTTTTTGGATGTTACTGTTTTATCTTGAACACCAAGGATAACTTGGGCAAGTTCAACTCTAAAGCAGATGAAGGGATATTTCTCGGATATGCTGCTAAGCGTAAAGATATAGAGTTTTCAATAAAAGATCTATGATTGTTGTAGAATTAATGTTACCTTTGATGAGCTCAATAGTTACAGATCAAGCGACAGTGATAATGGAGATGTACAGAATAATTTCAAGACATCTGAAGATACTGCTACCAAAGAGAGTCATCTGGAAAGTCTAACAAAGATGAAATTCTTGCCAGACCATCCAGAGACACTCATCATAGGTAATGTATCAAAAGGTGTAAGTACACGTTCTTCTACTAAAGACACTGATGTAGCAGCTAATGTAGCTTTTATATCTCAAGTAGAACCTAAGACTATAGCAGATGCATTTAATAATGAATTTTGGATTGATGCCATGCAAGAGGAACTAAATCAATTTGAGAGAAGCCAAGTTTCGGAACTTGTTCCTGAACCTATTGGTCAATCAATAATTGGTACCAAATCGGTGTTACAAAATAAACTTAGTGATGATAGGCAAGTTCTACGCAACAAAGCACGTCTAGTGGCACAAGGATATAATCAAGAAGAATGTATTGATTATGACGAGATATATGCTCCTGTTGCTAGACTAGAAGTTATTCGCATATTTTGTGCATTTGCATGTTTTCACAATTTCAAACCTTTTTCAAATGGACGTGAAAAAGCACATTTTAAATGGCTTTTTAAAAGAGGAAGTTTTTATGAAACAACCCCCTGGTTTTGAAGATTTTCAAAAATCAGATCACGTCTACAAACTTAGAAAAGCAATCTATGGACTCAAACAAGCACCTCGTGCTTGGTATGAACGCCTAAGTGTCTTCCTACTTGAAAATAATTTTTCAAAAGGAAGAGTTGATACTACTCTATTTATCAAAACTTCAGATGATTGTATACTTCTTGTGCAAATTTATGTAGATGACATAATATTCAGTTCTACTAATAAAAAACTCTGTCAAGAATTTGCTAAGTGTATGCAGAGTGAGTTTAAAATGAGTATGATGGGAGAGCTAAATTATTTCCTTGGACTCCAGATCAAACAACACTCATAGGGAACATTCATCAACCAAGCCAAGTACACGAATGATTTACTGAAAAGTAGACCGTAAAAGTACTAGCGATACGTGTCATTTCCTAGGAAAAGCTTTAGTTTCCTGGTTTAGCAAAAAGCAAAATTCTGTAGCGCTATCAACGACTGAGGCTGAATATATCGTCGCAGTACGTTGTTGTGCTCAAATTTTATGGATGAAGCAAACCCTAGAAGACTACAATCTGCACTATACAAAGATTCTCATATATTGTGATAACACTAGCACGATTAATTTGACTAAGAATCCTGTTTGTCACTTACGCATGAAGCACATAGAAATAAATTACCACTTTTTACGTGGTCACCAACAACACGGGAATATTTTCTTAGAATTCATTGACACAGATCATCAATTAGCAGATATTTTCACAAAACCGATAGCTGAAGATCATTTTAATTATCTGCAACACGAATTAGGCATACTTGAATTTTTAGATTCATAATGCATTATGTTTAATAAAAATTCTTACAACATGATATTTTAAGATTTATTAATTGAAGTTATTTTGGGTCCAAGCCGAAAGGGCTCTTCTGTCAAAAAGACGTAAAAGTCTAAGCGACACGGTGCCAAGTGTCTTTGGACTACTGCTAGCTGGGATCCGGCCATACAGCTAACCCAAAGTAATGTATATTACTAAATTGAAGAATTAAAAGTTATTAAGTATATTTATTATTCATTACGCATAAAATGAAATGGAAAATCAAGTAGCCGAACTCCGACAGAACTCGGACCGAGTTTTGACCGAGTTCGGTTGGCGTCGGTTCAAGTTTCCAGAACATCACAGCCGGCCCTGGCCCTCTATTTAACTCCCTCTTCTCCTTCTTCCTTCTCCATCCGAGAACGAAAACTCAAACCTTAGCTTCCTCTACTGCTTCTTCCAAGCCCCAATCTCTAATATCCTTAGATCTAAAAAGCTCAAGAAGGTGACCTCTCATCCTTTCTCTATTCTTTTGAGGTATATTTTATCCCTACTCCTTTTCAAAATTCTATGGCTCCTAAACTTTTTAAGAAAAGGAAAGGTGAGTCAGCGGCTTCGTCTTCTACATCTGAATACTGTTGGTCCATTGGTCATGGTCGAACCAGATTTTAATAATTGATCAAACTCTGTCTCGATATAAGGGCTACTTGGACATTTGCTGAGAACCTCTACTACTATGTTCAAGACTGAAGCTGATTTGCCATATGTGTCTGTATTTCAATATTCAATGTAATTTTCATATTTATTGAGTCTAGGAATACTTTGTATGCCGAGTCGTACTGGCAAATAGGCTACCCTAAAAATGTTTTCAAATATCCTATGTTTTGAAAATAGTCCATTTTACAAAAAGCTCCTAACTGTTTAAACTTTTCAAAAAGCCAAAACTCAAAATTCGATTTACAAAATTCCACAAAAGTCCTACTCTGGACACCAACCGAGTTCGGCCCGAGTTCGGACCGAACTTGCCCTGAGTTCGTTTGGTGTCGTTAGATTTTTGAATTTGGTCATCCTGCTGTTATGGATGCAATGGCTATTTGTCGATATTCTCTTAAAGAATTCTGTCCGAGTTCTGACTTTGGAAAACCTATAAATAGAAAAGAATTTCACTCATTTCAATACACCTCTCTTCTCTCTTCTCTCTAAGCTTAAACGTCTTCCAAAGTGTTCTAAAAGCTTTCAATTTCAAATCCAAGTCAGTTACAATCCTGTAGTCAATTTGTTAGTGCGGTACGGTCTAGAAGTTTCAGAGGAATTGTAATCAGAGGCTTGATTGAAGAAAGACACTTCACAATTGAAGTTGGTCGAGTACTTCGTATCAAAGTTCGCGTTGTAGAAGTTGCAAGGACTTCGTATGAAAACTTGTGGTATTTTTTAATAGTGGATTCAACTGGAAGCTAGAGTTCTTTCGACTGTAATAGTTCTCACAATAGAAAAATCAGTATACATCGCCGTGTTTGCATTTGCTTTCTGATCTCTGTTTTTCATTTACTTATTTGTGATATATGTAATCTAGTTGCTAACAATTTTTTAATTAGCTAATTTTCGCTGCCTACTCTATTCACCCCCCCTCTAGAGTATTGCGCTTTACAATTCGTTCCTATAATTGGTATCGGAGCGGGTTATACAGGTAAAGCGAGATAATACTGCTATTATATTCTTTATTATTACAGCTGTTACATAGATCACATTATAACACATGACAACTGTAAAATTCACAAGTGAAGGCCAAGCCACAAACTGACCTCCGCTGTTTGATTGTACAAATTACACAACTGGAAAACACGGATGAGTTTCTTCTTAAAATTTCTAGATTTTGACTTATGGTCAATTGTTATTGATGGCTATAAGAAGCCAACACGTATTCTTGTTGAAGGGGAGTTGGTTGAGAAACCCCATGACAAGTATACTGAAGCTGAAAAGAAACAGACCAGTCTTGACGCATGTGCTATTAATGCTTTCTTTTGTGCTTTAGACATGACTGAATTTAACAGGGTGTCTACGTGCACAACATCAATGAAGTGTGGAAACTTCTCGAAGTGACTCACGAAGGCACGACGCCAGTCAAAGAGTCAAAAATCAGCAGACTTACTCAGGAGTATGAGGCGTTCAAGATGAAGCCAAACGAATCTGTCACTCAGATGTTTATAAGATTCCTGGATATTGTAAATCATCTGTTATCATTAGGCAAGGAATACAATAACCTTGAGAAGATTCATAAACTTCTACGAGCTCTCACGAAGAACTGAATTCCGAAGGCTACGACAATCATTGAAGGGAACGACCTCACAACTATGTCTCTTGAAACACTCATGCGTAAGCTACTCACTCACGAGCTGGAACTTCAAGATTTTGAAGATGTTGCACCGAAGGAGAAGTCGATCGCTTTCAAAGCTCAACACAGAAGAACTATTGAAGATAATTTCGACGACAGTGACTCTGACTCTGAAGATCAAGCTCTGCTAGTAAGAAAGTTCAAGAAGTTCATGAGATTCAATAGAAGAACAAAAGAACACAATAGCAACAACAAAAAAGAAGATCCTATCTGCTACGGTTGCAAGAATAAAGGACATATAAAGAAGGACTGTCCAACAACATCATCATCAACCAGGAAAAGCAACAAGTATGACAAAGGTTACCTGAAGAAATCAACATACAGAAGGTACGCCAACACAAGCATATGGCATGAAAGCGAAGCCAGCGAATCAGAAGATGAACAATCAGATGACGCTGCAAATGTGTGCTTAATGACATTCGATCAGGTGGAACATTCTTCACATGCTAGAAGCAAATGGATCTTCGACAACGGTTGCTAACGGCACATAACCGGTGATGCTTCATTATTCCCAACACTGTCGAAGAAGAAATAAGGATACGTTTCCTTCGGTAATAATCTTAAAGGTTATATAGTAGGTATCGACAATATTTGAAGGCTCCCTATCATGTGACTAAAGTTGTTTGTCTCGTTACCGAGTTGAAATATAACCTACTAAGCATAAGCCATTTAGCTGACCATGGTTATGATATTAACTTTGTCAAAGACAAATGTACTATCGTTGATAAGCTCAACTGGTAGTACTATCTTTGAAGGTATTAGGGAAGAAAATATATATGTTTTCTATTTGTTGGAAGATGCTAACAAAGTAGGTAGATGCTTAATGGTCAAGAGTGATGAGAGTCAAATATGGAATATTAGATTCGGTCATGCAAATATGGATACAATTTCAAGACTATCCACAAAGAAGTTGGTATGAGGCTTACCGGACATAACTTTCAAGAATGATACGGTATGTAGCGAATGTGAAAAGAACAAAGCTACCCGATCCACTTTTAAGTCCAAGAACGCTGTAAGTACCACTAGACTTCTACAATTACTGTATATGAATTTATTTGGACCTAGTAGAATTGCTAGTTTAGGTGGTAAATTATATGCTTTTGTAATAGTATATGATTTCTCTAGATACACGTGGGTATATTTTCTTGCACGCAAGAACGATGCATTGTCAGAATTCGTCTCCTTTTGCAAGAAGGTTAAAAATGAGAAAGGATTTATGATCACTCGTATTCGAAGCGATCATGGCGGCAAATTTGAGAATGTAGAGTTTAAGCAATTATGTGACACACGGTTATCTGCATGAGTTCTCTTGTCCTATGACTTCACAACAAAATTGAGTTGTGGAACGTAAGAACATGATTCTATCCGAAATGGCCAGAGTAATGTTAAACCAGTTTAGTCTACCTAAATACTTTTGGGCTAAAGCTGTCAATACAGCTTTCTATGTTATCAATAGGGTTCTAATTCAACCTATATCGAAGAAGACTCCCTATGAGTTATGGTTTGATAGGACACCATCAATTTCATATTTCAAGATATTTGGTTGCAAATATTTTATTCTCAATACTAAAGACAATTTGGAAAAGTTTGACGAAAAGGCCGATGAAGCTTCGGATCCTATCCAAGGATCAATCTTTTCTCCGGTTCAATCGGTCGACGGAGCATATAATGAGTTTTACTTTGAAACTTATTACCAATCATTATTGTGGTACACATATTTCTCTGTTCATAAAATATGCACCGGTGCACCGATTTAATAGACCACTTTTTCTGAGCATCGTCAATTCTTTGAGGCATTAGGGTTGCACGAGCTTGTCACCCACCAATATCCCAATACAATCAATGCTATTAGTTTGTTCTACTGCAATTTCACTTTGAACACTTTTACTGTTAAAAGTCGTATCGGTGGATTTAATATCGAATTCAATGATGTCCTCTAGCGAAAATCGTTGGTATACCTAACGAAGGTGCCCCGCTTGATGATATCACGGAACTTGAGTTTCCCACAGGCACAACCTTGAGCAGTTTCAATAACGAACTCTGTGCTCCTGATCGTGTTCGTTCTACTAAGTTCAAAGCTGCCAACCTGAACTTATTCAACTATGAATTGCACCGCATCGTCTATTCCACTATCTTGTCCAAATCCACTTCAAAAGACGATGTTACCAACCTTGAGTTGTCTGTCCTTTATCACATTCGTAAGTGTATTAATTTTTCTGTCCCTAAGACTATTATCCAGATGATGGGACGTTGTCGCGAAAGGCACAGAAAGCTTGCTTACGCGATGATTATTCCAATCATCTTTCAGTATTTTGAGATGGACTTATCCACTTACGCTTTTGATTCTGAGCCCAAGTATCTTCAGCTGTCTCGTCGTAGCACAGCCGTCCCTCCTACTTCTCCTACTGCTTCTGCTCCACCTCCTCAGACCTACCCTATGACTTATGAGGGTATCCACCAACATCTCTTTGATTTGCGAGCTTTCATTACTGACTCATCTAGGGAACGCGAGTTCCGTGATGCCAGCCAGTTTCAGGCTCTCGCAAATTTCTTTACGGATCTACGTTTTGCTCAGACTGGTCATTCTGCCAGCTCTCTTTCCTGAGATCCAGCTGTATCGGGCTACCGCTATGAGGATGAGGCGATTCGTCATTTCTTTCAGCCCGATAACGCATATGACTGGTACCGTGGTTCTGGTGCTACTCCACACCCTTCTGGAGCTGACACTTCTGGAGCTGGTCCATCTGGACATGGTGACATTGCTGACGCTGATGATGTTGATGACTCTGAGGATTTTTTTATCTAGACGTGATGCATTTTGTCTAGATGTTATCTTGTTAGACTCTTATTTGTCTATGTTTACTTGGAAATGCTCCGACATTCCAAGATAGCACTTTGTCTTAATTTTTTAACACTGAGACTTTATTTGCTGAGATGATGTATTTTGGAACATCTTTAATGCTTTTCTTAGCATGTTTTCTATTTCAGTTTGAACTGTTCTCTATCTTTTTGTTTATGCGTAGCATTATCTTTTCTAGCTTATGTTTTTACATATAAACTGCCTTTGAAATACATGTTTATCCTTTTATTTTTTTTGTATTTCTTCAACGCTTGTTTCTTATGCATAATTTGCGGGAGAGCTTCTCTATTTGCAATTATTTTGCTAAGTGACAACGGGAGAGAAATAAAATCTAACATCTTTTACAGGATACAAGAATTTTTTACAGTATAATATCATTGCTGAGTACAATTTTGATTGATTTCTTGTCAAATCAAAGATTGAGATGTTATATCGGTCAAAATTTGTCAATTATCAAAATGGAGGAGATTGTTGACCCGTTGGTCATGGTCGAACCTGATTTTAATAATTAATCAAACTCTGTCTTGATATAAGGGCTACTTGGACATTTGCTGAGAACCTCTACCACTCTGTTCAAGACTGAAGCTGATTTGTCGTATGAGTCTGTATTTCAATATTCAATGTAATTTTCATATTTATTGAGTCTATGAATACTTTGTACATCGAGTCGTACTGGCAAATAGGCTACCCTAAAATTGTTTTCAAATATCCTATGTTTTGAAAATAGTCCATTTTACAAAAAGTTCCTAACTGTTTAAACTTTTCAAAAAGCCAAAACCCAAAATCCGATTTACAAAGTTCTCCAAAAACCATACTCTGGACCCCAACAGAGTTCGGCCCGAGTTGGAAGGCGCTCCAAGTTCGTTTGGTGCCGTTGGATTTTTGAATTTGGTCATCCTGCTGTTACTGATGCAACGACTATTTGTCGAGATTCTCTCAAAGAGTTCTGTCCGAATTCTGTCCGAGTTCTGACTTTGGAAAACCTATAAATAGAGAAGAATTTCACTCATTTCAACACACCTCTCTTCTCTTTAAGCTTAACGTCTTCGAAAGTGTTTTAAAAGCTTTCATTTTCAAATCCCAAGCCAGTTACAATCCTCTATTCAATTTGCTAGTGCGGTACGGTCTAGAAGTTTCAGAGGAATTGTAATCAGATGCTTGATTGAAGAAAGACACTTCACAATTGATGTTGCTCGAGTATTTTGTATCAAAGCTCGCGTTGTAGAAGTTGCAAGGATTTCGTATGAAAACTTGCGGTATTTTTCAATAGTGGCTTCAACTGGAAGCTAGAGTTCTTCCGACTGGAATAGTTCCCACAAGAGGAAAACCAGTATACATCACCATGTTTGCGTTTGCTTTCTGGTCTATGCCTTTCATTTACTTGTGATATATTATATGTGATCTAGTTGCTAACATTTTTAATTAGCTAAATTTCGCTGCCTACTCTATTCACCCCCCTCTAGAGTATTACGTTTTACAATTCGTTCCTACAAATACGAACCCACCAACGTGTTCAGTCCCGCTCACCCTACCGGCGACGAGGAATATGACATGACCCTATTTTCGTCTTTGGAAATAGCAGACTCGTGAATATGACATGACCCTATTTTCGTCTTTGGAAATAGCAGACTTGTGTTTTGACGCTTTTTACTATCGAAAAATTTGCCCCGGGCGATCCGTCAACTTTACTATCTTCTCGGAGTATGCATCGACTTTTGAAAATTTAGGTCTCCGAGATTTCTTTAAAACTTATATCTTTGATAATGTCGTTTATATGTTTTACTGCAACATGCAAATAAAAGACGACGGTAGTATCTATTCTTGTGTCGGGGGAAAATAGATTGAATTCAACTCAACTGACCTTAGTGAATACTTCCATATGCCGGACAACGACGAAGCATTAGTTGAGATAAACCGAGTTCAATTTCCTGGAGATGTTACCCTTGATTCCCTTAAGGCTGCAATGTGTCATCCTAACCCAATCCTTCGGACGGTAGGCTGTATGCAAAGCACCTTAATCAACACTTCTATGAGTTGCATCATTTTGTCTACTCTGCTTTGCTTTCCAAAAAGGGATCTACTGATAAGATTACATTTTTTGAGATATATGCCATGTACCACATTCACTTTGGTGTTCCTTTCTCTGTTCCCGGAACATTCATGGCTTGGATGATTAGTTGTAGAAGAGTTTGGCGCAACCTCTTGTACCCCATGCATCTACCATTCATTTTTAGGAGATTTGAAATCAACTTTGATTCCTGTCCTATCTCTGGGTCATCTTCTGAGCTGACTAGGTCTAGAAAATATCATTTACCTCCACCTCCACCCGGTGCTGCTCCTGCTGATGTTCATGCTGATCCCGACGCTCCAGCTCCTGCTCCTGCCCCTGCTGCTCCAGGATTTGATCCTCAGTTCTATCAGCGCTTCGATGACTTTGTCACTCTCTCAGGACAACGTCATCAGAGCTATGTCGATGCTGAGTTCCGCCATACCTCTCAGGCTCAGATCTTGAGGAATGACATTGCTGATCTGCACTGGAGTTTGGCACATCATCCTTCAGCTCCTTTTCCGATTATTCGTCATCCTGGCTTCGATGGACTGAGGTTTGATGATCTGACCACTTTCAGATATTTTGATCCGACTACCGCTTACTTTGATCCTCAACCGCCTGTTCATGCAGCCGATGATGATGCTGAGATGTGATTTGGGTTTTTGGTTTAGAGTTTTATGATTTTTGCTGATGATGATCTATGTAGTCATGCACTTTGTAGTAGTCCAAACTCTTTCAGTTGGACTTATATAGCAGTCATAAACTTTTTCAGTTATGATTATGCATTTGGATTATAGTTGTATTTTCTTTCAGTTATATTCTAGTTCATGCTATTTGAGCTTTAGTTCATTTACACTGCTACTAGTTCTACTGAGTTATGACTTGTTTAGAATGGATATTACTCGTTCTGTTTCTTTGTCTATGTTAAATTCTTCGCTTCACATATTGCGGGGGAGCTACACGTTTTGCGTACATGACAAAGGGGGAGAAGAGCAATACCAAAAATTATTTCGCGATACATTTTCTGCAACAAGTTAGGTATATTATTTTAAAGTTATATATTAGTTATATTTTGGTATAGACTCAAGTTTGTCGACTATCAAAATGGAGGAAATTGCTGGCCTATTGGCTAAATGGTCACACCTGATTTTGATAATCAATGATAAACTTAAGTCGATATGCAAAAATATAAGAACTGCTATAAGCATTACAGGTTACTGCAATCAATACCAAATAACGTACTACGTCTACATCCTACATCTACAAGGAACATTGCATCGTCATCCAGACAAGATTGTATCGGAATCTAGATCGAGTTATTTTATATTTTCTTTTGTATTTTAAACTTTTATTGAGTCTAGGAAATATAGAATGTGAGATCGTTCTGGATATTACTGGCTTATGTCTTTTTTACTCCACAAAACTAAAAAGCTTACCTATCTACTTATCTAGCCCAAAAGAACCCCACATATCCAAAAGAACTTAAACCTATGTAATTTGGCCAATGCAAAATCCCTTTCTAACTCAATAGAATTCGGTCAGAACTCGCCCATGGATTTTGAAATTCTGTTCCCCCCAAATCTGCATGCAACGTTCGAATGCGATATTCTAGCATCCAAACTCAGCCCGAATTCTGTCCAAGTTCGGTCAGGAAAAACACTATAAATAGAGAATGATTTTTATTTATAATCACTCATTCACTCTTCTTTCTATCTCTTCCTAAGTGTTTTTCATCGCTCTAAAGCTTTCAAATCTCGCCTATACCACTAGCCAAAACCAGTAACATTCTGTTCGATTTAGAGTTTTTGGTTCAAAGAGTTGTAAAGATGTCGCAATTTCGAAAACGTTCCAGTTTTCGTGTTCAAGTTTGTTGGAGTCGGTCGTACGCTCGTCACCAAGGCACGGTATTGTAAAGAGACGGCAAGCTCTCATTTAGCTTATGAATAACGGATTAACAGCGGGTAAGAGTACTCGCGATTGGATTAGTCCCCTCAGAGGAAAACTAGTATATATCGCGGTGTTCACTGATTTTGATCTTCTATCGCTTGATTACTGCATTTTTATTGTTTCTTATATCTGCCATAGTTTATAACATGTTAATTTTTAAAGTGGTAATTATTTTCGCTGCACACACACACACTCTATTCATCTCCCCTGTAGATGTGCTCAACGGTCCTACATGAAGTACGTGTAGGCAACTCTGGAGGGGGGGGGGGAGGGTGAATAGAGTACTTGTGACAATAATGATCAATTAAAAATTAAATCTATTCAATCCCAACTAGTAAATAAATAATCAGAGTATAATTGTGGAAATTAAATGAATATAAGAAAGCATACGCAGACACAACAATTTTTAACATGCTTTTCCTCGTGGAGGAGTAGTCCAGGCCTGAGAACTCTAGCTCAGGATTGAAATTCACTATTTGTGAAATAGCTTTATAACCACGTGCCTTTACACAGAAGAGCACACCAACTTCTTGAAAAGATCGCTGAGACGGAACTTAGAATTTTTCAAGTGACTTCTTGAAGACTCTTGCACAAAATTTCTAATTGACTCGCACCGAGCACCTTGTAGGCTTGGAAAGTTTTGTGGCTAGTAGATGAGAAGAGTATGGCTCTTTAGGATGTATAGGCTATAAGAGAGAAGAGATGAGAAGATTGGACGAATTGAAATGGGAGAAAATGGTGCCTATATATACTAGTCCTGGGAGGCAGAGTTCGGCCAGAACTCTGTCCAAAATTCAAAAATTATGGCCGTTGGACAACTTGCAATGTGCAATCCCTAAAAATTAGCTCATGGAAATTAGGAGACAGAGTTCGGCCCGAACTCTGCCTCCTAGGAGACAGAATGCTCAATGAGCTAAATGGACTTTGGCAGTTTGGCTTTTTGTTTGTGGGGCTTTTAGTCTATGGCTGAGGTACTCAGTGCGACTCAATGTACAAAAGCCTAGACTCAAATAAAATATAAAAATACAGACTTCCGAAGACAAGTTCCAGCAGTATCGTCGAGCAGTCGTCGATGATGATTGTCTGACTTGATATGTGTTAGTCGTCTGATTTGTAGTTTTGATGACAATTTATGTGTCGAGTTGGATCATGTCAAATATCGATTTATTAATTATCAAGATTAGGTTGACTGCGATCCTGTTTGGGTCAACAATCTCCTCCATTTTGATAACTGACAAAATTGCAATATTTGTGTGTCGCAACATTCATACCTGGACACATATATTGCTCCCCCGTAGATGGACATTTCGGCTCCCCGGTAAATAGAGAAGTCCTGATACAAGTACTAGTCCAAACAATATAGCACAAGTATTTATCCAAAAATGGTTAAGTAAATATCACATATATTCTTCCCCTTTGACATTTAGCAAAATGAAATAAAAGCTCCTCCATAAATAATAACCATGGAGAAAATATGCAATCACACAACCAAGCTCAAATCCAACGTAAGAGATAACTAGCAAAAATAATCCAAATAGAAGCCATATAATCATAAAGTAGTACTAAGCAAAGAGTTCAACTACATAATCACTGAATGAAAATGACAAAGTGCATAAAAGAAAATCCTAAGCATCAGCAGCATCATAAAATGGACCACGGCCGTCGCGGAGCACGGGAAGGTCCAGCAGAGTCGGATGGATCGCTGGCAGAGCGACGAGGATCAACAAATGCCGCATCTGGATCCAAATAACTCCTAACCTAGGTGTCGTCGATACGGTAACCTTCGCGAGAAGGGTCCCGTACCATGGGGTAAGACACCGTAGGATGAGAAGCCAGGGAGTACTGGATGTCATGCAGGGTGTTGCTGATGGCCGTCATCTGTAAGGTGGTGCGATAGTCCATCTGAGTCCAGCGATTGTCCTCCAAGCAGAAACGATCACGCAGCATAGTCTGAATGGACTCAAGAGTAGCAGGTGGCTCGGGCGCAGGTTGGCCAAGAGCAGGGGGATCAACCTGAGCATCAGACTCGGAATGCTTTGACTCAGTAGGAGACTCAACAGCTGCTAGAAGTCGCCGTGCCTTCGACAGATAGGCAGGGGCAGGAAGGAACTGACACTCATCAAGAGGAACTTGGAACGCACGAAAAATCATCGGCAAATATAGGGCGTAGACCAATGATCGAGGTATCTTCCGTGCACTAATCATCCAGTCCATCATAGTGCGTTGAAAGTTAAAAGGGACGTGGAAGTGGAGATGATAAAGTGCAGAGATCTCAATATAAGATACTTCGTCGGTCGATCCCGCTTTGGGCAAGATCGTGGAGAAAATGATACGATGAAGTTCATAGAAATACGGGTTAAGAAATTTAGCCCGTAGCTTGCGTAGACGAGTGTTGGGAGTACACAAATCATCCTTGAAACTCTCAAGGGACGATCCATCGGAAAAGTGAAACTTGCGTGCATCGACAAGTTTCTTCCAAGAATTGGGTTCCGGGATCTCGAGATAGTCCGCAAGCTCAAAATTATCAAAAGTAATGTCGATACCGGCGACACGAGAATAGATTCGTGTATCATCAAAGGGTAGATTACAATAAAACATTTGGATAGCATTCAAATATATAAGAGATGATGTAGAAACTAGCTCATCGAGACAAAGATCATGGAATAATGAGTCATAAGCCGAAAATATTGTGAAATTGATAGGATGACCCGCATACAGACTCCTTGAACGAAAGTCATTGAACCATTCACTGGAAGCCTCCAATGATACAAAAATTTGTTCATTGAATGTGTTGGGGTCATGAGGTTGTGGTGGATTAAAGAGTGGATGTATTGGAGGGGCAAGAGGAGGAGGAGGATTGGAGGATGAAGCACTTTTACTCCTTCTCTTGCCTCTTCCAAAGAGTCTTGGAGCCATGGAAAATTTGAAACAAAATTGAAAGGAAATAAAGAGGAATATGAAATTTATACCTGACAAAGATGAGAAAAGATGGAAGAGATCTCCCCAAAAGCTTGAAATCTTGAGTTTGGGAAGAAAGAGAGCCCTAAAAGTAGAGTTTCTAGGGTTAGGGTTTGAGAAATTTGTGTTTGGAGTAAGGTGGAAGAAGAACAAAGTGAAGAGAGGGTTATTTCTCGGGTTTAAGGAGTTTAGGAGCAGCCAAGCGGGTTAAATCTGGACCGTCAGATCAAATCAATGGGTGGCTGAGAATCATGAAAGGTTCTGTGACCAAGGACACAGAGTTCGGCCCGAACTCTGTGTGGGGCAGAGTTCGGCCCGAACTTTGCCTCCATGGCCACAGAACACATGAAAGTTGAAAAATGGCTAAGTGTTGGTTCAAAAAGAATAGAATTTTGAAATTTTGAAAAGTGGCAAATTTTTAATGAAAAAGAATGGAATTTAAAAAAAATTTGAATTAACTAAGTTATAAATGAAATTAAACCATATAATAAATAAGGATTTATGACAATGACCATTATGATGAAACTGCCATGGGGTAGCTGTAGGGCCCGGATCCCAGCTAGCGGTAGTCTGAAGACTAGTGTACCGTATCGCTTAGGCTTTTACGCCTTGTTGTCAGAAGGACCCTTTCGGCTTGTACCCATAGCAAGGTCATCATAAAGATATATGTCATAATCGTTATTTACGCAGGCCAATTTAATTAATGACCGTTTCATCCAAAATTTCTAATTTACGACAAAGAAAGTTGAAGTGCTCTTCGGCCAGTGGTTTGGTAAAGAAGTCTGCTAGCTGATGTTCAGTGTTTATGAATTCTAAACTAATCGTGCCTTGCTGTTGATGATCACGCAAAAAGTGATGTCTAATCTCTATGTATTTAGTACGTGAGTGAAACTGGGTTCTTGGTCAGATTAATGGTACTAATGTTATCGCAGAAAATAGGTATGTGCTTGAAACATAAGTTGTAGTCTTTAAGGGTTTGCCACATTCGCAGGATCTGTGCACAATAACGACTGGCTGCAATATATTCAGCTTCTGTTGTGGATAGTGTGACAGAGTTCTGCTTCTTGCTAAACCATGAGACTAGCGCCTTTCCTAGCAAATGACACGTGCCGCTGGTACTCTTACGGTCGACTTTGCATCCCGCAAAATCAGCATCGGAATATCCGATTAAATCAAAGGAAGTGGTTTTGGGATACCACAAGCCTACCGTAATAGTTCCTTTAAGGTATCTAAAGATACGCTTAACTGCGGTCATGTGTGATTCCTTAGGATTGGCTTGGTATCTAGCACATAAGCAAACACTGAACATAATGTCGGGACGACTAGCAGTTAAATATAATAAAATACCAATCATACCTCGATACTTACGTTGATCGACCGGTTTGCCGCTTTCATCAGGTTCCAGCTTGTG
Organism: Iris pallida; assembly: GCA_029216955.1. Taxonomy (NCBI): domain Eukaryota; kingdom Viridiplantae; phylum Streptophyta; class Magnoliopsida; order Asparagales; family Iridaceae; genus Iris; species Iris pallida. Next base: position 7,324,580 of record JANAVB010031215.1, on the reverse strand, counting down.
GTAGTAGCCATAGGGGTGCTGATCGGTTTGATGCTGTCAAGCTCAGACTCTTCAGCATGTCCTTGACATATTTCGATTGCCTGATGAAGACGCCTTGTGAGAGTTGTTTGATTTGCAATCCAAGGAAGTAGTTGAGCTCCCCCATCATGCTCATCTCGAACTCATTCTGCATACACTTGGCAAATTTCTTGCATAAACCCTCATTAGTAGACCCAAAAATAATATCATCAACATATATTTGCACTAAGAGAATTGTGTCATCAAGAAATTTTATAAACAGTGTAGTGTCGACTTTTCCTTTTGAAAAACCTTTATCTAGTAAGAAAGTACTCAGACGATCATACCAAACTCGAGGTGCTTGTTTGAGGCCATAGAGATTTTTCCTAAGTTTGAAAACGTGGTCGAAAAATTTGTGATTTTCGAAACCAGTGGTTGTTTGACAAAAACCTCTTCTTTGATAAAACCGTTTAGAAAAGTACTTCACATCCATTTGGAAAAGTTTATAGTTTTGAAAATTTACAAATGCGCAAAGCATCCGAATGAATTCTAGTCGGGCAACAGGAGCATACGTCTCATCATAATCGATGCCCTCCTCTTGATTGTATTCTTGGGCTACGAGACGAGCTTTGTTGCGAGTGACTGAACCGTCCTCGTTTACTTTGTTACGAAAAACCCATTTAGTGCCAATTATTGAGTGGCCAGTAGGTTTAGGAACAAGTTCCCAAACTTGGCTTCTCTCAATTTGGTTGAGTTCTTCTTGCATCCAAAATTCATCATTAAAAGCTTCTAAAACGTTTTTCGGTTCTATTTGAGAAATGAATGCAGTGCTAGCTATATGTCTCTTACAGAGGATCAAGTAGTTACCCCTTTTGATATTTTACCTATTACCAAGTCCTTTGGATGAGAGGGAGTGAAATGGAACTTCTTTGGTAATTCCTTTGGAGAGCTGGTTTCAGACGTTGCATTTATTGATGTCGAAGTAGATGGTTCATCATCGTCATTGGGAATAACAGCTATACTATTGTCCTCATCAAAAGTTATATTAGTATACTCTTCAACAATCATGGAGCGCTTGTTGAACACTCTATATCCCTTACTCTTGGCCGCATAGCCAAGAAGAATACCTTCGTCAGCTTTGGCATCAAATTTGCCTAAGTTGTCTTTGGTATTCAGGATAAAGTAGCGACAACCGAACACTCTAAAATAAGAAACATTAGGAGTCCTACCAAACCAAAGCTCATAGGGTGTCTTCTTCGAAATGGGTCGAATCAACACCCTATTTAAAACATGGCACGTTGTGCTGACAGCTTCTGCCCAAAAATATTTCGGAAGAGAATTGATTGAGCATAACTCTAGCCATATCGCCAAGAGTTCTATTCTTCTGCTCCACAACACCATTTTGTTGAGGAGTTCTAGGACACGAAAATTCATGACTAAAATTATTTGAATCACAAAATTTTTCGAAATCAGAATTTTCGAATTCGCCACCAGGATTACTTCAGATACGAGTAATCATGTAGCCTTTTTCGGTTTGGACCTTTTTAGCAAATACTTTGAAAACAGAAATTTTATCACTTTTGTTTGTAAGAAAGAAAAGCCATGTAAATCTTGAAAAATCATCTACAATAACAAAAGTGTAGAGTTTTCCGCCAAGACTGGCTACTCTACTAGGACCAAATAAGTCTATATGAAGTAATTGCAAAGGTCGGGTAGTACTTACAGTGTTTATGGATTTAAATGAAGATTTGGTAGCCTTATTCTTTTCACATTCGGCACATATCGTGTCTTTCTTGAATGTGATATCCGGCAGTCCTCTGACTAGCTTCTTGGTGGATAGTCTGGATATAGTATCCATGTTGGCATGACCAAGACGCTGATGCCATATGAGTTTTTCGTCTTTGTGAGCGTAAAGGGATCTTCCTGTACTGTTAGTATCACTAGATAGATAGAAAATATAAATGTTATCTTCCCTTATCCCCTCAAAAGCGATGTCTCCAGTTGATCGATCATAGATAAAGCATTTAGTTTTCCCGAAGTTAATATCATAACCGTGATCAGCAAGATGACTAATGCTGAGCAAGTTATGCTTTAACTCGGTCACTAAACAGACATCGTTAATGACATGAGAGGGAGGATAACCAATTGTACCATTACCCATGATGTAGCCTTTAAGGTTATTGTCGAAGGAAACGTATCCTTCCTTTTTCATCGATAGTGTTGCGAATAGATTTGCATTTCCAGTCATATGGCGCGTGCACCCACTATCGAGAATCCACTTGCTTCTAGTTGAGGAGGGAAGGTCCACCTACACCACGAGTAGATGTGACCTTTGGTACCCAGATTCTTTTGGGTCCTGAGAGGTTAGACTTTGGTACCCATGCATATATATATTTCTATCAACTAATCTCCTAATCCTACATTGTGGAGAAATGTGTCCATGTAGGTTACAATAAGTACATCTAGCATGCATGTTTATACTAGGAGCATGTTGATAGTGGTGTCTATAAGTAGGGTGATGATAGCTACGTGCAACAGTAGAGTGAGTATGTTGATTGTGTGCAGCAGCAGGGTAATTATAGTGACTGTGTGCAGCAGCAGGGTAGCTATAATGATTATAGTGACTATGTGTAGCAGCATGATGGTGATAATGATTACGTGTATGTGTCTTACGTGCTGCATGTGAATAGGTGTACATGAAAGCATGATTTTATTTAGCATGTGGATGAGTGTTCTTGTGGTGACGTGCCTTTTTGTGTTGGGTTGGCACGTGTTTGTGACTATGAGATTGAACTTGCGGTTGAATAACCTGCTTGTCCAGTTTAATCTCTAATTTCTTAGAAATAGCATTCAACTCATCACATTTAGCAGTAAGACCGTGTATTCTACCTGTAGCAATTTTGAACTTGTTTTTCTCTTCAGCAAGTTCTTTGTTTAATCTTTGATCTCAAGTGTTTGTTTCTCAATGATTGATTCGGCATCGTGTAAGCTTAATTTAAGCTTGGATACCTCTTCAGTGTTTTCCGTGGGTGTAGTGTTTCTAACATCTTCTAGTAAACATGAAAGTCTATGGATCTCGGTTTTGTAGTCCTTGATCTTATCCTTTGCATGTTTATATTTATTGATTACCTTTTTGTGATCATCAAGTAGATCACCAAAAGCATCACCAAGTTCATCAAAAGAGAAATCATCAAAAGAATCTTTTACCTTTTCTGAAGTCTCCATTAGACATACGTTAGCCGTATTTTATGGAGAGTCTTCTTCCTCGTCTGAATCACTAGCCTCGCTTTCATGCCAGATGCTAGTGTTGGCATACTTCCTTGTGGTTGGCCTTTTGTACGACTTCTCATATTTGCTTTCCTTCTTTGCTAAGGGACAATCTTTTTTGACATGTTCCGTCTTTTTGCATCCGAAGCAGGTGGGTTCTTCCTCATCGTCTTTTTGTTCTCTCTTCTTTTTGTTGAAGCGAAGAAACTTTTTGAAGTTTCGAACTAAGAGAGCTTGACCGTCACCTTCGGAGTCGTCATCATCGGTGTCTTCAGTGCTGGTTCTTCGGCGATGAGCTCTCAATGCAATCACCTTCTCTTTTGGAGCTATTTCTTCGAAGTCTTTTAGATCGAGCTCATGCGTCATCAACTTTCCCATCAACGTTTCTAGTGACATTGCCGTGAGATCATTGCCTTCGATGATCGCCGTGACTTTGGGGTTCCAAACCTTCGACAATCCTCGTAGCACTTTGCGTATCTTCTCATGGTTGGAATAATCTTTTCCAAGAGAAGATAGCGGGTTGATGATGTCGAGGAATCTGGTAAACATTTGAGTGATCGTCTTATTAGGCTTCATCTTGAAAGCCTCGTACTCCTATGTCAGACGGCTCTTTTGATTCTTTGACTTGCGTGGTCCCTTCACGAGTCACCTCCAAAAGCTTCCATACTTCATGCGAGGTGGTGCATGTGGAGACCCTGTTGAATTCAGTCTTGTCTATGGCACAGAAAAGAGCATTAATAGCCCTAGCGTCTAGACTTGCCTGTTTCTTCTTCTGATCCGTATACTTGTCGTGGGGTTTCTCGACGAGACTTCCCTCGACAGTTATTCTGGGAGGTTTCTTGTAGCCATTAGTGACTACAGTCCGCAGGTCAAAGTCTAGAGACTTAAGATAAAAACTCATTCTAGTCTTCCAATATGTGTAGTTGGTCCCATCAAATAGGGGTGGCCTATTTGTGGATTGACCCTCACCATAGTTGGTAGAGATGGGTTGTATGGTTGCCATAGATCAACTCTAGGATGTAAATCCTGTATCAAGAGAACAGAGCTCTGATACCAATTGAAGTACATATAGGCAACTCTAGGGGGGGTGAATAAAGTACTTGTGACAATAATGATCAATTAAAAAATCAACTCTATTCAATCCCAACTAGTAAATAAATAATCAGAGTATAATTGCGGAAATTAAATGGAGATCAGAAAGCATACGCAGACACAACAATTTTTAACCTGGTTTTCCTCGTGGAGGATTAGTCCAGGCCTGAGAACTCTAGCTCAGGATTGAAATCCACTATTTGTGAAATAGCTTTACAACCACGTACCTTTACACAGAAGAGCACGCCAACTTCTTGAAAAGATCGCTAAGGCGAAACTTGGAATTTTCCAAGTGACTTCTTGAAGACTCTTGCACAAAATTTCTAATTGACTCGCACCGAGCACCTTGTAGGCTTTGGAAGTTTTGTGGCTAGTAGATGAGAAGAGTATGGCTCTTTAGGATGTATAGGCTATAAGAGAGAAGAGATGAGAAGATTGGATGAATTGAAATGGGAGAAAAGGGTGCCTATATATACTAGTCCTGGAGGCAGAGTTCGGCCAGAACTCTGTCCAAAATTCAAAAATTATGGCCGTTGGACAACTTGCAATGAGCAATCCATAAAAATTAGCTCATGGAAATTAGGAGACAGAGTTCGGCCCGAACTCTGCCTCCTAGGAGACAGAATGCTCAATGGGCTAAATGGGCTTTGGCAGTTTGGCTTTTTGTTTGTGGGGCTTTTAGTCTATGGCTGAGGTACTCAGTGCGACTCAATGTACAAAAGCCTAGATTCAAATAAAATATAAAAATACAGACTTCCGAAGACAAGTTCCAGCAGTATTCGTCGAGCAGTCGTCGATGATGATTGTCTGACTTGATATGTGTTAGTCGTCTGATTTGTAGTTTTGATGACAATTTATGTGTCGAGTTGGATCATGTCAAATATCGATTTGTTAATTATCAAGATTAGGTTGACTGCGATCCAGTTTGGGTCAACACTACATGCTGGTCATATATAAGGTCTGTAAATTCTTTTTTGTAGCTCTCACATGCTTCATATGATAGTAATAGTATATATATAGCCTTATCAACTCCATGTGTATATATATGTGTGTAGATTCTTTTAGCATATAAGTCCCTTAAATCTGTCATTCTTTTAGTATATGTTTTGTTTTACTTACATTTTTTGTTTGTTTGTAGCATCACATAGACAGCAAGCCAATTTTGGGGAAGACATTCATATCTGAGATCTACTGTAGGCTACTTTTTTTTAGGAAGACATTCAATTCATGTGTTTTAGTTTGCACTATAGTTGTGTAAGTTGGAGTGGAATACAATACATAATTTTTTGAATGACTACTTCTTGTTATTAAAATATTATATTATTGGATTATTTTATGAAGAGATGTATGAAGACATTGTATTGGATATTATGTTGTGTTCGCGGTAACTTGTTGTTCTTTGTTCTTAAGCTCTTTGAATATAAATTTTAATGTTTGTGTGTTGTTTTCAAAATAAGATTTTTACATTTATGTTGGAAAATATATGCGAAAAAATTAATATAAATAATATAAAAAACATAAATTAGTTTTTGCAATATCAAATTGTGTAGCATAAAATGTATTTATATTTGGCTACATTAGATTTCGTGACATCAAATTATGTAGCAGGAAGTGTATTTATATTTGGCTACATTAGCTTTCGCGACATCAAATTGTGTAGCAAGAAGTATTTTTATAATAAAAAAGAATTAGACATTTGGCGACATGTGTTATGTTGCCAAAGTATCATCTTTCTGCGACGCACAAGACACATGTCGCCAAAAGTTATTTTAAATTAAAAATATGTCGCCTAAAGTGCTTACATTCTGCGATATGTGCTATTTAATGTCGCCAAAGACTTTTCCAGCCAAGGCTATAGCGACGTGTATGTGACATAGCCAGATATGTCGTGGAAACGCTTTTGCGATACAAATCTAACTTTCTGCTACATATTGCTTATGTCGCTGAACATGCATTTTCTTGTAGTGTACTCTTCCTTTTGCCTTTCTCTAAGGATAAAGAGATACGAAAATTCAAGACGATGGTAAATCGACTAGAGGAAGAATCCTCTTGAATTTTCGTATCATCCTTTGGCCTTTCTAGACCGTACCGCACTGGCAAATCGACTAAAGGATTGTAACTGCATTATGATTTGAAATTGAAAGCTTAGAGGAGCTTTGGAAGATCATAGTAAGCTTAGAGATAAGAATATGAAAGTGAATGTGTGAGTTGAAATGATAGAATTTCTTCTCTATTTATAGGATTTCCAAAGGGAGAATTCGGACATAATTCAGACAAAATTCTATGAGAGAATCTCGGTATATAGCCATTGCATCCGTAACTGCGGGAAGAATGAGTTTAAAAAAACAACGTTCATGTAGCCGAACTCGGGCCGAATTTGAGGCGAATTCGTACTGAATTCTGCTAGTCCAGAATTTGTTTGGTTTTGGGTTTGCAACTCAGGTTTTTGGGCTCTTGAATTTTCAAGCAGTTTAGGAAATAGTTTTGGGCTTTATGAGTGAGCTTGTTTTCAAAATGAAAAGATATTTTGAAAATGTTTCTTGGGTAGCCTATTTGCCAGTACAATGCGGTTTACAATATGTTCTTAGACTCAATAAAATGCAAAAGTATATTGATAATTAAAATACAAATGCGATGACAAATACAACTCCAAGTTCTAAAGTCTTGAATGGTAGCAGCCACATGCTGTCGCTGTTTGTCCATGTCACGCCCCAGAAACAGAATACTGGAGAGCAGGAGAATGACTCAGCCAGCTACGTATTACGGGTAGATGAATACCGTATAATACGATCAATGCTGTCTAACCAGACGAGGGGGTGCATACTACATGAAAGTCTTACTATGGTCACTTCATATCTATTGTCTCAATCATTCAAATAAGAAACAGAAATAGAGAACATGTAAGATAAAGCAGTAAGGCGTCCCAAACGCTCAGTCAAAATGTTCTTGATATCTGGCTTTACAAAACATAGCCAGATGATGTAGCAAAGTGTACACAATTGTTATCAGCTGCAGTCTGACTTAATTACAATTATGTAAAAGTAAGTACAAGACAATCCGGCTAACATGTCGGTGCCAAACGGCTAAGTATGAAGTAAATAACAAAACGAGTGGTGAAGTAAGGAACCCACTCGAGTCCTCCTGCGATCATTCCCCTAGTATTGACCATCTTGGAGGTAGAAGTAAGCTGGATCCTCGAGGACTGGCTCTAAATCTGGCCATGCAAAACCAGAGAGGTTAGACCTCTAATAGCAAGTACCACAAGGAAGGACGATATGAAGGATTAAACCAGTAAGTAAGAGAATATAATAATAGATCTCTACTCTACACTAGGATTCACATAACATCACAACACTTCGAACCAACCTCCCAACCAAATAAGGACAGAAGTTGGCCCGTCATGTCCTGACATTCTGATCATCTCAGTTAGGCAACAGAGTAGGTACAGTACACAAACAAATCATCTTGAACGGCCAATCAACTACTACGGCTTGCTATTGTGAGTCCCAAGTTATCCTGAAATTATGCAAATAGGGATTCCTCAGTTCTTACTATGTGCGAGCAAGGCTAGTCTATCCAGTCAATCAATTGCGCCAATCATGTAATTAGACGAGTCCCAGCGGGACGCCCGCCGTTAATATAGCATGTACAATAATATAAGCAGATACCGTTCCCTGCCCGTGTGACAGATTTACAGTATCTGTGGGAACCAACCGGCCTGTCGGGCACTTTAATAGTCCTAAAGAGGGCTGCCATGTAAGAACTCGGGAATCCATTCTCTCCATGCCATCATTATTTTATTTAACTTAATAGTCCCTATGTTGAGTGAAGTTCCATGCCGTGGATCATGGTCATTCAAATGAGTACTTTCGTATGGGGTACGATATGCGTAACTCTACAACGATACCCGTGCGGCTATGTTGTAGGTCTTACATAGCGTAATGCAACAATCAAACTAACCATGGAATAATCATGCCTTGACCATAAAGTACACATGCTGTTTTTGTAAGATAAATAAATAACTAAATAAATAAATAAATAATTTGAAACCTGCATGCGCCTGTATGCCAATATTCGGAATCGGCTAATCGATTGCAATAGTTCATTACATGAACGTGTCTCATTCATTCAATTCAATAAGACGACTAGCCAGTCTCTTAGTTCCAACTAGGAACGCATGATCAATTTTAATCAAGATAACCATTATTATCAATGGTATCAAGGCATGAAAGTCAATTAGTATTACATGGGGTCGAGTCTATAATTCTCAAGGTTAAGTTCCAGTCATACTGGGTATCCATGGATCAATCAGGACACAAGGCGCATTCCACATAACAATCCATATTAACAATATTAACATGTCATGATTTTATCAAGTTCATGCCAAAAGGCGTAATAATAGAAGAATTATCATGCCATCATTAAATGAATAAGTTATAGAGCAAATAGTAACACCCAGGTTAGAAAGTCACGCCAACAAGTCTAGGCTAAGGCCAACAAGTCACGCCAAGTCTAGCAGGTTGGAGTGAGCGTGTAACAGCGTGAGCGTGAAAAAGTAATTCACGCTGGCACGCACAGTGTGAGCGTGAAGGGAAATTCACGCACTCATAAGTGAGCGTGAAGAATGATAAGAAATTCACGCACGCTCAAGTGAGCGTGAAAAGGGTGACAAGAAATTCACGCACGCACGCAAGACGTGAGCGTAACTCAAAATTCACGCTGGCATGTAAGGGCGTGAGCGTGACTAAAATTCACGCTGACACGTACCGACGTGAGCGTGACTAAAATTCACGCTGACACGTACAGACGTGTGCGTGACTGAAAATCCACGCAGACACGTAAGAACGTGTGCGTGACTAAAAATCCACGCAGACACGTAAGAACGTGTGCGTGACTGAAAATCCACGCACGCTCATGAGAACGTGAGCGTGACTAGAAATCGACGCAGACACGTAAGAACGTGTGCGTGATTAAAATCCACGCAGACACGTAAGAACGTGTGCGTGACTGAAAATCCACGCACGCTCATTGGAACGTGAGCGTGACTAGAAATCCACGCAGACACGTAAGAACGTGTGCGTGACTAAAATCCACGCAGACACGTAAGAACGTGTGCGTGACTGAGCCTTCGTCCCAAGCCAGAAATGAAGTTCCCAGCCAGAAAGCACGCCAGGTTGGGAGATCAAAACCCATGAACAGCCGAGAATACAACATCTTAGATCTAGCAAAAACCAGCCAAAGAAATCAAAAATGCTAAGTAGTAAACTCTCTCAGAATCATGAGAGGAAGAGAAATGAACCATAAAAATGGCTCTCCAAGCAAGAAGCAAGATTTGCACTTGCCTGCTGATGGGTTGGTGGAGAGAGTGATGAGAGGAAGAAGAAGAAGTAATGGTGAAGAATGAGAGTTATGAGGAGAGAGAAGGGGAAGGGGGCTTAAATATGAAGGATGGTGGTAGGTGGGGTTATTGGGTCGGGTTGAACCACCATGAACCCGAAAACCCTCCATGAACCCGAACCACAAGCAAGACTAAAGCAGAAAATAAATGCAGGAATAAAATTGCAGGAAATAAAATGCAGGTAATTAATTAACATGAAAATTAAAGAGCAGATAATTAATTAACATGAAATTAAAGGAATTTAAATACAGGATAATACATGATAAATACTAAATAAATATATATGAATTGCACATGTATAAAAATACGCATTCTTGTATAAAAATACGCATTCTGGGAACGGGGAGTGACATCTCTACCCACCTTAGAAAAATTTCGTCCTCGGAATTTCAAATCCAAGCAGGTAGAAATATCGGAGCTAAACTAATACAAGCAATTCTAGTGAGCAAGCAATCATTTTTACCATGTCAAAAGCAAGTACTATATATGTAAATTCATCATTCCATGATATCATGTAGCTCTACCCATAAGGTGATAAGCATGAAGAATCAGGACAATCAAGGTATACAGAAAGAGATATACCTTGTGAGTCAAACAGGTGTGGATACCGTGATCGGATATCATCCTCACGTTCCCACGTTGACTCTCCCAATGAGTGATGACCCCAAGAAACACGGGCAAGACTAATTGTTCGGTTTTTGAGTATCTTCTCTCTTCGGTCCAAAATGGACATATGCTGTTCCTCGTAAGACAGGTTGGTACCAACAACCAGCTCCGAATGATCGAGGACATGGCTTGGGTCCGATACATACCTACGTAATTGAGATACATGAAACACGTCATGCACCTCTCGTAACGAAGGCGGGAGGGATAAATGATAAGCAACATCGCCTATCCGATCAAGGATAACAAATGGGCCCACGTACCACGGACTCAATTTCCCGCGAACGCCAAATCTAATGACCCCACGAGTAGGTGAGATCCGCAAGAATACGTGGTCCCCAACAGAGAACTCTAACGGCCTACGATGCTGGTCCGTCCAATGACGATGCCAGTCCTGCGCAACTCGAAGTCGCTTTCTAATTCCCTTAATCACTTCAACCGTCTGAATAATCATTTCTGGGCCTAACATCTTCCTCTCTCCGATATCATCCCATGCAAGCGGTGACCTGCACTTCTTACCATATAGTGCTTCAAATGGCGCCATCTGGATACTGGCTTGATAACTATTGTTGTATGAGAACTCGACTAAGTGCAGGTGACTCTCCCAAGACCCTCCAAAATCTAGAGTGCAAGCTCGTAACATGTCTTCTAAAGTCTGAATCGTTCTTTCTGATTGCCCATCCGTCTGCGGATGGTAGGCCGTGCTAAATCTTAACTTGGTACCCAGACTATGATGTAAGCTCTTCCAGAAATGTGATGTAAAGCGGGTATCTCGATCCGACACGATACTGACAGGAACTCCATGCTGCCTGACTATCTGTTGCATATACAACTCTGCCAACTTTTCTGTAGATTGTCCTACTCTGAAAGGAAGAAAATGTGCTACCTTCGTAAGTCGGTCCACTATTACCCAAATAGCGTCCTTACCACTTGGTGATCTCGGTAAACCGGTCACAAAGTCCATTGTAATATGCTCCCATTTCCATTCCGGAATAGGAAGCGGTTGCAATAACCCAGCTGGCCTCTGCTGTTCTGCCTTCACTTGCTGACATACCAAGCAACGGGAAACAAATCTAGCTCTCTCTTCATCCCGTTCCACCAGAAATGTTGCTTGATATCTTGGTACATCTTGGTCCCTCCAGGATGAATAGAATACTGAGAACTGTGAGCTTCTGCCATAACCTCCTGTCTGATATCTCCACTAGGCACACATAGACGTGATCCAAACCTAAGTGTACCATCTTCATGAATTCTCATCTTCTTCCTGAGTCCTGACTCACATTCTGCCCTAAGCTTCTGAATCCTTGGGTCTTGTGCCTGAGCTGCCTTGATCCTGCCTACCAAGTCGGATTGAACTTGCAGACTTGTTAGAACTCCTACATCACTAGGAAGTATAACCTCGATGCCCATCTCCTGAAGGTCTTCTAAGATATGCCTCTGTGTTATTAACATAAATGCACCGCCTCTCCTGCTAAGAGCGTCTGCTACTACATTAGCCTTGCCTGGATGATACTGAAGCTCCACGTCATAATCCTTAATCAACTCCAACCATCTTCTCTGCCTCATGTTCAGCTCCTTCTGAGTAAAGATGTACTTCAGACTTTTATGGTCCGTGTATATATCCACTCGATCACCATATAAGTAATGCCTCCATAGCTTCAAAGCAAATACTACTGCCGCCAACTCCAAGTCATGAGTTGGGTAATTCTTCTCGTGGTCCCGAAGCTGCCTAGATGCATACGCTATCACCTTCCCATGCTGCATAAGGACACATCCAAGTCCTTTACTTGACGCATCACAATAAACTGTAAAACCTCCGGGTCCAACTGGCAATGTAAGAATAGGTGCTGATATCAACTTCTGCTTCAAAGTCTCGAATGATGCCTGACATTCTGCCGACCAAACGAACGGTACATCCTTCCGGGTCATGCGGGTCATGGGTGCTGAAAGCCTTGCAAAGTCTGACACAAACCTTCTGTAATATCCTGCCAATCCCAAGAAACTCCGCACATCTGCTACGGTCTTGGGTACTGGCCAACTCTCTACTGCTTCTATCTTCTTGGGATCTACTGCTACTCCAGCTCCTGATATGATATGACCCAAAAATGAAATGTGATCCGTCCAGAACTCACACTTGCTGAGCTTGGCATACAACTGGTTCTCTCTCAGAACCTGCAACACTTTCCTGAGGTGGTCTTCATGCTCCTCTTCACTAGCAGAGTATACGAGAATGTCGTCGAGAAACACAACGACAAACTGGTCTAAGTATGGCATAAAGATACGATTCATCAGATCCATGAATATTGCTGGAGCATTGGTCAAACCAAACGGCATTACTAAGAATTCATAATGCCCATACTTTAACCTGAATGCTGTCTTGGGAATATCTTCCTTCCGAACCCTCACCTGATGGTACCCTGAACGAAGATCTATCTTGGAGAAAACTCTAGCTTTGCTCAACTGATCAAATAAGTCGTCGATCCTGGGTAATGGGTACTTGTTCTTCACTGTTGCCGCATTAAGCTTCCTGTAGTCAATGCACAATCTGGATGACCCATCCTTCTTCCCCACAAGTACCACTGGTGCTGCCCATGGTGACACGCTGGCTTGGATGAACTTCTTCTCCTTCAGTTCCTCTATATGCTGATATACCTTGACCTGCTCTGAATCCGCCATTCTGTAAACTCGATCTGATATCGGTTTAGTTCCTGGTGCCAATTCTATACTGAACTCAATATCTCTAACCGGTGGTAGACCTGGGAGTTCTTCGGGAAATACGTCTAGAAACTCTTCAACTACCTTCGGAATCTGAACTTCTTCCATTGCCGTTACTACTCCCTGCTCTTGCTGAGTTGCCTCTGATCTGACTAAGGTGAACCGCTCCATGCCTGGAATATCAAAAGATACACTCCCTCTACGACAATCTATTGTCGCATGATTGTCTTTCAGCCAGTCCATGCCTAAGATAACGTCGAAATTTCCAACAGGAAATTCTATCAACCGGGCGGGTAAGGAATGCCCGCAAACTACAACGCTACATGCTAGAATAACTCTACTAACTCCTACGAGCCCATTACCAGTGAGTATATTCAACCTCCCTGGCAATGCCTCGAACTCCATTACTAGTCGTGTCGCAAATTGTGCAGATATAAATGAATGGGATGCTCCCGAATCAAACAATGCTACTGCGGGATATGAGGCGACGAGAATGTTACCTGCCACAACATCTCCCGATGCCAATGCCTCCTCCAAGGACAGAGTGAATGCTTGCCCTCGACCTCCTTGCTGGTTTCCATGCTGCGGCCTAGCCTGATGCTGCTGCTGGCCCCTTCCTTGATGATGCTGGGGTGGTCTATGCTGGTGTTGCTGCATCGGCGGTCCCTGCTGCCGAAACATCTGAGCCTGCGGTATAAATGGACGCTGCGCCAACGGCCTAACTGCCACCGCTGGTCCTCGATACTGGCCTGCCCCTGGTGCTGGCAGAGCAGGAAACTGCTGCCCTGGTCCTCCTGCCCTCGAATTCATGGGACATGTGGTAACCCGATGGTCTGGGTTTCCATATATCAGACACAGTCCATTCAATGTCCGACACACATCTCTAGTGTGCCCCATCTTCCCACAATAAGTGCAGCCCACCGGGGGTTGCTGGTTCTTCCTCTGTTGCTGTTGCTGTTGCTGCTGCCTGGGTGGTGGTGCTGGTCCTCGTATCGCCACATCGTGGATATGAATGCCAGTGGATGGTGCTGTTGTTCGGGGCGCTGCTCCCCCTCCTCCTTCAATCTGACTGTGGGATCTCTTCTGACCCCCAGTCCTCACCGCAAGCCTCTGAATGGTGATCTCATGCCTTCGAGTTGCCGTCAATACTTCGTCAAAAGTTTGGTAATTGTGCCCCTCTATCAATTGCAAGAGTTCAAGATGAAACCCTTGCTGAAACCTCATAGCCCTCTGGCGCTCTGTTGCTACCATCTCTGGGGCGAATCTACTCAATCTGCAGAACTCCGCTGCATAAGCATCTACAGTCTTGCCGGCCTGCCTGAGGTTGATAAATTTCTGTTGTAGCTCAAACTGCGCCACAACTCCATAGTACTTCGTCTTGAATCTTGCAGTGAAATCGTCCCAAGCCACAGGACGTCTGATGCCCACTTCCTCTGATTCCCACCAATCACGTGCGAGATCCTGAAGTAACAACTTCACTAGATCCACACGTTCTTCTGCCGGTACCTTAGCTGCTGTCAGAATAGCCTCAATATCCTTAAGCCATGCATCTGCTGAGATGGCATCCTCCGGGCCCTCAAAACGGCGGGGGTTGTACTTGCAAAACCTGGCTGATGCTCCTGAATCAGTCCTCACTCCTCTTTCCAATGCCGTCTGCAGTCCTTGGTTGAGCAACATATTCTGCTCTTGTAGCTGAGTGTGCATGCGTTGCTGGGCCAACATCTGATGTTGCTGAATAGCCATCATTCCTCTCATGATCTCCAGAAGGGCTGGTGTGTCCACTTGGGTAGGTGGAACTGTTGGTGGTGGTGGAACATCCGGATACTGCGATCCAGCTGCTGGTTCCACTATCACTTCTTCCTGGGTAGCCTCTTGAGTTAGTACCGGCCCTTGTTGCTGACCAACAGGGTCAGGTTGTCCATGTTGCCCCTGCTGTTGTCCAGTCCTGGCAGATGCGGACGAAGTGCCCTTAAGAAAAGGGACAAGAGAACAATCAAACAACCGGACATGAGGGACCAATGAAGTCAAAGGATACCGGAATGTCAAGCAAGGGTTGAGAATAACGAATCATGAGATCAAGGGGGAACACGTGTGATTGAGACATCCTATAAATCAAAACACCCCACAAGTCTGAAATCAGACCTGCATGGGCCACCACTAAAACCTTGTCACGCCCCAGAACCAGAATACTGGAGAGCGGGGGAATGACTCAGCCAGCTACGTATTACGGGTAGATGAATACCGTATAATACGATCAATGCTGTCTAACCAGACGAGGGGGTGCATACTACATGAAAGTCTTACTATGGTCACTTCACATCTATTGTCTCAATCATTCAAATAAGAAACAGAAATAGAGAACATGTAAGATAAAGCAGTAAGGCGTCCCAAACGCTCAGTCAAAATGTTCTTGATATGTGGCTTTACAAAACATAGCCAGATGATGTAGCAAAGTGTACACAATTGTTATCAGCTGCAGTCTGACTTAATTACAATTATGTAAAAGTAAGTACAAGACAATCCGACTAACATGTCGGTGCCAAACGGCTAAGTATGAAGTAAATAACAAAACGAGTGGTGAAATAAGGAACCCACTCGAGTCCTCCTGCGATCATTCCCCTAGTATTGACCATCTTGGAGGTAGAAGTAAGCTGGATCCTCGAGGACTGGCTCTAAATCTGGCCATGCAAAACCAGAGAGGTTAGACCTCTAATAGCAAGTACCACAAGGAAGGACGATATGAAGGATTAAACCAGTAAGTAAGAGAATATAATAATAGATCTCTGCTCTCCACTAGGATTCACATAACATCACGACACTTCGAACCAACCTCCCAACCAAACAAGGACAGAAGTTGGCCCGTCATGTCCTGACATTCTGATCATCTCAGTTAGGCAACAGAGTAGGTACAGTACACAAACAAATCATCTTGAACGGCCAATCAACTACTACGGCTTGCTATTGTGAGTCCCAAGTTATCCTGAAATTATGCAAATAGGGATTCCTCAGTTCTTACTATGTGCGAGCAAGGCTAGTCTATCCAGTCAATCAATTGCGCCAATCATGTAATTAGACGAGTCCCAGCGGGACGCCCGCCGTTAATATAGCATGTACAATAATATAAGCAGATACCGTTCCCTGCCCGTGTGACAGATTTACAGTATCTGTGGGAACCAGCCGACCTGTCGGGCACTTTAATAGTCCCAAAGAGGGCTGCCATGTAAGAACTCGGAAATCCATTCTCTCCATGCCATCATTATTTTATTTAACTTAATAGTCCCTATGTTGAGTGAAGTTCCATGCCGTGGATCATGGTCATTCAAATGAGTACTTTCGTACGGGGTACGATATGCGTAACTCTACAACGATACCCGTGCGGCTATGTTGTAGGTCTTACATAGCGTAATGCAACAATCAAACTAACCACGGAATAATCATGCCTTGACCATAAAGTACACATGCTGTTTTTGTAAGATAAATAAATAACTAAATAAATAAATAAATAATTTGAAACCTGCATGTGCCTGTATGCCAATATTCGGGATCGGCTAATCGATTGCAATAGTTCATTACATGAACGTGTCTCATTCATTCAATTCAATAAGACGACTAACCAGTCTCTTAGTTCCAACTAGGAACGCATGATCAATTTTAATCAAGATAACCATTATTATCAATGGTATCAAGACATGAAAGTCAATTAGTATTACATGGGGTCGAGTCTATAATTCTCAAGGTTAAGTTCCAGTCATACTGGGTATCCATGGATCAATCAGGACACAAGGCGCATTCCACATAACAATCCATATTAACAATATTAACATGTCATGATTTTATCAAGTTCATGCCAAAAGGCGTAATAATAGAAGAATTATCATGCCATCATTAAATGAATAAGTTATAGAGCAAATAGTAACACCCAGGTTAGAAAGTCACGCCAACAAGTCTAGGCTAAGGCCAACAAGTCACGCCAAGTCTAGCAGGTTGGAGTGAGCGTGTAACAGCGTGAGCGTGAAAAAGTAATTCACGCTGGCACGCACAGTGTGAGCGTGAAGGGAAATTCACGCACTCATAAGTGAGCGTGAAGAATGATAAGAAATTCACGCACGCTCAAGTGAGCGTGAAAAGGGTGACAAGAAATTCACACACGCACGCAAGACGTGAGCGTAACTCAAAATTCACGCTGGCATGTAAGGGCGTGAGCGTGACTAAAATTCACGCTGACACGTACCAACGTGAGCGTGACTAAAATTCACGCTGACACGTACAGACGTGTGCGTGACTGAAAATCCACGCAGACACGTAAGAACGTGTGCGTGACTAAAAATCCACGCAGACACGTAAGAACGTGTGCGTGACTGAAAATCCACGCACGCTCATGAGAACGTGAGCGTGACTAGAAATCCACGCAGACACGTAAGAACGTGTGCGTGACTAAAATCCACGCAGACACGTAAGAACGTGTGCGTGACTGAAAATCCACGCACGCTCATGAGAACGTGAGCGTGACTAGAAATCCACGCAGACACGTAAGAACGTGTGCGTGACTGAGCCTTCGTCCCAAGCCAGAAATGATATTCCCAGCCAGAAAGCACGCCAGGTTGGGAGATCAAAACCCATGAACAGCCGAGAATACAACATCTTAGATCTAGCAAAAACCAGCCAAAGAAATCAAAAATGCTAAGTAGTAAACTCTCTCAGAATCATGAGAGGAAGAGAAATGAACCATAAAAATGGCTCTCCAAGCAATAAGCAAGATTTGCACTTGCCTGCTGATGGGTTGGTGGAGAGAGTGATGAGAGGAAGAAGAAGAAGTAATGGTGAAGAATGAGAGTTATGAGGAGAGAGAAGGGGAAGGGGGCTTAAATAGGAAGGATGGTGGTAGGTGGGGTTATTGGGTCGGGTTGAACCACCATGAACCCGAACCACAAGCAAGACTAAAGCAGAAAATAAATGCAGGAATAAAATTGCAGGAAATAAAATGCAGGTAATTAATTAACATGAAAATTAAAGAGCAGATAATTAATTAACATAAAATTAAAGGAATTTAAATACAGGATAATACATGATAAATACTAAATAAATATATATGAATTGCACATGTATAAAAATACGCATTCTTGTATAAAAATACGCATTCTGGAAACGGGGAGTGACAGTCCAAGTACCCCTTTTATCGAGACAATGTTAGATCAATTATTAAAATCTAGTTCGACCATGACCAATGGGCCAAAAATCTCCCCTATTTTGATAATTGACTAACCGTGACTGATATAACATCTTGGTCTTGATTTGAAAATCTCATAACGTATGTTTGCTTGTTTAGTACTATACTGTACTGTCTCCTTTTGGCAAATATTATCCTGGAAAAGATGTTAGATCCTTTTCTTCTCCGTTGTCACTTAGCAAAATAATTGCAAAGAGATAAATTCTTCCACAATTTATGCTTAAGAAATAAACAGTGAAGAAAAACATAGATGATATAAAGAAAATAACATAAATGTCACATGCACTTTATGATTTGAAGCAGTAGGTAAAGATAGTGCTAAGCATAAGTGCATACCAAAAAGGGATAAGCAATATAAATAAGTACTGAAAGGAAAATGCATAAAATCGAAAAGGAGTTTGGAACAACAAACTCAGCATCCAAAAGTCATACAAAGAAGTGCATAAAAGTACTATCTTGGAATGTAGGAACATTTCCAAGAACACATAGACATAAGTCAAAAGATAACATCTAGACAAAAACTGTAGGGTCTAGATCAAGTCCTCAGCTAGTCCGACTCATCGTCAGCACGAGCAGCAATAGCATCTCTATGTCCAGAAGCTCCAGCACCAGAAGTACCAGCTCCATGAGATGGATGTGAAGTAGCTCCAGAACTACGGTACCAATCATATTCGTTACCAAGGTCGAAGACCTAATGAACCGCCTTATCGTCATAGCGGTAACCAGAAATAGTAGGATCTCGTGGAAGAGAACTGGCATGCTGACCAGTCTGAGCGAAATGTAGATCTACAAAAAAGTTTGCAAGGGCTTGAAATTGACTGGCATTTTGAAATTATTGTTCCTTCAATGTCACGGTCATAAACGCTCGTAAAGAGTTGTGGTCATCTAGCTGAGCACGCCGCAACTCATCCAAGTGCTGGTGGATGCCCTTATAGGATATAGAATAAGTCTGAGGTGGAGGAGGTGGTGCAGTAGGAGGAGCAGGAGGGACAAAGGCACTACAACGTGAAAGCTGCAGGTGCTTAGGCTCGGAGTCACGAACACAAGATGAAAGATAAATCTCAAAATGCTAAAAGGTGATAGGTAGGATCATCGCATAGAAAAGATTCATGTTCATTTTGTGACACCTAGCCACCATCCGGATAATAATCTTAGGAATAGAAACGGGAAACCCATGACGAATGTGGTAGATAGCAGATAATTCAATACTAGTTACATCGTCTTTTGACGTGGACTTGGATAGTATAGTGGAAAAGATGATCCGATGTAACTCATAGAAAAATAAACTCAAGTTCATAGCTTTGAAGTTGCCGGGATGTACAGGATCAGGAGCGCAAAGTTGATTCTTGAAGTTGTTCAAACTCGTGTCATTGTAGAATTCAAAATCAGTGATATCGATAAGCGGCTCAACTACATTTGGAATTGTAGGATCGTCGCTAAATCTTTATTATTGTATTGAATATCAATGCTGGCGACATGACTTTTCATATGATAATCATCATCAGCGAGAGTAAAATTACAGTAAAATAGTCTAATTGTATTGGTCGCAATACAGTGTAACAAGAACATGCAATCCCAAAGCTTCAAAATATAGTTTAATAGACGAAAAGATCGTCCATTTTATCGGTGCACCGAGGCAAATATTGCGAATAGAAAAATTTGCATACCATAATAACGATTGTTCAAGAGTTTCAAAGAAAAATTCATTGAACGCCCCGTTGTTCGTTTGGACGGGCAAAAAGAAAGATCATTGGATAGGATCAGAAGATGAGGCTCCTTCACTAACTGTCTTCTTTCTCTTGAAAGGATTGTTAACTCTAGGTATGATTTCAATGGAAATAGAAATTTTTTATGATATTGAAAAATTTAGAGACGGAGAGATATAGGAGATTATACCTCCTCAGATTAGAGTATGTGGAAGAGGAGGAGATTCCATGCCAGAAACCAAAATTTTAACAAAAAATCCCAAAGGAGTAGGGAGAAATCAAGGATTGAAAATCTAGGGTTTTGAGATATTTTTGTGGCTGTTGTGCTGCTGGTTTGAGGAGGAAGAAGAAATAAAAGTGGGGCCATTCGAATTCTATTTAAAAATTCGACGATAATCAAATTCGGGCCGAACTCGGGCCGAATTCGGTCCGAGTTAGCCTGTAACTCTGTTGAGGTTATTTTGCACAAAATCTAAAATGTCACTTTGTATCGATCTTCCGCTAAAGGTTTTGTAAAGATGTCAGCCAATTGTTTCTCTGTGTCTACATATTCTAAACTGACGTCTCCATTTGCTTGATGGTCTCTAAGAAAATGATGTCGAATCTCAATATGCTTAGTGCGAAAGTGACATACATTATTCTTAGTCAAGTTGATAGTGCTAGTGTTGTCACAAAAAATGGGTATGTGTGTATAGTATAAATCAAAGTCTTCTAAAGTTTGCTTCATCCACAAAACTTGTGCACAACGTCCTGCAGCGATATATTCAGCCTCAATAGTTGATAATGCAATAGAATTTTGCTTTTTACTAAACCAAGAGACTAAAGCCTTACCTAGGAAATGATATGTGCGCTAGTACTTTTTCTATCCATTTTGCATCGAGCAAAATCAGCATTGGAATAACCGGTTAGGTCAAAAGACGTGGTTTTGGGATACTATAAGCCAATAGAAGAAGTACCCTTAAGGTATTTGATGATACGCTTAACTGTACACATGTGTGATTCTTTAGGATTAATTAGCTTGAAATCTTGTACATAAGCGAACACTAAACATTATATCAGGACGACTAGCAGTTAAATAAAATAAACTACCAATCATACCTCGATACTTACGTATGTCGACAGGTTTTTCTTGTTCATCTACATCAAGCTTGGTTGAAGTTGCCATTGGAGTGCCAATGGGTTTGATGGATTCCAGATCGAACTTCTTTAGTAAAACTTTTGTATACTTGACTTGGTTGATGAACGTCCCATTATTGGTTTGTTTGATTTGCAGTCTAATGAAGAATTTGAGTTCTTCCATCATGCTAATCTCAAACTCGTTCTGCATGCTCTTAGAGAATTCTTGACAGAGAGATTCATCAGTAGATCCAAAGATAATATTATCAACATAAATTTGAATTAAAAGAAGATTTTCATTTAAAGACTTTATAAACAGTGTAGTGTCAACTTTTTCTTTTGAAAAACCATTATCAAATAGAAAATAGCTTAAACAGTCGTACCAAGCATGAGGGGCTTATTTCAAACCGTATAAGACTTTCTTCAACTTGAATACATAATCAAGATTTTTGAAATCAGTGAAACCTGGAGGTTGAGCTACATAAACTTCTTTTTTATGAAACTATTAAGAAAAGCACTCTTTATATCCATTTTAAAGAGTTTAAAGTTATATGAAAATATGCAAATGCACATAACATGCGAATGGATTCTAATCTTGCAACATGGGCATATGTTTCATCGTAGTCGATACCTTACTCTTGGTTGTATCCTTGAGCTACGAGTCGAGCCTTGTTACGAGTGACTAAACCATTCCCATTTAATTTATTTCAGTATATCAAGCGGGTGCTAATGACTGGATGATCAATGGACTTGGGAGCAAGTTCACAAACTTGATTTCGTTCAAATTGGTTTAATTCCTCTTACATAGTATCTAACCAATAGTTATCACTATATGCTTCTTCAATAGTTTTAGGTTCTAGCTGTAAAATAAATGCAACACAAGAAGCTATATCTTTGGTAAAGGAACGAGTACTTACGCCCTGGGTGATCTTACCTATTACCAGGTCCTTGGGGGTGGTCAGCCATGAATTTCATTCTTTTTGGCGGACTTTCAAGGTAGCTGGTTCCAATTTTAGGTTCTATAGACGCCTTACTAGTTGTAATGATGTCTTCATCATCATTGTCCTTGATCGTTTGTTGGTTTAATTCATCGAAGGTGACGTTCATTGATTCTTCGATGATCATTATCTTTTTGCTGAAGATTCGGTACGCTTTACTTTTGGCCGCATAACCTAAAAAGATATTCTCATCGGCCTTTTCATCAAATTTACCCAAATTATCTTTAGTGTGAAGAATAAAACATTTATAACCAAAGATTTTGAAATAAGAAACTATTGGTGTTCTATCAAACCATAACTCATAGGGAGTCCTTTTCGATTTAGGTCGAATTAGAACCCTATTGAGAACATAACAGGCTGTATTGACAGCTTCTGTCCAGAAATATTTGGGTAGACTAAACTGGTTCAACATTACTCTCGCCATTTCAGATAGAGTTAATGTTCTTACGTTCCACAACTCTTTTTTATTGTGGAGTCCTAATGAAACCTTTCTCATTTTGAACTTTCTTATAAAATGTGACGAATTCAGATAATGCATCATTCTTGTGTGTGAGAAAGTATACCCACGTGTATCTAGAGAAATTATCTACTATTACAAAAGCATATAACTTACAACCTAGGCTAGCAATTCTACTAGGCCCAAATAAATTCATATACAGTAATTATAGAGGTCTAATGGTACTTACAATATTTTTGGACTTAAATGTGGATTGGGTAGCTTTGTTCTTTTCACATTCGCTACATACCGTATCCTTCTTGAAGACAATGTCCGGTAACCCTCGTACCAATTTTTTTGTGGATAATCTTGAAATTATGTCCATGTTTGCATGAACGAGTCTCATGTGCTATAGTTGACTCTCTTCGTTCTTGGCGAGTAAGCATCTGCCTGTTTTGTTAGCATCTTCCAATAAATAGAAAACATATATGTTATCTTTTCTAATACCTTCAAAGATAGTACTACTAGTTAAGCTATCAACTATAGTACATTTGTCTTTGACAAAGTTATTTCCATAACCGTGGTTAGCTAAATGGCTTATGCTGAGTAGGTTATGTTTTAACTCAGTTACTAGATTGACATCTTCATTCACTGGGTAGGGAGCCTTACCAATGTTGCCGATAACTACTATTTACCCTTTTAAATTGTTACCGAAGGAGACGTATCATTCTTTATTCTTCGACAGTGTTGCGAATAGAGAAGCATCAAGGGTCATGTGCTGTGAGCAACCGTTGTCGAGGATCCACTTGCTCCTAGCACGAGCATGGTGTTCAACCTACAAAAAAGTTTTCAGATGAAACTTTTGGTACCCATTTCTTGTAGGATCCGGATATGTTAGTCTTTTGTATACATGCACATATAGTTAAATTAACTAATTTTCTTACTCTACATATAGGTGAGAAATGACCAATGGTACCAAAATAGTTACATCTAGCATGCTGAGTATTAGGTGTAGTGTGTTGTGCATGATTGGTAGGTCTTGGTGTTCTAGTTGGATACTTGTAGTAGAATGCATGTCGATTAGTCTTCTAAGGCAAAGATTTGGCTATGTTTGGTCTGACAGTATTGGGTTTGACCGTGTTTCGATGTTTCGGTAATTGACACGTGTTAGGGTAGGAAGCAGCAACTTCAGGCTATTTTTCTAACATAATTTCCAATATTTTGGCGGTGTCATATAGTGTGTTATAGTCATCTGTAAGTGCATCATTTCTGACTAGTGCACAGTGATGGCTTTTCTTCTCTTTGAGTAAATCTTCCTCAAGTTTAGCGATGGTCTTGTCTTTTTCTTCGGATAAACGTGTAGTCTCGTGTAGTTGTAGGTTGACAGAAGAAAGCTCACCAGTCTCACTAGGATTTTCACTATTTCTAACCTCAGCTAGTAAATCGATAAGTCTTCCTATTTCACCTTTGTACTCTTTGAGTACCTTCTTAGAGTTTTGGTATTTGTTAAGCGATTTTTTGTGGTCATCTAAGAGGTCAGTAAAAGCTTCAATTAACTGGTCAAAGGTAATCATCATATGTATCAAACAGGAGATTTGAGTTTACCTGATCGTATGCCATCAAGCATACATTTGCAGTGTCGTTTGATTGTTCATCTTCTGAATTGTTGGCTTCACTTTCATGCCAAATACTTGTGTTGGCATATATTCTGGAAGTAGATTTCTTCAAGTAACTCTCTTCATACTTGTTTCCTTTTCTGGTTGATGATGATGCTGTCGGACAGTCCTTTTTGATGTGTCCTTTCTTCTTGCAATCGTAGCAGATTGGATCTTCTTTATTGTTGTAGTAGTTGTTGTTGTTGTTGTTGTTGTGTTCCTTTGTTCTTCGGTTGAACCTCATGAAATTCTTGAACTTCTTCACTAGGAGAGCTTGATCCTCAATATCGAAATCATTGTCGTCATAATCTTCTTCGATAGTTCTTCATTGTTAAGCTTTGAAGGCGATTGATTTTTTCTTTGTTGCGGTATCTTCAAAGTCTTGAAGTTCCAGCTCGTGAGTGAGTAGCGTTCCCATGAGCGTTTCAAGAGACATGGTAGTGAGGTTGTTCCTTCAACGATTGCCGTAGCCTTTGGAATCCAGTTCTTTGTGAGAGCTCGCAGCACCTTGCGAATCTTCTCATGGTTATTGTATTCTTTGTCTAGGGAGTACAAAGGATTTACAATATCTAGAAATCTTGTGAACATTTGTGTAACAGACTCATTTGACTTCATCTTGAACGCCTCATAGTCTTGAGTAAGTCTACTGATCTTGGACTCCTTGATTTGTGTCGTCCCTTCATGAGTGACTTCGAGAAGTTTTCATACCTCATTAGATGTTTTGCATGTAGACACCTTGTTGAATTTAGTCCTGTCTAAAGCACAAAATAAAGATTAATAGCACGTGCGTCAAGACTGGCTTCTTTCTTTTGAGAATCAGTATACTTGTCATGTGTTTCTTCAACCAAATTTCCATCAATAAGAAGACGTAGAGGTTTTTTATAGCCGTCAACTACAATCGACCATAAGTCAAAATGTAGAAATTTTAAAAAGAAACTCATACGTGTTTTTCAGTAAGTGTAGTTGGTACCATGAAATCGTGGGGGTCTGTTTGTGGCTTGGCCTTCAGTTGTGAATTTCACACTTGCCATATGTGATATAGTGATCTATGTAACAGCAGAAAAATAATAACAATGTTACCTTGCTTTACCTGTATAACCCGCTCTGATACCAATTATAGGAATGAAATGTAAAACGATATACTCTAGAGGGGGGTGAATAGAGTAGGCAGCAGAATATTAGCTATTAAAAAATTGTTAGCAGTAAGATCACAAAAATATATCACAGATATGAGTAAGTAAAAGTAAAGTGAAAAAACAAATGCAAAGACGATGATGTATACGGGTCTCTCTCGTGTGAGGACTAATCCAGTCGAGAGAACTCTAGCTCCAAGTTGACATCAACTATGGAAAGATCGCAAGTTTTTATACGAAATTTTTGCAACTTCTACAAATGCGAGCTTTTATCCGAAGTACTCGACCAACTTCAATTGTGAAGTGTCTCACTTCTGTCAAACCTCTGGTTTACAATCACTCTGAACTTATAGATCGTACCGCACTGGCAAATCGACTAGAAAATTGTAACTGTCACACCCTGATTCGGAGAATCGTTCGTCATTGCTTCGATTCATGCCAAATCGTTCGTTCTCGCTTGGGCGTGATGTCGTACAAGTCTGGTATTGCACTTGTACAAGGCAAAGACGATACATAATTGATTATCTTCAAATTGGAACACATCATAGTGGCAGATGCAAACATATTGAAGATAATGAGGACATTCTTTCTTATTGAATGTAACACATAATTGATTTATAGCAGCAAAAATAAGCAGATAACTTGAAGTAGCACAGAGACATGTAGAAAAAAGCTGTATATTGGTAATGAAATAGAGTACATGACTTGCAATAGATTGTAAAGTTTATAACACATCTCAGTTTACATTTGATAGCCAATGAAACACAATAACATTTAGGCTTACATTTGATATTTGACTTACAATTGGATATGCCAACTTGGCTTACAACTCACTAGTACAATTGATTACAATATTTTATATATTATGCCTTTTATAAGCAGAAGACATCATCTTGTGTAAGGAGAGCTTCTGTATGCCCAACAAATCTTCAATGTCACGGGACTGATCAAGCCAATCTTCGTGTACAAAATTTCTCAAACATGAGCACCTAAAAGAGTGCCCACAACGTGGGTCATTACATCATCTATATACTGGCAAGAAGAACCAGCCACTCGCCTAAACCAATACTAAGTAGTCATCTGAGTAAACATTATTAGTAGTGACCTTTCTATTTGGGCCTAGTTCCAATTTACAGATCCCGAGCAGTATTCATAGTGAAGCATGTAAACATGTTCTAGTAGTGTTCATGTAGAGGCATCTTTCAAGCAGCGTTTGAGTTAACATACATTGAACATGTTATAGCACTCATGGAAAGGCATCATTTAGCATGTATGTCATGATTAAGCAGTGGTCATAGCAAGGCAACATTGTATAATACTTGTGTTATCATGTTAAGCATCACTGCGGCAACATTAGCATTAACATCTTAAACATGTTATGGCAATTCGTATGGAAAGGCAATATTTTAGCATCATTCGATTAGCATGTTAAGCATACAAGTTGAAATAACAAGTATAATGGTCATATCACATTTAAGTGATTTCTTACCGATAGTCGACTCCGTCATACCTGCATCAAATACAAGTTATGTGTTACACTTACTCTTACTGCATAAAATATTCATTAGCATGCATCCTGACTACATGATCACTGGTGTTAGTGTACTATTTAGGACGTTGCCATATAGGACTTCACGGTAATCGGTGAGCTATTTCACCGAGTTGCGAGCCCGCATGAAATGTCCTGACATCACGTACCCTTAAAGTACGTTTACACTTCCCCCATGGTCGGATCGGCCCCAGCACTGGGCATACCGTCCGAGGTAGCAGTCACCTCGTTGTGCACAAGTTGTCCATGACTATACGAATGCGTCTGACTCGATCGTGAACATAAACGCATGGTAAAAATATTAAAAGTGAGTAAGGCAACAGTGCATCATTTTATCACATCTTATCCACGTCGTGTTCAACGACTTATCATTTCCATCGTTATCATCATTTTCACTTGGTGATCTCGACGATCCCAAGCCTCATCCTTCTCATTGCATTGATTCATTTCAAAATTTCTCATATCATTCCTTTCAACGAGGAACAAATATCATTTCATTCATTTCACAGGGACATTTAGCATTCATTTCATTGCTTATAAGAAAATAGACATCATCTCATATTTATGCAACAGTTACACGGAGTGGACATGATTCAAGTATTAAATTCATATCTTAGTGTCAATAACATAGCTAGTTCATTTATCAGATATCATTCATAAGGCATCTCATCATTCAAGAGTTTCACTTGTTTTAGCAACGTTGAGCATAAGGGGCATTATCAATTCATTATATTGGTTACATTTGAGTGTTGTGATGATTATTTAGCATACTTTTGCATAACCCCCTCCTTATTTAGATATGTACATAAATCCTTTTAGTTATTTAATAATTGCTTCTCAACCCTCTACAATAGTATAAAGTATTATATTTATATACATTGTTATAAATATGTTGTTATATCTCTATATATTATTTTATTTTATTTAACTTTATTTCTTTCTTTAAAAATTCTACAATATTTATTTATGTTAACCATATAAAAGTTTTAGTGCATATATAAATTAACTAGAACTATAATCAAGTTGAAATTATTATAAGCAAATAATTAAAATGTTATTATTATATGTTTAAAATGAATTAGATTAAATAATCTAAACTATATTTACTATCTTATAAGTTACGAGTAAAATTGTACCTATTTTCATGTATTATGTTTGCACATATATTAAATGATTAGTAAACCTTGTCTCATCTAGAATGGGGTAGTGACAGAGCGCTTAGATTTACCTTATCAGCGATCCAAAATCACCATCCAAACGTCTAAGGCAAGTACATATACTCATTACTTTCGATTCCTAGTAGTTTTTCCATTTCATGTTTATACATATGCTCTCATGCTTGCTAACACGCTTGTCACACGGATTAGTATCATGGATCTCTACATACTATATTTCTTGATTCTTATTTACATGCTTCAGTGTTCGTGACTTGTTCGAGTCCATGAGTACTAGTCGGACGGGAAAATATCTTAGTAGACGTGTGAACTTTCCAGAAACATCTCCATTGTCTTTCGTGGAGAATAGCAGTCGCACCCTACACGTGTGGGGTGCCGGATTTACCCCATAGTCGTTCACACGTCGAACCCGATATTTCAAAACACGTAGATAGTTGTCATTTACTTGTTTCTCCTCGTCTCTTCACCACATACCATGTCACCCTATTTACATGTTCTTCTAGTTGATATATCATGTTGTAGAATTATCTATTTTCTTTCTTGATTCGTCATGATATCGATTTTATTTACCATATTATTTCACATATGCTATTTTCATGTCTTGTAAATTCTATTATGTTTCGGATAGCCTGTCGGTTTGTGTGCTTGTACCATTCCTGACTGGAAACCAAAATTTTCAGGTTAGTCGCGACTACTCTTAGCATTGGGAGATACGGGTGTACTTGCAGGCCAAACCTAGCGATTAGATAAATGTGTTGTAGTCATTTCAATATGTAAGAATATTGTACCTTTTTAAAATATAAATCTTGTAATTTGATTTAGTAATGTGAATGAGCAATAAAGTTTTATTATGTGATTTAAGCATCATCGCCTTGGACACACACTCGTATCCCGAAAAGCGGGTGCGGGTCATGACAGTCTATCATTCCCGTCATAAGCAGTCAATTCCATCTCATGGAATAATTGACTTCTCGATACGCACAACTCAAATCTTACCCCACGATTGCGGTTCCCACTTAAGGCCGACACATTACTTCACTTGTCTCAAACATCTGTGGGGCTCACGTTACAGTATATACTTTTAGCATATACTCCATTAGGTCATACGCATCACATTCTCTCGTTCAAATACCAAAAGGTTATCCTATGGGTCGCCAACGGTCACCTATTATTCGATAAAGTCTCTAAGGCTAGCTATGTCGACAGCTAAACCTAATCATTCTGGTGACTTCCCTAGAGTGGACGGCTTCTATGGTCATACTTGTTTATTATCTGGCCAACAAGCCACCGATAGTTGCAAGCAACTCTATCCAAAATCTATGAGTATCAACTCAGTCTGACCAACTAATCGTCATTGCCGACTATGTCGATAATTGGTTATGCAGCCCACGGTCGCTAGGGTCAAGTGTATCTATCCAGGTTCATTCTTAAGGAATTAATTTCTACAGAGGCTCATTCTAGACTTACCCATCGACTAAGATCGATCTAGCAATATTACGATCTAAATCCCGACCTGACATACGATTCTCAACGATCTAATATGCCATCAAGTAAATTCTCCAACAATTCGATTTCTATTCCAATTCCTTCGTACCCACCCGGGTCTATATACCGAGGCTAACTATTCAAGGATCATTGATTCTGATAGAGTTTCAACAAACTATGGATCATACTATTCAGTCTATATGACAAAGTCATACCACTAAGTCATAACTCAACGTTCTATCCCTCAACTGAAAGTCACACCATATATCGACACTATCTGACACATTTCATGGTTCTCAATCCCATTCGTTTTCCAGCCATCAAAATCTCATACCGCAATGGGTCGAGTAATCCCAATCTGACAATTTATGCATCAATTAACCATTCTATGTGCAACATAAGTATTCTGGGTCACAACTTGTTACCTTTTTGATACACTTCAATTCCTCAGCATACATGCACATATGCAATGACCATCTATCTCATCAAGCACAAACTTGTACTTACTGATTCTGTCCTTTGGTGGTCAAGATGGGTTAACATCTATTACACCTTAGGGTCATAACATAGACTTTCAACATTCAACCGAGTCACCGACGATATTTCCAAAACTTTCATTTTAGCAACCAAACTGAATAGCCACACATGATATCCCATTCAACCGATCACAATTATCGTTCATTGTTCTAAGCCACACATTCTCTTGCCAAATCCAATACCCACAGTATCCGACTAGTCTGAGCCATCATCCGACTGTAGAATTTCCAATTAGGGTACTTATTACACTTTTCGAACATTTCTTGCTACCCAACGTAACACTACCATCAAGGGACTGGTCCTAATCAACCAACTCAATTATCAAGGGACATTCGATTCACCTAGAAACAAGACATGACTTCTAGTTAAGTCTCAGTACTATCCAATGCTCTCAGATAGTCTTATTACTATCCTATGTAAAGGGTCACGATACATCTCGTTCTGAAATGGTAGAGGCCATATACCACTCAGAAATGAATCCATTCCCAAATAATACTAAGCTCAAGTCTATCTCGGTCAATCGTGATCTAGACTGATCATAACATAAAGCCAACATTCTCAGGGTCTCAGAATCTCAAGCTAACATTTTTAGGGTCTCAATATCTCAAGCCAACATTCTTAGGGTCTCAACATCACTATGACGCCACACATGAGTCAACTCATCAATTCTGTTGAACTTAAACATCAATTGTTTCATTCACGATTCTTTCCCATTGTAACATGCAATTCTCAAACAAATTACAACACATTTGGTAACTTTTTGCTATTCCAACATTCTAAACATCAATCATAATTAGCATACTATGGCATCGAGTCATTGTTGGATCATTAGTGTCCAAACCAACAAGCAATTATGCAGGCATTATAATGTATTTAGACTTATTATATGGAACATCCAGTGAGAAAGCCAAGAGGGTCAACGATTTTTTTTGAGACATGAGATAACTCAAAATAAAAGGAGAAACAACTTGGAATAATCGTGGAAGCAATCTTTAATTTAATCGCAGAAGCAACGTTGAATACTCACAGAAGTAACTTGGTTAATCGCAGTTGCAGCTTTGATTTTAAACGAATCAAATTGGAGTCCAAGGACACAAAGCCGTGCTCTGATACCAATTTGTTACACCCCGATTCGAAGAATCGTTCGTCCTCGCTTTGATTCGTGTCGAACAATTCATCCTCGCTTGGGCGTGATGCCGTATAAGTCTGGTACTGCACTTTTACATGGCAAAGACGGTACATAATTGATTATCTTCAAATATGAACACATCGCAGCGGTAGAAGCAGACAAATTGAAGATAATGTGGACATTCTTTCTTATTGAATATAACACATTATTGATTTGTAGCAGCGAAAATAAGCAGATAATTTGAAGTCGCATAGAGACATGTAGAAATAAGCTGTCTTTATTGATAATGAAATAGAGTACAAGACTTGCAATATAATGCAAAGTTTATAACATATCTCACTGTACATTTGATAGCCCCTGAAACACATTGCATTTAGGCTTACATTTCATACTTGACACCTTGACTTACAACTGGATATGCCGACTTGGTTTACAACTCAATAGTACAACTTATTACAAGGTTCCATACATTATGCCTTTTATAAGCATAATAGATCTTGTGTAAGGAAAGCTTATGCATACCCAACAAATCTTCAATGCTGCAGGACTGATCAAGCCAATCTTCGTGTATAGAACTTCCTAAGCAGGAGCACCTAAAAAGAGTGCCTACAATGTGGGTCAGTACATCATCTTTATATTAGCGAGCAAAACCAGCCCACTCGACTAAACTAACACTAAGTAGTCATCTGAACAAACATTATTAGTAGTGTTCTTTCTATTTGGACCTAGCATCAGTTTACAGTTCTTGAGCAGTATTCATAGTGAAGCATGTAAACATGTTCTAGTAGTGTTCATATAGAGGCATCTTTCAAGCAGCATTTGAGTTAGCATACATTGAACTTGTTAAAGCACTAATGGAAAGGCATCGTTTAGCATGTATGTCATGATTAAGCAGTGGTCCTAGCAAGGCAACATTATAGCATACTTGTGTTATCATGTTAGGCATCACTGAGGCAACATTAGCATTAACATCTTAAACATGTTATGGCAATTCGTATGGAAAGGCAACATTTTTGCATCATTCGATTAGCATATTAAGCAGGCAAGTTGAACTAACAAGTATGATGATCATATCACATTTAAGTGATTTCTTACTGATAAACGACTCCCTCGTACCTGCATCAAATACAGGTTATGTGTTACACTTACTCTGCCTGCATAAAATATTAATTAGCATGCATCTCGACTACATGATCACTGGTGTTAGTGTACCATTTAGGACGTTGCCATATAGGACTTCAACGTAATTGGTGTTCCATTTCATCGGGTTGCGAGTTCGAATGAAATATTCCGACATTACGTACCCTTAAAGTACATTTACACTTCTCCTATGGTCAGATCGACCCCAGCACTGGGCATACCGTCCGAGGAAGCAGTCACCCCCTTATGCACATGTTGTCCATGACCAAGCGAATGCGTGTCCGACTCGATCATGTACATAAACGCATGGTAAAAATATTAAAAGTGAATAAGGCAACAGTGCATCATTTCATCTCATCTTATCCACGTAGTGTTCAATGAATTATCATTTCCATTGTTACCATCATTTCTACTTGGTGATCTCGGCGGTCCCAAGCCTCATCCTTCTCATTGCATTGATTCATTTCAACATTTTTCAAAGCATTCCTTTCAACGAAGAACAAACATCATTTCATTCATTTCACAGGGACATTTAGCATTAATTTCATTGCTTATAAGAAAATAGACAACATCTCATATCTATGCAACAGTTACACAGTGTGGACGTGATTCAAGTGTTGCATTTATTTCTTGGTGTCAAAAACGTAGCCAGTTCATTTATCAGGTATCATTCACAAGTCATCTCATTATTCAAGTGTTTCACTTGTTTCAACAACATTAAGCATAAGGGGCATTATTAATTCATTCTCAGTCATCAAGTCATATTAGCAGTTCAAGTGTTATTCATTCAGCAGTTCAATGTTTATGTGTTATTCATTTCAATAATTTCCAACGTAAGCATCTCTATTACTTAGTAACTAAAACATGGAACATTTAGGGACAATTCATAACAACACAATACTCCATTTTATTAAGCATGAAGGAGTAGGGGAGAAGGGACCGTTCCACTCACTTGCATAAAGGGTCTTCTTGATCCGATCACATCTATTTACACTAGACGTAGCCCGAACAACGATCCACGTTTTAGTACTCATTCCTTCCGGTCAACTTCTTGAGACTGCATTAGTCTCAAATCTTTTGATTTCCAACATAAGTCTCGGTCCAACATTCTGATCGCATCCAATAAGCCAACCAAATGCCTCGCACAGAGCGAAATATTACATAATCTACCACTAAGAAAAAGTTTCGTCCTCGAAACTTAAGGGAACAACTCATTCTACTAAATTCACTTAGTCACAACAAGTTCCTCATTCAGCTTCAATTCAATATCCATTTGGCCACATTCAACCATTTCAAAATAGATATCCAACTGTACCACTTAATCCATCAACGATTCAATCTGTCTTTCTCTTTTCCAAAATATTTACACTTCTCATTGATTCACCAACATTCTCCTAAGCAACTTTATCTTGGTCGCAGCCTACCATTTCGTTACACAAATCTTAGGCGTCCCCAAAATATATGCATTTCAGCCAAAGTCTGTGCTAGTGCGATTTAATAAGCTCTCCCAACAGTGTTATCTCGGTCGCAGCCTATCACTACAAAAAAGTAGACTTTTGGGACGACACTTTTAGGAACGCTTGTCTGAAACGTCCTAAAATTTTAGTTTTTGGGATGACTATGTTTTATGGTAACAAAACATAATATTATTTAGGATAGATTGAAAAATAGATCTCTTATGTGGGACAATTAAAATTTTTCGTAGGACAGTTCCAAATAATCTTGGCAGGAATGTCAAATATTTGGCTGCCCATTACCAAATTGTTTTTGGAAAAATTTTCCCTCTCTCCTATTCTCTCCTACCCGTTGGATCTTGAGCAGAAATCTCCACAGTTGGATCTCACACATTTATGTTTGTTTTGTGGGAAACCAAAACCCCAATCACTTCTCTAACCTTAGTCGCGACCACATGGACACATCCCTACTCCTCCATGTCCCTACTCCTCTCCCCGCTCTCCTACCCTCTGCTACTCCCACCCCACCACCGTCAACGCCGGCATCTCATCCATCTTTGGTCCATGACCACGAGGCTTTCTTCGTCTCCCACTCCGACTCCCTCTCCCCCTCGTATCAACAAATCTCAAGGTCACTTTTATGGTCCTTTTGGGGTTTTCTTGGGCACAAGTGCATTACTTTACAAACCACACACAATTCTTCCTCATCATTTCTTGTTGTCGTTGTTGTTGGATTGTTCTCTACCGTAGGCCTCTCCGTGCGCTGAGCTGCGCCACTGTCGACAAGTTCATCTTGTATAAGAACAACGGCAAGATCAATGTCATCCCTAGTATTTCTCTCTTTCTTTACTTCTATTATTATTATTTATTTATATGAAATAATTAGAATATTTATCAATAAAAAAAATTCATTAGGGAATATAGTATTGTGTTCATGTGCATAATATTTTATTTAAGAGAAAAATGGTAATATATTTGTTCATATGTTCTCTCCTGAAATAGACTAAAGCTGCTTTAAGCATAGAAGCTACAAATTACACCAGTACATAGTCATGTAGGAGTCATTGATAGAAGCTAAGCTTCTTGAGGGAAGTGAAAGCTTATTCTCAGCCCCTCACCCACGTCTCGTCCACCAGCTCCTCTACCTGTGACCATTTTTCTTAATTTTCTTCTTTCTAATTTCCTTCTTTTGAATGTGAAAAATTGTATCGGTTTGTTCTGCAAGTTCTATGCCTTCGATAGTAAATTGGATAGTAAACTTTTTCTATGCCTTCGATTAGAAATTGCCTTCCGATCAATTTCTGCAAGGTTATATATATCATATCTGAAGCTTTGATGTTGTGATAGTCTATTGGAGGTACTCAGTGATACTCATGCCATGAAATTATGCTTTAGAGCTTTCTTTATCAAAATTTGAATATACAAAGAGTTGTCATATGCTTCGTTTGCCACCTTCGTTCCTAGAAGGTCTCTTTTTTGTCATACTCCATGGAACATATATTCTTGTTATTACACTATAGTCTATAAAGGTTAGTGACGAAACTTTCAGAAGGCTATATCGTATGTTTAATCTTGTACATGAATTTTTGCTTGCATATGCAAACAAACTTGCATATGTATTTTTGGTTGCATATGCAAGAACTTCCATGTTTGAATGAAAGAAAATTGAATCAGTCTTACATATGCAAGAACTTACATGTTTGGATGAAAGAAAATTGAATTAGTCTTGCATATGCAAGTTTTTATCATCTTGTTAAGAAACCTTGCTAGTTTTGAATTGCCTACCATAAATTGATACAATCCCTCTATAATATGTGCTTAATGTAATAAAAAAGGTGGTCAAATATTTTTGGAACTTTCTCGTACTGCGTAGATGATTCCTGTAAAACCCCTCAAAATTTAAAGGATTATTAAATTTTTTTTTTTTGGATTTTATTTAATTCTAATTTATTTTTATCTTATTTATATTATATAAAAGGACTATAGTCATGGTTGAGTTTGAATATGCAAGACGACTAGAAAGTATGCCATGCCTAGCGTAGTAGGGTGCTTTAACTAGCATGCTAGACATGTTAGGAATGCCGTGGTCATACTGTAGTCTCTTGCATGTTAACTATTCAAATTATGGCACAAGTTATATTTTTATATAATTAATTAGTTAAGAAAGCCTTTATGACTTTTTAGGAGATCCGGTTGCACCAAACCTTCACAAACCTCTTCCAAGCCAAACCCAATCTTATGTAGGCATGTTGGGCATTAATAAATATTAATAATTACATATATTCGTATTTAATTCAGATTTGGATTGTATTTCATAGATAGAATTAATTAGTTCTATATTAGGAAAGACCTTTTTAAATCCTCAATCCAATCAATTAGCCAACTCACCAAACAACCAAATCATACCAAGTGGACCCCCACCAAAGACTATTCGGCCAAGCAAACCCCCCATGGCCGAATACCTCATAGGAATAGGATTTCCACTCCTTTTCATGCATGCAACCCAATAAAGCCCATATATATGCATCAACTTAGCCCAAACCCTAACCCTAACTTAATTCTTCCTTTCTTTCCATCTCCATAGCCGACTACCCCTCACCCTCTCCATATTTTCGGCAGCACCTTTCCCCCCATAGCCTCCATACATCATCTCCTCCATTGCACATCTCTCCATCCTTCACAAAAATTCATCTCCTCCACCATACATCCACCAAACCCGTCAAAACAAACCCTAAAAATTCCATCTTCTCCATCCAACCATCTATAGCCATTGCCAACCCTTCCATACTCACCAAAAGAGTATTAGCAACCAAGGATAGCGAGAAAGGTTGGAGCTTTGGCGATGATAAGTCGTCACAACCTCTCTAGCAAGGATCTTTAGTAAGAAATCATAGTCTTTCCATCTCAAACCCTTACTACAATTCTGTAGAAAATATGTTATTAAATCTGTAGAAATCATATTTTGATGGCTTTTGTTATGTATAATCATCCATAAAGGTTTCATGAAATATAGGCGTAATATTCATGTTTCGGTAGGATCAAAATTAACCCCATTATGAAAGAACAATGAGTTATTGGTGCCTATTCTCGAAACTGAATTTTATGCGTGTTCATATACATAAATTAGGATTTTGAAGTAGTTTTCCACGATTTTAGCAACTCAAATCTGGTCGAAAATTTTTTAGGTCAAAACTAGCTAATTTCGGGTAACCGGCTGACCTAGAATGTCCCAAACTTGTAGTATAACTCAACCCTTGTACCTCTGTTATGATTATGTGAAATAAGATATTTTACTGCTGTTTAAATTTTTTTTTGTTATTTTAGCAATTTTGAGTCATTAACTATGTTCCGGGCGAGTTTCGGGTAGACTAGCTGACTTAGTAATCAACTAGTCATAAATGTCTTTAGAAATATTAATTATGGAATTTCAAAGATAAATTTGTAAAAAATTAGTTTAAATATTATTTTTATGATATTTATATGATTTTTAAGTATGATATTGATGTAGGGGCATAGCCGACTAATTAAGAGTTAGAAACCCTAAAACCGTGTTTTGATGTCTCGTGGAACCTGTGTGTGATTGTATGGATCTAAATGGTTCCACGAGAGATTGAATATAATTTTAACTTATTACTTTGACTAATTAAGTCGTATCGTAAGTTTCGTGAGTAGTGACATAATCTAGTTAATAAATTATCTAGGAACGTCGAGTTCCGGAGGCGTGGACGCGAGAGCGGCGTTTCATATTCACAGCGCGAAATCAGGCAAGATATCTTGCCACCTAACTCTGTTATTTATATATTCTTATTTTTAGTTTTTATTTTCAGTATTTTCTTTTTGTCGATGTTACAAAATTGTGCGTCCAAGTCACACTTGGGTGCAAGCGACTCTATCGGTCGTTTTCTTGCTTTTATTTATTTCTCTTGCATTGACTTAGTCTGGTGACCATCCCTTTGTTGATGAGGTATTGGTATATCTCTTACGGCCTTGACACTTGCTTTTTCACGTGTTGGGAGTCACATGTAGGACACGTGTTCGCGTAGTCCGCTGGCAACCGATACGTATGAGGCGTGCGACGGATATGAGTAAATGCCAATAGAATTGCATGCTAGTAGACTTGGCAGTTACTAGAGGTTTCATGAGTCATGGATGTGACCCTACTAGGCATTGGATGGGGAGAACAGTTTT
The DNA here is from genome assembly GCA_029216955.1 of Iris pallida. Lineage (NCBI taxonomy): Eukaryota > Viridiplantae > Streptophyta > Magnoliopsida > Asparagales > Iridaceae > Iris > Iris pallida. The sequence goes on along the minus strand of JANAVB010031215.1, from coordinate 7,286,520 downwards.
CTTAACGTATGGGGCCCTTATGCACTTTCCTATTCCTGATCTTGCTGGCCTCTGACATTCGAGGAATGTTATGGTTTGAGGTCCCTGGTATCCTGATGGGACTATACCTGAGTTACCTGCTCCTGAGCCAGATGTCCATGCGTTGAAGGTCTGTTATTAACTACATTATCACTGTAGAACTGGTAGGCACCCTATTTGCATTCATCTTTTCATATATCTTGTTACGTCCTGCTGAGGACCTGGTTATCTCTCCAGGATTAGACGACTTCCCGCAGGAGTACGGAGCTGCACTGGATCCATCCTACATTGATGACGAGGCATCTCCCGCTGACTTCTAGCTTATTGATTTTCCTTGAGACATTTTAGTGAACATTTTTACATCTCTTTACTTTCTATTTTGCGGAGGTTGGACTCCGATCTTATGAGACTATTTTTATAGCTGTTTGAATTGAGTATGTTCACCCGGCTATCTTTGATACACTCATTTATTATCTGGACTTTATTATCTTCTGTGTTGAGTTGTGATGAGAATAAATTATATTATTCTGTCCTGTGATGATTTATTATAAAGCTTATGTACGTATACGAAGATTTAATATATTGGAGTATTCTTCGTATATGTGTAGCTGGCATGTTCGCATACTCGGTCCTATGTATTTTGGGACTGGAGTGTTACATATTTTTGTGGTGGCCCATGCAGGTCAAAAAATATTGTTGGGTTACATGACTATGCCCAACAAGCCTGCATATAGGAATATGAATAATATCTCATCCAGAACTACTACCTCTTTTGACTTCCAAACCTTTCGAATTCTTTTTGATTTCTTGAAATCGCTTTCTGTCTAACCTTCCTAATGTTATCCCATTTTCGTGCCAGCAATATGAATCTACGAAGCGGACGCACCATTACCTTGACCCCTAGAGCTGGTGATACGACTACCCATGAAGAGCAGAAACCTCTGATGACCTCGGTGACGCTGTATCATCCAGGACAACGGCAGGCTACCACGATCCCGTCGACGGTGCACCAGGAGACTCAAGCACCCCCAGCCAACCAGACTAGACAGACCACTGCAGTACCCCTAGAAGAGAATGTGCCCTCTACTACACCAATTCAGCCAAATTGTGTGACTCAACCAGATCAGAGAATCCCAGCTTTCCAGCAAGAATATACGCCACTTCCTCCCCAGTCCTCATCATCTACGCCAGTTCCTTACTCTAACGAGGCTTTAGCGTCAAGGTTCTTGCTAAGGTTATTGCAAGTGCAGCAACAACAGAATGAGTTTGCAAGAGTATTATATCTGTAGCCCTAAACAGGAATCTATCTACCTCGCCAGCCTTAGTGCCAGTTAGAGAGACTCAGAACAGACTGAATAGACATCCTGAAGCACAACAAAACCCTAGAGCATCACCATATCCAGATAGGGGGCTTTCTACATGTCGCTTCTGTCATAGGAAGGGTCACGTTATGAAGGATTGTCGTCGTAGATTGGGACAATGTATGATTTACGGTTCCAATTATTACGAAGCCAAAAATTGTACGGGGACACAGTATACCTCGCAGCAGCATCAAGGAGAAGGGCTATACCGGGCTCGAGAGAAGCCTTCCCGCAACTAATGCGGAAAGAAGGGCCACATCAGTAAAGATTGTCGAATCCATCATGGTTTATGCTTAAGATGTGGATCGAGACAACATATGATTAAATATTGTCCCGAGCCACGAACTCAAGTGCATGATCAGCAGACTCCCATGCCAACAGTCCCAGTACTTCCCACACCTCAACCGGTTCAGCATGTGTCGAGGCTCATGACACCAACAGTAGGAGCACAACGTCCACCATTACCTCCACAGCGATTGCAGTTCCACAGGGCGAGAGCACAGGGCCCTAGTCAGAAGCACGAGCAGGCCTTTCACTAGCGGTAGAGGGTGCAGAATCCCTGGGGGAAATCATAGCAGGTATGATTTTAGTTCTACGTTATTGCTACTTGCCTTATTTAACACTGGAGCCACATCGCACTAGTTAATCATAAGCCTAGTCATGCATTTTCCATCTTACTCATCCTTTCCTAAAACATAGATCCATTGTTATTGTCACGCCCCGCTCCCGCAGGAGCGATCGTCCTCGCTAAGGCGTGATGCTGCATGGGTCTAGGTTGCGCCCGTGCAAGGCTAATTCCAGAAACGGCCGATTTGAGCTAGGCCACAGAGTCGCACAGAGTGTTCCCATTTGCAGCGGAAAGTAAATGAACACAAGTGGAAGCGAATTCAAACTCTTTATTGATTTTCAAGAAGTTTACAAGCGGCGCTAGGCCGATATTACAAATCGCTCAAGCTCTCTCTCTCTGAAACATAGAAGGCGTGCCAAGTGGCTTACAAGATGGAATGATTCATGGCGATGTTCCGATACATTATGTCCTGTATAGGGTGCTTCAGCTTCTTGCAACGTTCCAAGGTCCCAGAGTTGGCTCCGCGCCTTAGTACGTTCGATGGAAGCTCCGCATCCGCCGATGTCTCCTGCATCCTGCATGCAGACTATGGGGTTATCAGTACATTGTTATGCACTGTTGGGGAGGCTAGCTCGCCCACAATGCTATCATTACCAAACACGTTCTATTTACTTTTGTGCATCTCTATCATTCATTGTCTTTCTAATCTTGCCTTAGGATCAATTTCATGGCATATGTCATAACCTATCCCGTGTTGCCAAATTCAAGTATCGCATGGAAATACATGCACGACTTACCCATACTTACCGTCCGGCCTTCCCTGTCCAAAGTAAACCAAATTAGTCAACAATTCATATGAAACAACTTAATGTAGTTCGTATAACATTCAGTGTTCAAGGGCGTGTCCCTGCCTCAGGTTCTAGCGCGTCGTAGCGTGTTTTCTAACTCGTTTGCTCGAAGTACTCTCGATCATTTTGTGTGTTATATTCAAGCCTATTCAGAAGGTGCTTTGTTCAGTTAACTTAGACTACTTTGATTTCAATGCAAGGACTTGCACGTGGATTTCCACCAGCAAAGTCCACTTAAATTTTATATTCACCTGTCGCTGGCATGTCAGCCATTTTGGACATTTTCTCCTGTGGCATTCTCATCTATCAAGCGTTATGGCTGGTACACCTTGATAGACTATTGAATAACCGGCCCTACGTTTGGTTATGTGTCCAAGCCCGCACACCTGTCCGCCTGTAGGCCATGATTCCGCCTAGGCCGGCCACGAAAACGTCGTTCGCTGCCCTTGGAATCCCTTTTCACTCGTGCACGAGCCGTCTACGACTATTTCATATTTTATTGTCATTTTAACTTAACGGCTGTCTTTGAGCCATAGGCTAACCATTAGCCATAATGCGTTATCGACCAGGTTGGCGTCCGTGCAGCACGGGTAGTGAGCCCCGTTGCACGTGCCCGTCACACCTGTCGCTAACCATTCCTTTCTTTCTTATGTTTTCTTCATTCTTTCTTTTCTTTCTTTCACTTGCCCGTTTGTTCATTGATTCATTTCATTCACATATTCATTCATTCATTCATTCATTTATACATTTTGCAACTCCCTGTGCGGGAGTCGCCTTGGCGACCCATCGGTCCCATAGTCTTTCAATGTTGCTATACTCTACTCGGAACGACTATGTTGATAGTCTTTCCGTTTCATTGTTGTAACCCATTCATTGTTTCATTGTTGAACGCATAAGGGACTTGAACGTAAGCTTGTGCCGTAGCACGAGCATGGAGCGCGGTGCTAGAGTTCTCATATTTTCCGTGTTCCTTTCCATATTCTATACAAGCATACAAGGTGGGATTATTCCCTTAGCTAGGTGCGTTGAGTCATTTATTAGCATGCACGGGGTTATCGCCTAGCGATTCTCGTGATAGTGTCCGTATTGTTATGTGTCTAGGCTAAGCAAAGACGGGTTCATCGAAGCCACCCACCTTAGCGATGTTCGCATCGGCCGAGCGATACTCCGAGCGCGCCTTTGAAAGTCTAAGTCTGGATTCATCTTGACGGGCCAATGTAAGCCTTGCATCGATTCTTCATTAAGTCGATGCCAACTCTTCGGGTCGACGACTCGTTTGAGTCGTTGCACTTGCCGTTTGAATCCGCGTTCCGCTAGGGCGGAGTGGGTCATTACATAATACACCACTCAAAACAAGTCTCGTCCTCGAGACTTCCTGAGTGCAGGTCATCCTACCATTCCATAACTCGTGTCGTCGTGTTTCTTAGACAATTCCTGTCGGATGGCTCTATCATTCTATGGCACCGAACTATACTCGATACCTTTTCAAGTTTCGTGTCGCATACGTTTGGTCGATTTTATTGGATAACTTTTCATTCATTTTAGAGTTGATGGCACTTATTCAATTCAAGTATTTCTTCGACTTGGTTGCGATTTCGACGTATCATGGGATTGAAACGGTCGCACGTGGTGCGTTGTAATTTATCAAACTCGAGAGACGTAATCTGAGGCAAACTCACTTACTCGTTCATGCGCATCACAACACCCATTTGCAGCTGCATTCGAGTTCATCATATCGCTGAGTTTGGATCGTGCACGGGGGCTCGGCCGGACGGAGAGGGCGGCGCGGAGGAGGTCGCCGGCCTCGGGACGGCGGCGGCTGGCCGCAGAGGGGGGTCGCGGCGGCGCGGAGGCGTCGGCCACGGACGGTGGCGCTCGCGGGAGGCGGCGCGGTGGCGGATCCGGCCGGAGAAAGAGGGCTCGGGAACCGCGGAGGCGGGGCGAGCTCGGAGCTCCGCTGGACGGGGCGGCTGGCGCTGGCCACTGGGTCGGCCGCGGAAGGAGCTCGGGGTAGGTGGGGGATGGGTTTCCAGAGAACAATGAGGAGAGTACGAGAGAGAGAGAGAGAGAGAGTTTTAATTCTTTCCTCTTCTGTGAAGAGAGTGGGGAAGAGAAGGGTTGGAGGAGATGGGGTTATTCTTGAGCTTCTGGAGAGTGGTGGGAATGTGGGGAGTAAATAAGGGGAGTGATGAGTGTTTAAAGAAAAATGAGTTATAAGGAGGAATGGAGTTGAGGAGTTGTGGCTGTAAGTATTCATGGGGAGAAACGTAAGGAGAAAGAGGAAGTTGATGGGTTGGGAGAATGAGTCTCCACACCACTGCTGGTCCTTCGGGACCAGCCCAAATTTATTATTTTTTTTTTATTTTTTTTTAATAACCAAGTCAAAATCAGATTAAGAAGGAAATAGGGCTCGGGCCTGGGTCTGGGCTCGGACTCGGGTCTGGATCCGAAAATCAAAAATCCATGTTATATTTACTTTCGAAATCCTTTTTCATCCAAAAATATTTAATATAATAATAATTTTCGAAATACTAATAAAATACTATTAAATAATTAATAATAAAATAATAGGTTTCACAGGCATCTTGAACTTGTTGGTCTTGTACGTGCAATCAAGGACTAACACGTCGACAAAAGACCTGGCCAGACTTATGCAATCTGGATGAGCCCAAAAGATTGAAACTACTTCATTACTCTGGGATGTCTTCTATGGAACTCAACGTAATGATTATCGACAAGCAACTTCAGCACTTCTTGCATCGCCATTCTTGATTTGGTCCGGATAGCGTTCGAAGAAGATAGGGCGTTGTATATTGACCTCATCGTAGACATGTTCTTCTCATCTTCATGCCGTATGACTGAATATATTTGTCTCGGTGCAACACCGGAAGTGGACAAGTCTTCGGCTATCTTCTTCTCCGTAGGGTTCAACCGTCCGACATACGGATGACCCAATAGTGTCTCGGCAATCTCATGATTGTGGGTTCCATTCTTCACTTGTAATGACCACTTCCCTTCTTCTTCGTTTCTAATCTGGATCGTGAATGGACAACCACATTTTCTCGTTCCAGCTTTCTTTTTTGGAAATTTATTTTGGATAACTGTGTCTTTCTTGTGCGATCTCAACACACCATCTCTTTCACAGCCAACCATCACACTGTGTCGTCCCGGGCGATTTCGGCACGATCTGGATATCACTAGAACTAAGTTGTTTTTTCGTCCAACTTCTCGACACCATTGTACCGCACCGTCGCTTGATTGAAACGAAAGATCGGTCCAAAATAAATGCCCTACATCGGTTGCAATTGGAGCATGTACCGCAACATCGGAAGATCGCAACTCCTACAATAGAAGTTAAAAGTCAAAAGGACTGCCACATCTATAGGACTGCCACATATGTGGCAGTCCCTCACATATATAGGACTGCCACATCCCTGGCAGTCCAAATCCATGAGAGGGACTGCCAGAGAAGTGGCAGTCCTCTATGTCAAAATCCGATTTTTATCCGAAATAAAGTTAAAGTGTAGTTACCACGAGGCCTTCCGATGGTACGAGAGTTTGTACGAGAGTTTCTACCCAAGTTCGTTTCGTTCAAATTTCTAAACATCAAGCAACGTTCACCCTATTCGCATCAACATATTCTCCGTTCCAAGTTTGAGCTCGTTTAGGAAAGTCATCCTACGATAGGTTGTCCTCAACCAAATCCTCGATATGTTAATATCGTGCGTCCGTACTAGCAATTATCGTAGTCTATCTCTTCAAGTATGTTTTGATACAGTTCACCTATCCAATTCACGTAGTCGATCACAAGGTCGTCTAGCCTTGCAATATGTCACTCCCCGATCTCACGCAAGTCAGATTATCCACGGCGGGCGTGAATCACCATGTCGACATTCCCGTGGAATAATCGTTCTCATCGGGACGTAACTCTTGCGTTGCGTCTAGACTTACTCATTTTCGAATACGAGGATTGGGCCTATTCAATCCTCGACTTTACTTCGCCGTCTATTATACTTCCGGTCAATCCTCAAATTCGCCTTCGCTTCAAACCACAAGTCGAAGCGATCAAAATTGCCATGTCAAGGTATTTCGAGTTCGATCATTCCCGCTGGATATGAATAACCATGCCAACGCTCACGCGGAATGATCGTCCCAAATCCGACGTGACGTATATGCGAGGCTGGAGTTGCGCTCGCACAAGACAAGATCGTTGTCGTTGTGGTTATCACCGAACATTCAAGTCACTTTCCTTCTTCATCCAAACGTTCATTCCTATCAAAATCTCCAACATAGAATTCTTCAAAACAATAACTTCTAACACGATCGTCATTCATCGAATTAGAGTACCCCCGAGTTATTGTACATCGATCTTTGATACGCCTCAATACCATCGATGATGTACATAACCCGACGATTTTCCTTTTGCAATGAATTCCAAGTCATGCAACTTAATTTCCTCAATTCACATTGTCTCGTGCTAACTCGTCATCGAGCAACATCCATTCCAAATCCTTAGTCATTCTCATATCTCCAAATCAACGTTTCCTATGCACGCTATCTTCTGATCGTGCTATCTTCGATCTCGTCCATGGGTATTTCACCTCAACTCAAGTTTCAATCCATTCAACTAAATTCAAAATCGCATGCACGATCTTCTATGTTTCCTCGACCAAGACCTCCATTCGTTTTCTGATTCGCATTACGCATTCTTAATTCGTCCGAATGATATCTCGTTTGAGACTCTCGAAGTCGAAACCAACTAAGCGTTACTCATCCTAAGGCTTGCGCGATATCATCGCTTGCCAACGTACTCGTTCTATCCGTAAATCCTTTTATCTTGCTCGAACAATTTCTATAACGTCCATACACCACTCAGGGTTCGAGCCATTCGGCTAGTCATCGACACTCGCTCTTTTTCTTCTTCGAAGCTATCACATACACCACTCGGAGTCAAGTCATTCTACAAATCCTCGAAAGGTTATTCGACTCCCGATCGACATGTCCAATTGTGCGTTCGCTCATTCTTCGAAAACTAAGAACCATTTCCTCGCGTTCGCTTTAGCGCCGGTCAAGTAGCGTCTCTATCAACATACGTTCTAAGTCTCTCTTATTCTCGTCCGAGCGATAGTCAATCTCGCTCGCAACTCGTTCGCACCAAAAGTTCTAGGTGCGCGATACTCCGCACAACTTAGCCAAAAGGCTGCGTGCATAACCATCCCGTTCAAACTATACTTCGGTCTCACGTACACGTTCGCTACTATCAGCGTAAGGTTATTCAAGCACGTCTTGCGTTTGCAACTCTTAGCATCGGTTCCTTCCAACTCAAGTATGTCGTGGTTCGGCACAAAGGCCTTCGCCTATCGATCTCGTTCAACCGAGTACTTGTACGAGCTTTTGAAAATATTTAGACTTATTGTATGGAACATCCCAAGGCACAACGAGAGAGAGCGTACACATCTTTTGTTTCAAAACCGAGCTTTCAAAATTGAGAAAATCGAAATGAAGTCCAAGGACGTAAAGCCGTGCTCTGATACCAATCTGTCACGCCCCGCTCCCGTAGGAGCGATCGTCCTCGCTAAGGCGTGATGCTGTACGGGTCTAGGTTGCGCCCGTGCAAGGCTAATTCTAGAAACGGCCGATTTAAGCTAGGCCACAGAGTCGTACAGAGTGTCCCCATTTGCAGCGGAAAGTAAATGAACACAAGTGGAAGCGAATTCAAACTCTTTATTGATTTTCAAGAAGTTTACAAGCGGCGCTAGGCCGATATTACAAATTGCTCAAGCTCTCTCTCTCTGAAACATAGAAGGCGTGCCAAGTGGCTTACAAGATGGAATGATTCATGGCGATGTTCCGATACATTATGTCCTGTATAGGGTGCTTCAGCTTCTTGCAACGTTCCAAGGTCCCAGAGTTGGCTCTGCGCCTTAGTACGTTCGATGGAAGCTTCGCACCCGCCGATGTCTCCTGCATCCTGCATGCAGACTGTGGGGTTATCAGTACATTGTTATGCACTAGTGGGGAGGCTAGTTCGTCCACAATGCTATCATTACCAAACACGTTCTATTTACTTTTGTGCATCTCTATCATTCATTGTCTTTCTAATCTTGCCTTAAGATCAATTTTATGGCATATGTCATAACCTATCCCGTGTTGCCAAATTCAAGTGTCGCATGGAAATACATGCACGACTTACCCTTACTTACCGTCCGGCCTTCCCTGTCCAAAGTAAACCAAATTAGTCAACAATTCATATGAAACAACTTAATGTAGTTCGCATAACATTCAGTGTTCAAGGGCGTGTCCCTGCCTCAGGTTCTAGCGCGTCGTAACGTGTTTTCTAACTCGTTTGCTCGAAGTACTCTCGATCATTTTGTGTGTTATATTCAAGCCTATTTAGAAGGTGCTTTGTTCAGTTAACTTAGACTACTTTGATTTCAATGCAAGGACTTGCACGTGGATTTCCACCAGCAAAGCCCACTTAAATCTATATGCACCGGTCGCTGGCATGTCAGCCATTTTAGACATTTTCCCCTGTGGCATTCTCATCTATCAAGCGTGATGGCTGGTACACCTTGATAGACTATTGAATAACCGGCCCTACGTTTGGTTATGTGCCCAAGCCCGCACACCTGTCCGCCCGTAGGCCATGATTCCGCCTAGGCCGGCCACGAAAATGTCGTTCGTTGCCCTTGGAATCCCTTTTCACTCGTGCACGAGCCGTCCACGACTATTTCGTATTTTATTGTCATTTTAACTTAACGGCTGTCTTTGAGCCATAGGCTAATCCTTAGCCATAATGCGTTATCGACCAGGTTGGCGTTCGTGCAGCGCGGGTAGCGAGTCCCGTTGCACGTGTCCGTCACACCTGTCGCTAACCATTCCTTTCTTTCTTATCTTTTCTTCATTCTTTCTTTTCTTTCTTTCACTTGCCCGTTTGTTCATTGATTCATTTCATTCACATATTCATTCATTCATTCATTCATTTATACATTTTGCAACTCCCTGTGCGGGAGTCGCCTTGGCGACCCATCGGTCCCATAGTCTTTCAATGTTGCTATACTCTACTCGGAACGACTATGTTGATAGTCTTTCCGTTTCATTGTTGTAACCCATTCATTGTTTCATTGTTGAACGCATAAGGGACTTGAACGTAAGCTTGTGCCGTAGCACGAGCATGGAGCGCGGTGCTAGAGTTCTCATATTTTCCGTGTTCCTTTCCATATTCTATACAAGCATACAAGGTGGGATTATTCCCTTAGCTAGGTGCGTTGAGTCATTTATTAGCATGCACGGGGTTATCGCCTAGCGATTCTCGTGATAGTGTCCGTATTGTTATGTGTCTAGGCTAAGCAAAGACGAGTTCATCGGAGCCACCCACCTTAGCGATGTTCGCATCGGCCGAGCGATACTCCGAGCGCGCCTTTGAAAGTCTAAGTCTGGATTCATCTTGACGGGCCAATGTAAGCCATGCATCGATTCTTCATTAAGTCGATGCCAACTCTTCGGGTCGACGACTCGTTTCAGTCGTTGCACTTGCCGTTTGAATCGGCGTTCCGCTAGGGCGGAGCGGGTCATTACAGTTATTACCTTTAAGTTGTTGATAATGGTAAATGATCAGAACATATGACGACCTCGGAACTGGTATACTATCTTCCCTCAAGAAACTGTGCTATCTTCGATAGTAAATTGGATAGTAAACTTTTTCTATGCCTTCGATTAGAAATTGCCTTCTGATCAATTTCTGCAAGGTTATATATATATCATATCTGAAGCTTTGATGATGTGATAGTCTATTGGAGGTACTCAGTGATACTCATGCCATGAAATTATGCTTTAGAACTTTATTTATCAAAATTTGAATATACAAAGAGTTGTCATATGCTTCGTTTGCCACCTTCGTTCCTGGAAGGTCTCTTTTTTGTCATAGACTCCATGGAACATATATTCTTGTTATTACACTATAGTCTATAAAGGTTAGTGACGAAACTTTCGGAAGGCTATATCGTATGTTTAATCTTACACATGAATTTTTGCTTGCATATGCAAACAAACTTGCATATGTATTTTTGGTTGCATATGCAAGAACTTCCATGTTTGAATGAAAGGAAATTGAATCAGTCTTACATATGCAAGAACTTACATGTTTGGATGAAAGAAAATTGAATTAGTCTTGCATATGCAAGATTTTATCATCTTGTTAAGAAACCTTGCTAGTTTTGAATTGCCTACCATAAATTGATACAATCCCTCTATAATATGTGCTTAATGTAATGAAAAAAGGTGGTCAAATATTTTTGGAACTTTCTCGTGCTGCGTAGATGATTCCTGTAAAACCCCTCAAAATTTAAAGGATTATTTAAATTTATTTTTTTTGGATTTTATTTAATTCTAATTTATTTTTATCTTATTTATGTTATATAAAAGGACTATAGTCATGGTTGAGTTTGAATATGTAAGACGACTAGAAAGTGTGGCATGCCTAGCGTAGTCAGGTGCTTTAACTAGTATGCTAGCCAAGTTAGGAATGCCATGGTCATATTGTAGTCTCTTGCATGTTAAACATTCAAATTATGGCACAAGTTATATTTTTATATCATTAATTAGTTAAGAAAGCCTTTATGACTTTTTAGGAGACCCGATTGCACCAAACCTTCACAAACCTCTTCCAAGCCAAAGCCAACCCTATGTAAGCATGTTGGGCATTAATAAATATTTATAATTACATATATTTGTATTTAATTTAGATTTGGATTATATTTCATAGATAGAATTAATTAGTTCTATATTAGGAAAGACCTTTTTAAATTCTCAATCCAATAAATTAGCCAACTCACCAAACAACCAAATCATACCAAGTGGACCCCCACCATAGATTATTCAGCCAAGCAAACCCCCCCATGGCCGAACACCTCATAGGAATAGGATTCCCACTCCTTTTCATGCATGCAACCCAATAAAGCCCATATATATGCATCAACTTAGCCCAAACCCTGACCCTAACTTAATTCTTCCTTTCTTTCCATCTCCATAGCCGACCACCCATCTCTCTCCATATTTTCGGCAGCACCTTTCCCCCCATAGCCTCCATACATCATCTCCTCAATTGTATATCTCTCCATCATTCACAAAAACTCATATCCTCCACCATACATCCACCCAACCCCTCAAAACAAATCCTAAAAACTCTATCTTCTCCATCCAACCATCTATAGACATTGCCAACCCTTCCATACTCACCAAAAGAGTATTAGCAAGTAAGGATAGCGAGAAAGGTTGGAGCTTTGCACTACCAAAATAAGTCATATTACCGACGAAATTAGCGACGTTAAGGAAAACGTCGCTAAAATAAAGGAATTTAGCGACGCATAAAAAAAACGTCGCAGGATGTCACTGTTAGCGACGGTCAGCGACGTCCTGCGACGTCTTTCAAGTAAAAAAATATCGTTGCTAATAAGTCGGTAAACGTTGCTAATCAGCGACGTTGACCGACGATTTAGCTATATGTCGCTATATTTTTTTGATCTAGCGACGCTTACGACGTCTTTATTGGACGTTGCAAAGAAGTTTCATATAGGGGGTAACCGATCGAGTTTTCCTTTTTTTTTACCCATAAATTTCATCTCCCGTTCGCTCCCCAAATTCCCCCTTTCTCCTCTCATTTCCGGCGACCCCCTCTCCCCGACGACCCCCTCTCCTCGGCGGCCCCCTCTCCCCGGTGACCCCCTCTCCTCGACAGCCCCCTCTCCCCCGCGGCGTTGCCTCCTCCAAAGTCCTCATCCTCATTGGCGCAGGTCCTCTATCTCGCTCTAGAGATTTATCTTCCTTTCTCCCAAATTGATCGAATCACTATTTCAATTTCTTTGATCAAATCTATTTCTTTGATCCAATACCGATGAATATAGTTTTGATTCATTGCTAGATCTGATCGGCTCGATCGTGCTGAGGAACGGTCGCCTCTCTAACATCTTGTCCGAGCTCCAGGTGAGGTTCCATGGTCTTTTAGGTATAGTTTTAGCGTAATTATGTTTTCTAGATGTACTGGCGGATGCTAATGTTGTTATTTTGTTAGAAATTAGGTGCTTTTTTGTGAATTGGACAATTGGGCATGAAACAATCATCCCAAGATTAGTAAACTGATGGAATTTTGTTTCAAATGATCAAGAGTAGCTCTAATTTTGGCATTACTTTGTTTAGGTACTTATGTGTTACTCCTTAGATCAATAAAGTAGGAGTCTTGTATATATATCTTGAAATAAGTACCGGGGGTTATAAGTTACCTATATAACAGAGTATTAGGAGCACTAGAGGTGCTTGTGGGAACGCATATGTATATGTAAGGTCTGAGTGGGTAAAATTGTTCATAGGTGACTTAGTATCTGTAAGAGAGTGGCTTGATGCAGCATATCTTACCAAAACTACAAAAAGCTGATAACAAGGTTAGGTATCAATTGTAGCATACCTTTTGGAAGGGGGTTCAGTTGGCATACATAAGAAGAGCAGGGATAGTTCATAAAATTGCTCATGGTTATACCTGTTAGTGTTAAACTTCTTTAGATGTTTATAAATTAAACCAACCTAAGTAAACCCTATAAATTGCCTACAGTGTGGTGTGCCACCGTTGTAACTGGATGAATGATACCAAGAAGCTAGGAAACAAGAATGGCATAGTAAGCCTGACAAACAAGTCTGACTTCGAGTATCTGTTATCTACCATGGATTCATACCACCAGCGACTAGCAGCGTTGGAGCGTTATTGTCCTCCGGGTGCGCCTTCATCATCGTCGACTCCGCCTTCTTTATCGACACCGACTCCACCGACGTCACTACCTTCTTCATCGGTGACGATTTCACGGGAGGAGTACGAGATGTTTCTATTCTTGAGGCGCGGCGGTGCCCCTCCTCCTCCAGATCCGCAGTAGTCCGAGTTAGGACTGTTTGATGTGATGATATTTTAGTGTTTGTTTATGTTGATTGTTTGTTTGTGTGTAGACTTTTAGTATTGGTTGTGTAAACTTTGGATATTGGTTGGTTGGTTGTAGACTGGGGTTGATTGTTATACACTTTGGATATTGGTTATAGACTTTGGATATTGGTTGTAGACTTTGGATATTTTAGTGTTTGTTATACACTTTGTGTTGGTTGTGCACTTTGGATATTGGTTGTAGACTTTTAGTATTGTTTGTGTTGATTGTTATACTGTTGTGATTTATCGGTGTTGAGTGTTCCATTGAAGGGGTCGGCGAACCCAGGGAGAAAATGTGCTTCTGTGTATATTTATTAAGCTGCAAGAAGAAAATGTGATTATGTGGACATTCTGTGATTTTTTTATTTTTTATTTTTTATTTTTTATTGCAATTTAGCGACGTTTATCGACGTTTAGCGACGCAGGGAAACGTCGGTAAGTCAGCAGGTATATCGACGCCTACCGACGTATTTGTGCGCCGGTAAGCGTCGGTAAACGTCGCTAAACGACGCTAAATGTTCCAGGATTTTCCCTCGTTAACGGAATCGGTAAACGTCGGTAAGTATTCTAAATACGTCGCTAAAAGTTCCAGGATTTATCGACGTGTGCCGACGTAATAAACGTCGCTATATTACGGACGGTGCGCCGGTGAACGTCGGTAAATGTTCTAGGACTACCGACGTACTTTTGCGTCGGTAAGAGCGACGATTAGCGGCGTTTTACCTTTTAGCGACTAGACTTTCCACGATAACAATAAAACGTCGCTAAATACGTCAGAAAATGAACTTAGCAACGTTTTCATCCTTTTTAGCGACGTTTTTGGGCGTCGCTAATATGACTTATTCTGGTAGTGTTGGCGAGGAGAAGTCGTCACAACCTCTCTAGTAAGGACCTTTGGTAAGAAATCCTAGTCTTTCCATCTCAAACCCTCACAACAATTCTGTAGAAAATATATTATTAAATCTGTAAAAATCATATTTTAATAACTTTTGTTATGTATAATCATCCATAAAGGTTTCACGAAATATAGGCGTAATATTCATGTTTCGGTAGGATCAAAATTACCTCATTATGAAGGAACTATGAGTTATTGGTGCCTTTTCTCGAAACTGAATTTTATGTGTGTTCGTATACATAAATTAGGATTTTTAAGTATTTTTTCACGATTTTAGCAACTCAAATCTGGTCGAGAAAAGTTTAGGTCAAAACTAGCTAATTTCGGGTAACCGGCTGACCTAGAATGTTCCAAACTTGTAGTATAACTCAACTCTTGTACCTATGTTATGATTATGTGAAATAAGGCATTTTATTGCTGTTTAAAAAATATTTTTGGTTATTTTAGCAATTTTGAGTCATTAATTATGTTCCGGGCGAGTTTCGGGTAGACTAGCTGACTTAGTAATCAACTAGTCATAAATGTCTTTAAAAATATTAATTCTAAAATTTTAGAGATAAATCTGTAGAAAATTAGTTTAAATATTATTTTTATGATATTTATATGATTTTTTAAGTATGATATTGAAGTAGGGGCATAACCGACTAATTAAGAGTTAGAAACTCTAAAACTGTGTTTTGATGTCTCGTGGAACCTGTGTGTGATTGTATGGATCTAAATGGTTCCACGAGAGATAGAATATAATTTTAACTCATTACTTTGACTAATTAAGTCGTATCGTAAGTTTTGTGAGTAGTGAGTTAATCTAGTTAATTAATTATTTAGGAGCGTCGGGTTCCGGAGGCGTGGACGCGGGAGAGGCGTTTCATATTCACAATGCGGAATCAAGCAAGATACCTTGCCACCTTACTCTGTGATTTATATATTCTTATTTTTCGTTGTTATTTTCAGTATTTTCTTTTTGTCGATATTACAAAACTGTGCGTCCAAGTCACACTTGGATGCAAGCAACTCTATCGGTCGTTTTTTTCGCTTTTATTTATTTCTCTTGCATTGACTTAGTCTAGTGACCATCCCTTTGTTGATGAGGTATTGGTATATCTCATACGGCCTTGACACTTGCTTTACCACGTGTTGGGAGTCACATGTAGGATACATGTTCGCGTAGTCGGCTGGCCACCGATACGTATGAGGTGTGCGACGGATAGAAGTAACTGCCAATCGAATTGCATGCTAGTAGACTTGGTAGTTACTAGAGGTTTCATGAGTCATGGATGTGACCCTACTAGGCATTGGATGGGGAGAACAGTTTCCTTAACGTATGGGTCCCTTATGCACTTTTCTATTCCTGATCCTGCTGGCCTCTGACATTCGAAGAATGTTATGCTTTGAGGTCCCTGGTATCCTGATGGGACCATACCTGAGTTACCTGCTCCTTAGCCAGATGCCCATGCGTTGAAGGTTTGTTATTAACTGCATTATCACTGTAGAACTGGTAGGCACCCAATTTGCATTCATCTTTTCTTATATTATATATTACAGTTTATATGGCATGGTGTTTTCCTGTATTTTGTTATGTCCCGCTGAGAATCTCGTTATCTCTCCAGGATTAGACGATTTCCCGCAGAAGTACGGAGCTGCACTGGATCCATCCTATATTGATGACGATGCATCTCCCGCTGACTTCTAGCTTATTGATTTTCCAAGAGACATTTTAGTGGACATTTTTACATCTCTTTACTTTCTATTTTGCGGAGGTTGAACTTCGATCTTATGAGACTATTTTTATAGCTGTTTGGAGTGAGTATGTTCACCCGGCTATCTTTGATACACTCATTTATTATCTGGACTTTATTATCTTCTGTGTTGAGCTGTGATGAGATTAGATTATATTATTCTGGCCTGTGATGATTTATTATACAGCTTATGTATGTATACGAGGATTCCATATATTGGAGTATTCTTCGTATATGTGCAGCTGGCATGTTCGCGTACTCGGTCCTATGTATTTTATGACTGGGACGATACAACTCCACAGAGATGGAATAATGTTTTGGTGAAGACGACGACGACAATACTTCTTCTTCTTTATTCATAGAATGTCCTCCAGTCATAAGCCTTCCTCTACTTTTCTGGAATCAGTTTTATATGTTCATGCATTTGTCGAGCATTGAATGATGTTTTTTGGCATTTGTTTTCACACAAATAATACTTTGAAATACTAAATCAATGTTTGTGGTTTCAATTATATTATTTAACATGAAACTGTATGAAAAATCATAGTTAAGTAAACTGTTATTTACTTGGTCTAAAGTATTTTTACAGAACAAAATCATGCTTCTAACTAATTACCTGTATGGAAGTCTGTAGGCATGACTGTTATTTTCTTTAGTATATTTCAGGTGAATTCAGCCAAAGATGTTGATTAAAAGGTGAAAACTTGTAAAATTAAATTGAGTGAAGAAGAGGTCTCCAAGGAAAAGGTTCTCTTTGAAAACTTTGAAAGCAAAAATAGACAAGTGCATTGAAAAGATTGTCTTGAAGTTCAATTTGATACATTTGTTTGACTTTAATTTTGAACTGCCATAAACTTATTAGTTATGTATCATGAATTGGGTTAGTTGTTTGGGCTTGATACATGGTTACCTAGATTCTCTATATATGCAACATTTCGCTATCCAAGAATGCTTGTACCGAAATGCCAAACATCAGCAAATTGAAATGTTGAAATTCACGTTCCGACAAGTGAATATAGCATATATATAGATACTTGGGTTGTCAACAAAGCTTTTAAAGGGGTGATTTTGTTGTTCTTTTAGTTAATTTCTGTTGAAAGTTTTTTAAAGTTCAAGACCTGCTCCACTTCTTCTAAAAATATACTATTGCTAGGATTTTGTTAAGTAATGTTTAGGTTCTTGCAAATCATGTGAAGCAGAAGCCAGTGGAGCTACCTTTCTTTTCGAATTAGCAACCATAGGATCCCTTCACGATATTGTTCATGGTAAGAACTATAAAGGTTTATTTGTAATTATGAGTTACTTACTATTAGAATCAAAAGATTGATAATGTTTTTATCGTTAGAGTAATTTGTTTGATTGTGTTTGTTCGCAAGAGAGTGTATCAGCTTATGTGGAGTAGAGGCAGGGGTCGGCTTTGAGGTTCCCTATGTTAAAATTCCTCCAGTAAAGAATTCATTTTTTCTACTGGAAAAAAAGTTTCGTTTTCTTTTATTATGATTTTGGTATGAAGTTATTTGGAGATTTACTTGTTGAGTTTGGCATTGGATCGAGTTGCTCATGTTATTACTTTCTAGCTTAAAAGTCCCGAGTAAGAAAATATTAGGAAGAATTAATGCATGGGCTGGCCTTGAAGAGAAGACTTGCAAGTTTGTTTGTATTTGTGCTTGCCAACTAAGTAACTAGTATACTGGGTTGTTATGGAGCATAAGAAAGCTCCATAAAAAGTGACTGTTTTCCTAACCGGTTGTAGCTAGTATATAATGACATGTTATGTTAGGCTGTCTTTGAACTATGTTATCATGAATTATGTATAGAAGTCAATTTGCATATACAAGAGTAAGATGAAATGGATGAGGTAGAAAACTATATTGGGGTTAATTGGGATGGATAACTTCCATGAAGTATTTTTCTACACCAACTTGAAATTAACTTCTCAGTTCCAGGTGACTCAACAAAGCTACATGCAATATACACTCTTGCCTTCTTGTTCATTTATAAAGTGCTTCCTTCCAAGACTGACGTCATTCAGCCATCTACCTTGGAAGGAATGCAAATTATGGATAACTTTGTCGATGGGTGAACTGATTATGAGATTTCTCACAACCTGAGTATAGTTGTGATATATATCAACCATGATGTATATGGACCAACATTATTCAATTATTCGTTTGCTGTCATTGCCATAAGTCTCATTTGTTTATAATGTTACTAGTTCTACTTATATGTTGGTCAGGTACTTAATTGTTTTATAGCATAGAAATTATTTTACATAGAGGACTCGATTTGTGTGGTAGCTATATAATATTAGTGGTTGCTTACATCTTCATGATGTCTTCATAAAGTTATATACTTTGTAATTCATTGAAGTATTCTCATCGGAAGTAAATTTACAGTGCCGCTATTATGGTTGGTGTGGCTTTCTCCAATCAAGTTCATTAGTGAACTCAATCATGATGTGAAAGTTCTGTTGGAGACTGCCCTTATGGAGGCTAACAAGGAAAGAAGGATATCTTAAAGGGGATAACATTTTCCTTGCAATCTCCTGCTCATTCATATGACATCGTTATTGATGATGATGTCTATGAGGTGGGCTAATTGCTCTTGCTTCAAAATCCATATCTCCAGATTAAAATGAAATAAAACCCTCTATAATTTTGTTAAAGATATGGTTTAATTTTCCTCTGGACATTGGAGTATTTCTATGCTTACATTTGCATCAGGCTTTATCTAAGTATATAGGCATATGAAACTTCATGTCCATACTCAATGATAGTAATTTCTGTCTGTTTATTTATATAAAAGTATACTTGGGTGATCTATATTGGCTAAGTTTGCCACAAGGTGCCAGGCTTTCTGATGACGTAATAGATTCAGTTGAGGAGAATTCAGAAAATTACCACTCTAATTACATGCAAAAAGAATATAACATGTAAAATTATAGATCTGAATGTACAACAGCAAAATGATAGATAGTATATTAATGATAGTGTAATATCTATGTACCCTCATTCTAGTTCTTAGTTACACTCTTCATTCTTGGTGCACTAAATGTAGCTTTGTGGTCAAATTATTCTGAACACTAATAGTCTAATACAAATAGGCTAAAACAAACTATATTTCAAATAACACCCTACTTTCAATTATGACCAATTTGCGAAGCCTCCTTTAGGGATCGTGTATTGTTTTTGGCTTTTTGAGAATGTTATGCCTTTGTGTAACATATAAAATTAATGAAAATTAGTAATATCATGTATCCTCAAATCTCAATCCAATTCAATATCAATTTGTATCCCTATAGCATTTTGTAGCCTTTTAGAGTGTACTTGCCTTTCCACGCACATGCTAAGACATCTACTAGTAATAGGATTTTGCACATGCTTGATGATGATGCCCATTTGTGTCTGTGCTAACAATTAGAATGCAGTAATTTGTTGTGGTTATTGTGGCACTCGATGTTTCCATATTTAGCTCAGTCATTTGTTTGAGGAGTTACTTACACTACTAAAATACAACAATTTGGCGACAGACCATTAGCGACGGACTAGCGACTACCTGGTGATGGACTACCGTCAGAAAGCAATGGATAATATTTTTATTTTGTGTGTGACAAAATCAGTCGCACATCCGTCGCTAATTTGACGAAAATTTAGCGACGAATTGATGTCCTTCGCTAATATGTTGCACATTGTGGCAGCAAAATCTGAAAAAAATGGCGCGATAAATTAGCGTCTAACTAGCGACGGATGTTCCGTCAGTAATCTAGTAGGTATTTAGCGACTACCTAGCAACGGATATATCCGTTGGTAGTCCGTCGCTAAATACTGTAACCTAACTTAAATTGAACCGACGGGGGAGAATTTTTCATTCCCCAAAAAAAACTCTCTCTCTTCCCCCCCCCTCTCTCTCTCTCTCTCCAGCGGCGAGCTCTCTCCGACGGGTCTCTCTCTCTCTCTTAGGTATGCTCTCTTTCTCCCTTTCTCTCTCTCTGTTTAACATATAGGATTTCGGGTTTGGGGGAGGGGGGGTCGGCTGTCGCTGGGGCCGGCAGGGTGGGGGGGAGGGAGTGGGGGCGGAGGGGGGGAGGGTGTTGAGGGTGGGGGGCAGGGTAGGGTTTCGGGGCAGGGGTAGGGTTTCGGGTGGGGGGGTCGGCTGTCACGGGGGTCGACGGTGGGGGGGAGGGGGGGGCAGGGGGTGGATGGTGTTTGGTGCGGGACGGGGGGCAGGGGGGTGTTTTCTGTCGGAGGTGGGAGGGGGTAGGGGTTTGCTGTCGGGGGGGGGGGGGGGTACCGTGGGGGGTGGGTGTTGTCGGGAAGGGGGGATGGCGGAGGGGGTCAGGGACAGGATGCTGTCAGCACACACACACACACACACACACACACACACACACACACACACACACACACACATATATATATATATATATATATATATATATATATATATATAGAGATAGAGATAGAGAGAGAGAGGAATATATATATATATATATATATATATATATATATATATATATATATATATATATATATATATAGAGATAGAGATAGAGATAGAGGAAAATATATATATATATATATATATATATATATATATATATATATATATATATATATAGAGAGAGAGAGAGAGAGAGAGGAGAGAGAGAGAGGAGAGAGAGAGAGAGAGAGGAGTATATATAAACTTTAGTACGTTCGAAACTGAAACTGAAATCAAAACGAAAACCAAATCAGTATCGGTATCAGGCTATTCCTATGAGTATCGGTATCGGTATCGGACTATTTCGTTGAGTATCGGTATCGGACTATTTCGTTGAGTATCGGTATCGGTATCGAACTAATTATGTTTAGTTTGTCTTACGATACAGTTTTTCACATCCAAATTGAAATGGATCGTTACTTCGTTGATCATACATGAATGTACCAGCGGATCAACCTCCTCAACCGTATGTACTTATAAGTATTCATCGTATCGGATTAGTATCGATCTATCGGTTTGGTATGGGCCGTATCGGTTGGTATTAGTCTTAGCGAATTGGTATCGTCCTATCCGATATGTATCGGCCGTATAGCTAGAATTCGTATTGGCCTTATCGATTTGGTATTGGCCATATCCGATAGGTATCGGTCGTGTTGGATTAGTATAGACCATTTCGGATTAATATCGTGGAAGGTTTAGTAACAACTGTACTTGGATTTCTCTCTTCTAGAGCAAGATTACCATTGCAAGAGAGTCACGAGGGCATAGCTGGCCAGCTACAGAACATACATGCTTCCTTTTCAATCTCGCTTTTTCTGATGGAAAAGGAAGTATGTATGTTACTGTAACTGGCCAATCACGATCTGGTGACTCTCTTTCAATGGTATTCTATCTCGAGAAGAGAGAAATCCAAGTACAGTTGTTACTAAACCTTTCACGATACTAATCCGAAATGGTCGATACTAATCCAACACGGCCGATACCTATCGGATATGACCAATACCAAATCGATAAGGCCAATATGAATCCTAGCTATACGGTCGATACATGTACATATTGGATAGGACGATACCAATTTGTTAAGGCCAATACCAATCTGATACGTCCTATACCAAACCGATAGACCGATACTAATCTGATACAGTAGATACTAAGTACATCCGGCCTATACCAGCGGATCCACCAATTACTGCATGATAGGCCCAACGACTCCAGTTACATCCGGTTATTGGCGAGTACATGAAACAACATTGGAGATGGCGTGTCATAGTAGTCGGACGGGAGTGGGGTGACTCGCCACTACCCATGGTGCGCTAGGGGGACGCCTTCAAATAACAGGGACACTGACGTACAAATACCGCTCGAGTGAGCCAAAGGCATGCAGCCACTTCCCTCCCTCCATTCCCCCTCTCCCTCTCTCATGCTACCAACGTCACAACTTTTCTAGTGCTGCTCCCTCTAATGATGATGAATGCAAAAATCAAAGACCCCCCCTCCTTTCTCACTCTTTACAGTTCTCATAACAGAAAGGATCAGTGCTTTCTAGTTCTCTTCCATCCATCCATTCCTCCGTTCTGATCAAGCTTCTTCCTTCTACTCTCCTCCACCATGGCTCTGGACCCATCTTCTCCTCCCAACTTCCCTTCTTCTTATTTGACTCTCTCAGCCACATATGATATCCAGCTCAAGTGTAGAGTCGGGGGAGAAGAAGTGGGCAGGAAGAGGAGGAGGAAGCAGCACAGCCGGCGGCATGACCTGGAGGAAGTACAGAGGTTTTGCTGGAGGTGCTGGCAATTTTTTCAGGATGGTCTTGAGGAGCAAGTGTAGAGTCGGCTGAAGGAGCCACAGCTTCCTTCCGCTTCCTCCTTCCGAGGAGAACTATAAGGATATATCTTTTCACAACATGTCACCTTGTCAAAGACCCTTAATGTGAATATCATGTTACCGCGGTGTCAGAAGACTAACATGTCCTAATTTTCTAAGCCGTGTGCTTTGACATAATCCTTCCAACTCTTTCCTCCTATGTAGTAATCTTGTATTTCTTTATAAAGTTCAAGACGACATATAGTGACTCGTAATGGAAAAATATATCGTCTTGAACTTCATAAAGAAATGCAAAATTACTACATATGAGGAAAGAGTTGGAAGGATTATGTCACAGCACACGGCTTAAAAAATTATGACATGTTAGTCTTCCGACACCGTGGTAACATGGTTGTCACATTAAGGATCTTTGACAAGGTGACATGTTGTGAAAAGATATATCCTTATAGTTCTCCTCGGGAGGAGGAAGCGGAAGGAAGCTGTGGCTCCTTCGGCTGACTCTACACTTTCTCTTCAAGACCATCCTGGAAAAATTGCCAGCACCTCCAGCAAAACCTCTGTACTTCTTCCAAGTCATGCCGTCGGCTGTGCTGTTTCCCCCTCCTCTTCCTGCCCACTTCTTCTCCCCCGACTCTATACTTGAGCTGGATATCATATGTGGCTGAGAGAGTCAAATAAGAAGAAGGGAAGTAGGGAGGAGCAGATGGGTCCAGAGCCATGGTGGAGGAGAGAAGAAGGAAGAAGCTTGATCAGAACAGAGGAATGGATGGATGGAAGAGAACTAGAAAGCACTGATCCTTCCTGTTGTGAGAACTGTGAAGAGTGAGAAAGGAGAGAAGGGGTCTTTGATTTTTGCGTTCATTATCATTAGAGGGAGCAACACTGGAAAAGTTGTGACGTTGGTAGCATGAGAGAGGGAGAGGGGGAATGAAGGGAGGGAAGTGACTGCATGCCTTTGGCTCACTCGAGTAGTATTTGTGCGTCAGTGTCCCTGTTATTTGTAGGCGTCCCCCTAGCGCACCATGGGTGGTGGCGCGTCACCCCCTCCCGTCTGACCACTATGACACGCCATCTCCAATGTTGTTTCATTACTCCGATTACAATTTCGATAAACTTTTTACTTTTTTTATGATTTGAGTAAATTTCTTTACCCTATATGAAAATTTTTGTTGTCAGAGAGATGGCTCCCAAGACTCCCCGAGGTGGTGCTGCTAGCCGAGGAAGGGGCCGAGGCAAGGAACCCTTGGAGTTCGACACGGAGGAAGTCCCCGTCGTCAAACAAGAGCCGGTGACTGTTAAGGAGGAGGTGTTACCAAAGGTCGAGGTCAAGGAAGAACCGATGACCATCAGGGAAGAGATTGCTCTACAGGTTGAAGTTAAGGAGGAGCCACCGTTAGAGAGTAGTAGCATCGGGACTGACCCTCCTATCCCTACAGAAGACCTCAACCAGATTGAGCCTTCGTATGCAAAGTGGCTGAGAGAATGGAACATGTCTCAACGCAACTATGATCCCTAGCTGTGAGGATTCATCGTCTGACTTGCGGTCTTTGCTGAGGCCAAAGTCGATTTTCCTTTTTATTGAATATTTGTGTGTTTTGTGTGAACAATTTGAGTGCTTGGGAAATTTGTGTGTTGGAATTGTTTGTGTTTTGTATAGTGGAATATTTGTGTGTTTTGTATATTTGTGCTTGGGATATTTGTTTTATTGAATATTGAATATTTGTGTTTTGTATATTGGAATTATGTATATTGGAATTGCTTGGGATTATTTGTGAGTTTTGTATATTGGAATTGTGTAATTGGGAATGCCCAGTTTTATGCTATTTTTTTTCAAAATATTCCCAGATAACGACGGACTGGCGGCCACTTTCTGACGGACTATCCGTCGCTAACTGGGGGATTCCCAGTTAATGACGGATGGGCGACTAACACCCGACGGTTTATCCGTCGCCAAGGTCCTGGAATTATGAAAGATATCCAGGAGCCTGTCGACGGAATATCCGTCGCTACTCCGCCGCTCATCCGACGAGGTTGGTGACGGATTAGCGACATATTTTACGCATCAGAAATCCTCTGATACGCGTTTAACGATGGTTTAGCGACGGATAGGGCCGTCGCTAAATGTTCCTACATTAAAATTTTAGACTGTCGAAGTTGACAGAAAATCGTCGGCAAGCCGTCGCTAACTGTTTTGATGTAGCTAACGGTAATCCGTCACTAAGTAGTCGCTAAGCGACGGACTAGCGACGGACTAGTTTTAGCGACGAGGTTATTCCCTACGAATTTTTTCAGCTCGTATCCGTCGGTAATCCGTCGGTAATTTCAATTAGCGACGGATAGGGCCGTCACTAAATCGTTGTATTTTTGTAGTGTTAGTTTAGGTAATATGACATTGGAATACAAAGATACTTGAAGTGAGTAGTTAGTATTTATACTACTTTCGGACAAAATTACCCTCTTTCCTTCTTTTGAGAAATAAGTAGTGCATGGTTCCTAGCTCAATTTATTGAATAAAAAACTACAAAAAAATATTTACCAACTTTTTGCATCTTTCAAACACCAACAAAATACAAGTCGATGTTAACTACGAGCACTAATACAAGATATGCATTTACACTAGGTATCTATTGTGAAGAATCACAGCTCAGAGCTAGTACTAGTTTTGTTACTCGCTTTTCTTTCAGTATTGAATTTTTGTTTTTTTTTACTAATTCAATAATCTGCCAGTAATTATCCAGGTTTGGGTTGAGCCTTTTTTTCTTTTGATTTTAAAACTGTAAAGTTAGTTATTTTCTCATATTTGTGTTATGATACAATTATCTGACCACAACCATCTCAGGGAAGTTGAATATATAGATTGTAACTTGAACCATAGAAGTGTCTGTTTACGCTAAAACTTGATAGTTGCCAGCTGCGATATAGATCTAATTTATTTTATCAAGTAAATTTGCTACATGTGATCATAGGACTTGGAATTTTATTCCAACTATTGTTTTATGTAGTTTAGGTATTTGGCGATTACATTGTTGTTTTAGGTAGTTTAGGTATTTGGAGATTCTCATTTTTCCTCCATAATATTATTTTATGAATTTATGGTTCAAGTTTGCCAAAATTGAACAAATTTGTGACTTTTCTCGTATTTGTTTGTTAAACACTGAAAAATACATCATGTGTAGTACTTTTATATTGTTTTAAATTTTTTGGAAAAATTACAATTGCTCAAAGTGTTCTTAAATGATTCGAGTTTGGATAAGGGTGTTGTGTAACCATGCAAGATGTTTTGTTTGGAAAGGGGATGTGGTGGAATCATTTGTTTGGGGTTTTTCTTTATTTTTTGTGTTCAACTCTTTCTTATCAATTTCTATAGTGTTTAAATACTGGTTGTTTTATCCCGTGGGGTATATAGTAAGTTTCTAAAAAGACAAATTGATGGAAGAGGTTTTGTGCTAGACCCACTTGATTTAAGTTAATGATTGTCATACAAAAAGTTCATGTTGCATATGTGTCACGACCCGCACCCTAGAGTAAGGGCACGAGACGTGGGTACGTCCAGCCTACGCCGCAGTGTCGGCGGTAGAACGCTGTCCTAGCTCAACATATATCTAACAATATATATCTCTAAACAGTTTATACTCCCTGAATGGGGGTGACATAGCAGTAAATAAACTCAATCACAACTAAGGAAGAGATAGCACGATATGAAATAGAACTCAAGGGAAAATAGATGATAAAGTCTAAGATAATATCCCATTAAATATCCAGAGGTACATGGTCTCAGCTACTGAATGAAAGAATATATACAACTCCAAAATCTCTGAACAGAAGTAAAGTCTAGCTAAACATGTCTCAAGGCAACATAAAATAAGATAAGCCTAACTAAACTAGTCTAGGCAATGGGGGTGAAGTCCTAAGCTAGAGCTGGGTCCTCCTGAGAGTCCAGCTCGCAAGTGTCGTCTAGGGCTGCCCCGTAGAAGGTATCCACACAGGCCTCCTCCTCATCCTCTGTAATATTTTCAACGGGTCCAGTCAGGACAGGAGCGAGTACAGTACATCTCAACAATTCATAGCAGGTTAGAAAATATAATCATGCAGTAAAGTAAGATACAAGTACTGAAAGAAATGCTGTATGTAAACAGAAAGAGAGCTGTAATAGAAATATCTACTATAAATAGAGACTAACAGTGGCTAGTGAGTCAAAGTACAATATAGACATGTAAATGGCATAGGAGATTCTGATAGGACACTATGGAAGAGATTCTGATAAGATACTACTTGGGTATTATTCACATGTCTACTTCTACTCTTCCGTATCCCCCAATCAATACACAAGGATCCAACCAGGTTATGTTATGATTCCATGCAAAGGCCTCCGAAGGGTGATACATGGATGTCCCATAAATGGGGATTCTAGGAGATTATAGGATACCCAGTAAATGGGATAAGAGATTCTAGGAGACTCTGTGATCATAAGAGTATATGTCACAAGTGATCAAAGAACCAGTGAAGCATAGTGATACGCCATGTAAGTGAAACGCACAGAACATGTAGTACCCGATGCTCCCTAAGGATAACATCTCAATAAGGGATCCATATAGTACCATTCCGTATGACCAACGTGGCAGTACAAGTAAAGTAATTTAATGCAGAAAATAATTCTAAGTAGGATATGAAATGATCAGAGAATGTACTCGCCTGGTATCTGAGTGTCCAATATGAAAGTACTGTCCGATGAGTGGTGTCTGGCTCCTAATCAGAACAGCACAAGTCAAAACAAGTCCAAAATGGTATAATGAAGTCCTACTATGCATTCTACATGATTCTAGGTCAATCTAGGCCAAAGTCAACTCCTGGTCAACTCTGGTCAACCCTAGAAGTCAAACTAGGTCAACCAAGTCTAGACTAGGTCAAGCTAGTCTATCTAGTTCAATCTAGACTATACTAGTTTATACTAATCTAGTCTAGGTCTACCAAGGCTAAACTAGCCTATCAACATTCAATACAAGGCTATAGAACCTATCCTCTCAATCAAGCACATCTCCAAACACAACACTAATGACACACGAAGTATATATACAATATATATCTACTCATAGATTATTGCCTATAACATAAGGGCAAGGTGTGTACACATACAGGCATATAGAGATATCATTACATACATGCATCCAATGTGTATACTATATTAGGCCTATACAATAATGTGTCATCAAGTATTGACATATGTATGATGCTACTACTATGTAATAGGCTCACATATATATATATATGAATTTATATCTATACATATATAGGTTCATACATACATGCATATATATACATAGGTTATAGAGATATATATAGAGAGGTAGAGAGAGTGAAAGGGTGTCCATATGAGAGTAATAGTGTGTGTGCGGGTGTAACTGTGAGTGAGGAAATTGTGTGTGTGTGTGACTGAAACATAGGGGTGTGAAGAGTGAACATGGTGTCACTGCTATGTGTGTGAGTGAGTGAAGGATGTGTGATAATGAGAGCTGTGTGTGCCTGTGTGTAGAGAGAAATACTAGTGAAAGAGAGGGCTGTCCTGATGACAGGAACTGAACCAATTCAGTCTAATTCAAATCCCAGCTTTTCAAGGGAACACAAACACTGTTATACACTTTAGAAACATCAATACGCTTCTTGAAATCTCAGGTTTTCAGCCTATAGATTTTAAATTCAGTTTTGAACTCAAACTCCCACAAAATCAAACCAAAATTGACATATAACTAGATAACATATATGTAAACTATATTAGGTTGTAAAACATGCAATAAACAGTGATTAAGTAGGCTAAAACAATTGCCAAACTTCAGAACTGAAACCAAATTCACATGTAAATATAGGGAAAACTGAACCTAGTTTCCAGTTTTCATTCTAAGTCCATTTTGATTTCAATAAACCACCAAATCACACCAAATCGAACACACACTAAGGAATCATATAGGAGGATCAATATGAGGTTTCACACCACTCTATTAAACAGTATACAATGGTTAAAAACTACCAAAATTTATATATTCAAAACTGAAAAACTGGAAATGGAAAAACTGTTATCATAGTTTCAGAAATTAGGGGTAATCGAGATTTAATCACCAAAACCAATTTAAAATACCCAAACAGTGGTTGGTACATATATACATGCTGTGTACGTGTCACACAAGAGTTTGTGTCCACCCAAGTGGACACAAACGTGTCCAGTCTCATAAAATACGAAAATAGTGCACAAATAGATTGCTCCTCGTGCACGTGTTCACGGGGTTCGTGTGCACGACACGACACGACACAGACCTCGTGGTCGTGTCCCAGTGTCGACTAGGTCTAGGTCTAGGGCTAAGACACCCTGATATGGGTCCACGACACGTGTGTCAGTGACACGACACACGTATCAGTGCACGAAAACAACTGAACCCACTTCAGTGCAAAAGTAATGCACGTGTTCGTACGTGTCCGACACGACACGTGGGGGCCTGTGACTCGACACATGTCGTGTCAGTCACGAGGACGACCCGTGTGTCAAGTGTCACGTGTCGACGTGGCGTGTCCTGACAGCTGTGGCCCCCGAACAGCAGGGGATCAAACCAGAGCGTGCGCGCGTGTGTGCACCGCGTGTCCACGCGTCGATTCCGATACGACACGACACAACCACCACCTCAGAGGAACAGAAATCAATAAGCAATATCAAAACCTAGGTTCCTATTCAAAAAGATTACACAAAAGGAATCGAAATGCCCTTTGAGGCATTTCGACAAACACTAAATGAACATGTCTGATACGTGTCCGAAACGGACACGAAACCCATGAAACTCGACACGAAACCAATGCAACCACTTAGGGGACTCCTAGGGCTTCCTAAATGTATAAAGAAATCGAAATTTCATTGAGGAATGAAGAAGTTACCTATGGATGAACTTTCTAGAAAATCCCTCTTTGTTGAGCTCCTCTCCTTGATGTTCCAATCCAACAAATCAATACCAAACTGAAATAAAACTCCAATAACAGCAAGTATAGGTATATTAAAACCTAATGGAAGAGATTTGAATGAAAAAGGACATGCAATGGAATTCTAGGGATTAAATGAAGTAGGAACAAACCTCTTTCTAAACTTGAGCTTTCCTAAAAAGAGGCAACCCTAAACTAAGAGAGTATTTATAGGGTGGCATTCCCAATGTGGATAGGGTGACTGGCCACTTAGTCTAGGCTAGGGTTTTGAAATGTCTTGGGCTTTGGGCCAATCTACAAAGCTATGACTTAAGTTGATTTATCAAAGGTTCTAAATCATAAGTCATGATTTATGACTTTCTAATTCCTATTGCTAACTAGAGTCTATAGTCCAAACCAAGGGTTAGCTTAGGTTAGACTAGAGTCTTATAACCTAACCAAGTCCATACTAACTAGGGTTAACTTCTAGGTTGGTCTACAAGGGTCAAAACTAGTCAAAGTCAACCTAGTCCAAACAATTCCAAAATAATTCCTAAAAATTTTCATAAATTCAAATAAATTCTAATAAATTTAAATTACCCAAAAAATGACAAAAATACCCTCAAACTAGAAATTTGGTAGTGACAAATCTACCCTCCTTAAAAGAATTTTGTCTTCGAAATTGAAAGGCGAAATACAACTGATGAGAAGGATAGAAAGTATACCTCACGGTCCAAAAAGATATGGGTAGCGCTCGCGCATCTCATCCTCCCGCTCCCAGGTAGACTCTCCTGGAGAATGATGCCTCCATACGACGCGTACCAAAGTATCACCTGGTTCCTCAAAACCTTCTCCCGTCAATCCAGAATCTCCACTGGCAGCTCTGGATAGCTGAGAGAAGGCCCAACCTCAAGCTCTGAATGATCGAGCACATAGCTAGGGTCAGCCACGTACCGTCTCAACTGTGATACATAGAATACGTTGTGGACCCCCACTAGCACAGGCGGCAAGTCTAGCCTGTATACAACGTCATCGACTCTTCTGCTGATAACGAAAGGGCCGATGAAGCGCGGGCTAAGCTTCCCGCCTCCACCAAAATGTATCGTACCACGAGTCGGAGATATCCTCAAGAAAACCTGGTCTCCGACCTAATCACAAGCAAGGTCTCAATTAATTATAATAAACAAACATGATCAAAAATCACAAACAAACAAACAAACCTAAATCTAATCCTACTCTAATCTGTACCTCAAACTCCAACGGCCTCCGGTAGCTATCGGCCCAGTGCCGATGTCTGTCCTGTGCCACGCGAAGTCTTTCCCTAATGAGCTTCACCTTCTCGGCTGCGTCAACAACCATCTCTGGCTCCAGTAAAGCTCGCTCACCAACATCATCCCAAGATAAAGGTGTACGGCACCTACGCCCGTACAGAGCCTCGAAAGGTGACATCTCATTGCTGGCCTGGAAACTATTGTTGTAAGCAAACTCCACCAAATGAAGCTGATCCTCCCAGGAACCTCCAAAGTCCAGGACGCACGTCCATAGCATATCCTCAAGTGTCTGAATAGTCTGCTCCGACTGTCCGTCCGTCTGGGGGTGGTATGCAGTACTAAACTTGAGCTGAGTGCCCATGCTGGTCTGCAGACTCCTCCAGAAATAGGAAATAAGGCGACTATCCCGATCTGAGACGATGCTGACCGAAACCCCGTAAATCCTGACTATCTGCCGCATATACATCTCCGCCAGCCTCTCTGTAGACGTACCCACCTTGAATGGCAAGAAGTGGACCGATTTGGTCAACCTGTCAACGATGACCCAAATCGCATCTTTTTCTTCTGGAGTACGCGACAATCCTGATACGAAGTCCATAGTGATATGCTCCTATTTCCACTCGGGAATGGGCAGCGGCTGCAACAATCTACCGGGCCTCTGTCTCTTTGCCTTGACCTACTGACAGACCAAACACCTAGCCACGAAACGAGCCACCTCCCGCTTCATCCCTGACCACCAAACATGCTCCCTCAGATCTCGGTACATCTTGTTGGCACCCGGGTGTATAGAGTACTGAGATCTGTGGGCCTCCTGCATAACCTGCTCCCTGAGATCTCCGCTGGGCACACATAACCTGGAACCGTGCCTCAAGGCACCATCCTCTGCAAGGGAAAACTCGCCATCCAGCAATCCTGCTCGAACCTGCTCTTGGAGACACCACAGAGTAACGTCCTCAAACTGTGCCGACTTGATCCTCGCCACCAAGTCTGACTGAATCTGCATGCCCCACATCTGCATTTGCACTCCGGGCACGATCACCTCAATCCCAAGGCTCTCTAAGTCTGCAAGCAAATGCCAATCCATGGTCAAACACATGGCTGTCGGATACCTACTCAAGGCATCGGCAACCACGTTGGCCTTTCCTGGGTGATACTGAAGTAGGATGTCAAAATCCTTCATCAACTCTAGCCATCTGCGCTGTCTCATGTTCAACTCCTTCTGAGTGAACACATACTTTAAGCTTTTGTGATATGTGAAGATCTCTACCCTCTCACCATACAGATAATGCTTCCACAACTTCAGAGCAAATATCACTGCTGCCAGCTCCAGGTCGTGGGTAGGGTAGTTCTTTTCATGGAGACACAATTGCCTGGAAGCATAGGCAATCACCTTCCCATGCTGCTGCAAGACGCAACCCAGCCCCTTCTCTGAAGCATTACTATAAATAGTGAAACCACCTGATCCTGAAGGCAATGTCATAATCGGAGCTGTCGTAAGCCGCTTCTTCAACTCATCAAAAGCTGCCTGACACTCCTCTGACCAAACGAACTCAGCATCCTTCCGGGTCAACCGAGTCAACGGTTCTGCAACCCAGGAGAAATCCTGCACAAATCTCCGATAATATCCTGCCAGCCCCAGGAAACTCCTGATCTCTGCAACTGAAGTCGGCGTTGTCCATGCCTTAACTGCTACAATCTTCTTAGGGTCAACTGAGATACCATCTCCAGTCACTACATGCCCCAAGAAGTCCACCCGGTCTAAGAAGAACTCACACTTGGAGAGCTTTCCATAAAGCTGCTCCTTCCTGAGAATCTCCGGCACTATCCTCAAATGCTCCTCGTGCTCCTCCTCAGTCTTGGAATATATCAAGATGTCGTCAATAAACACCACCACAAACTGATCCAGATACTGATGGAACACCTTGTTCATAAGGTTCATAAATGCTGCTGGTGCATTGGTTAGCCCAAACGGCATAACCAAAAACTCAAACTGCCCGTACCGCGTCCTGAAAGCGGTCTTGGGAATAACCTCCCCATTCACCTTCACCTGGTGATATCCCGACCTCAGATCAATCTTGGAAAATACCCGAGCTCCGCTCAACTGGTCAAAAAGATCGTCGATCCGTGGCAGTGGGTATTTGTTCTTGATCGTGAGGTTGTTGAGTGCCCTATAGTCAATACACATCCGTACTGACCCATCCTTCTTCGGCATGAACAACACTGGTGTACCCTATGGCGACGAACTCGAGCGGATGAAGCCCTTGTCCTGTAGCTCATCCACCTGCTTCTTCAGCTCCACCAGCTCGCTATTGTTCACTCGATAAACATGCTGAAAGATGGACTCCGCTCCTGGAACCAAGTCTATCGAAAACTCTATGTCTCTGTCTGGTGGAAATTCTGGCAACTCCTCTTGGAAAACATCCATATATTCTGCTATCAAGGGGTGTGGAATCGCCTGCTCCTCGACCGAGACTCCACAGAAGACTCCGCTGCTCTGCTCTGCCTGACGTCTGGAGTACTCGAACTCTGGCTCCCCCGGCACTCTGAAGAGAACTCTACCCCCTCTGCAATCAATGCTGGCGTGGTGCCTGCTCAACCAATCCATGCCTAGTACTATATCGTAGTTCGGCAATGGCATTACGAGCAGGCTCACCTCCAACTCACGGCCTCCCAAAACTACTCTCCGACCCTTATAAACATCACTCACGAGGATAATGCCACCCCCGATCGTGATCTTGTATGTCCTAGGCAACGATTCAGCTATGATACCGTGTCTAATCGTAAAAGATACTGATATGAAGCTATGCGAAGCACCAAAATCGAATAATGTAAAAGCTGGACTGGAGTCGAGAAGAATCGAACCTGCGATCAGCTCTCCTCTCACCTCTGCATCTCCAGCTGCCATGGCGAAAGCCTGCCCCTGCTGGCCTTCCTGGCCTGCTGCTGGTGCTGGACGAACCTCTGCTGCTGTGTCGGCAGGGCTGGTCCCCTCTGCTGGCCTGCTGGAGCCCTGGCTCCTCCTCCCGGGCCTGCTCGTGCTATGCGGCACTCCCTCATCTGGTGGTCTGCTGAACCACACACCAGGTACTGGCCCAGCCTCTTCCGGCACTCATTGAAGACGTGCCCAGGCTTCTTGCAGTAGGCACAAGTAACACCCTGTCTCTGACCCTGCTGGTGCTGTATCGGCTGCTGCTGCTGGTGAACTGGCCTCTGCTGGACCGACTGCGGCTGAAACTGCCTCGGCTGCTGGTGTTGAAAGTGGGGCCTCTTGGCCTGACCTCCGCTGCTGCTGCCTCCAACTGGGTCTCGCCCTCTCTTGAGCCTAAGCTCAAGATCATCCTCTGCCAACAAGGCTTCCGTCAAGATCTCCTCGAACGTGGTATCCCGGTTGCCCTTGGTCAAGGACTTGACCTCCTTGACCAAACCCTTCCGGAACCTCTGGGCCTTCGTCGTCTCGCTCAAGCCCTCTACAAACATGCCGA
The DNA here is from genome assembly GCA_029216955.1 of Iris pallida. NCBI lineage: Eukaryota > Viridiplantae > Streptophyta > Magnoliopsida > Asparagales > Iridaceae > Iris > Iris pallida. The sequence continues at coordinate 7,252,139 of JANAVB010031215.1, read as the reverse complement.
GGTGGCCGAACTCCCCGGCGTACTCCTCCACTGAAAGACTCCCCTGGACTAGGCTCTCGAACTGCGACTCCATGGCTCTGAGTGCTGAATCTGGAAAGAACTTCTTCTTGAAGAAGCCCTTGAACTGCTCCCAAGTCTGCCCAGCTACCCCCACCCTGGGGTCTAACTGATACCAGCTGCGAGCAAATCTCGCATCCGGCTAGCTGCGGCCTCGATCTGAAGATCTGCTGGTATCCTGGCCAGGCGGGAGATCTCCTCTATATGGTCGATCCACTCATCGGCATATAGGATCCCTTCTGTCCCCAGAAAGTCTTTAGGGCTCATCTTCTGAAACTGCTCGATCCCCGGTGTCCTCGGCTGATGGACCACTGGTCGAGCTGCAACCGTCGTAAGGGCCAGCTCCAAGCCCCTGTCCTGTCGAGCCTGCTGCCGGTCCATGAACTGCTGGAAGTACGCGAACATCTGTGCTGCATCCACGTGTCCTGTAGGCGACGGCTGCTGGAAAGGATCCTCTGGAATGACCGGGTCATGTCTCAGAGCCGGTGGAAGCATACCCCCTGCTGCTACTGCCGAGGTCTCAATACGAGCAGAGGTGGCAGGAGCTGCAGTCCCCTGGCCCCGCTGTACTGGCTGGGAGGTAGCAGTCCCCTCCATGGCATCCCCATGAATGGTACGCTGCGATCGAGTCTCTACCATCCGGAAGATAGACAAACAAGAATATCAATTTCTGAGAAAGAAGCGAAATAACAAAGGCGGACAGTTAAAATTCAAAGGATCAGTTGATAATAAGGATTCAGATGGCAATAAAAGAAAATTTTCCTAAAGTGATTGAGTACCTTAAAATTAAAGTCCTATATTCTACTGCAGGCTGTAGTGATACTCTAGTTCGAATACCACTACGCTTCTAGTCTAGACCTGCATGGGCCACCACTAAAAACGTGTCACGACCCGCACCCTAGAGTAAGGATACGAGACGTGGGTACTTCCAGCCTACGCCGCAGTGTCAGCAGTAGAACGCTGTCCTAGGTCAACATACATCTAACAATATATATCTCTAAACAGTTTATACTCCCCGAATGGGGGTGACATAGCAGTAAATAAACTCAATCACAACTACGGAAGAGATAGCACGATATGAAATAGAACTCAAAGGAAAATAGATGATAAATTCTAAGATAATATCCCATCAAATATCCAGAGGTACATGGTCTCATCTACTGAATGAAAGAATATATACAACTCCAAAAATCTCTGAACAGAAGTAAAGTCTAGCTAAACATATCTCAGCTAGAGCTGGGTCCTCCTGAGAGTCCAGCTCGTAAGTGTCGTCTAGGGCTGCCCCGTAGAAGGTATCCACACAGGCCTCCTCCTCGTCCTCTGTAATATTTTCAACAGGTCCAGTCAGGACAGGAGCGAGTACAGTACATCTCAACAGTTCATAGCAGGTTAGAAAATATAATCATGCAGTAAAGTAAGATACAAGTACTGAAAGAAATGCTGTATGTAAACAGAGAGAGCTGTAATAGAAATATCTACTATAAATAGAGACTAACAGTGGCTAGTGAGTCAGAGTACAATATAGACATGTAAATGGCATAGGAGATTCTGATAAGACACTATGGAAGAGATTCTGATAAGATACTACTTGGATATTATTCACATGTCTACTTCTACTCCCCCGTATCCCCCAATCAATACACAAGGATCTAACCAGGTTATGTTATGATTCCATGCAAAGGCCCCCGATGGGTGATACATGGATGTCCTATAAATGGGGATTCTAGGAGATTCTAGGATACCCAGTAAATGGGATAAGAGATTTTAGGAGACTCTGTGATCATAAGAGTATATGTCATAAGTGATCAAAGAACCAGTGAAGCATAGTGATACGCCATGTAAGTGAAACGCACAGAACATGTAGTACCCGATGCTCCCTAAGGATAATATCTCAAGAAGGGATCCATATAGTACCAATCCGTGTGACCAACGTGACAGTACAAGAAAAGTAATTTAATGCAGGAAATAATTCTAAGCAGGATATGAAATGATCAGAGAATGTACTCACCTGGTATCTGAGTGTCCAATACGAAAGTACTGTCCGAGGTATGGTGTCTGGCTCCTAATCAGAATAGCACAAGTCACAACAAGTCCAAAATGGTATAATGAAGTCCTACTATGCATTCTACATGATTCTAGGTAAATCTAGGCCAAAGTCAACTCTTGGTCAACTCTGGTCAACCCTAGAAGTCAAACTAGGTCAACCAAGTCTAGACTAGGTCAAGCTAGTCTATCTAGTTCAATCTAGACTATACTAGTCTATACAAATCTAGTCTAGGTCTACCAAGGCTAAACTAGCCTATCAACATTCAATACAAGGCTATAGAACCTATCCTATCAATCAAGCACATCTCCAAACACAACACTAATGACACGCCAAGTATATATACAATATATATATACTCATAGATTATTTTCTATAACATAAGAGCAAGGTGTGTACACATACATGCATATAGAGATATCATTACATACATACATCCAATGTGTATACTATATTAGGCCTATACAATAATGTGTCATTAAGTATTGACATATGTATGATGCTACTACTATGTAATAGGCTCACATATATATATATATATATATATATGAATTTATATCTATACATATATAGGTTCATACATACATGCATATATATACATAGGTTATAGAGATATATATAGAGCGGTAGAGAGAGTGAAAGGGTGTCCATATGAGAGTAATAGTGTGTGTGTGGGTGTAACTGTGAGTGAGGAAATTGTGTGTGTGTGTGACTGAAACATAGGGGTGTGAAGAGTGAACATGGTGTCACTGCTATGTGTGTGAGTGAGTGAAGGATGTGTGATAATGAGAGCTGTGTGTGCCTGTGTGTAGAGAGAAATACTAGTGAAAGAGAGGGCTGTCCTGATGACAGGAACTGAACCAATTCAGTCTATTTCAAATCCCAGCTTTTCAAGGGAACACAAACACTGTTATACACTTTAGAAACATCAATACACTTCTTGAAATCTCAGGTTTTCAGCCTATAGATTTTAAATTCAGTTTTGAACTCAAACTCCCACAAAATCAAACCAAAATTGACATATAACTAGATAACATATAGGTAAACTATATTAGGTTGTAAAACATGCAATAAACAGTGATTAAGTAGGCTAAAACAATTGCCAAACTTCAGAACTGAAACCAAATTCACATGTAAATATAGGGAAAACTGAACCTAGTTTCCAGTTTTCATTCTAAGCCCATTTTGATTTCAATAAACCACCAAATCACACCAAATCGAACACACACTAAGGAACCATGTAGGAGGATCAATATGAGGTTTCACACCACTCTATTAAACAGTATACAATGGTTAAAAACTACCAAAATTTATATATTCAAAACTGAAAAACTGGAAATGGAAAAACTGTTATCATAGTTTCAGAAATTAGGGGTAATCGAGATTTAATCATCAAAACCAATTTAAAATACCCAAACAGTGGTTGGTAACATATCTACATGCTGTGTACGTGTCACACAAGAGTTTGTGTCCACACAAGAGTCTCATAAAATACGAAAACAGTGCATAAATAGACTGTTCCTCGTGCACGTGTTCACGGGGTTCGTGTGCACGACACGACACGACACAGACCTCGTGGTCGTGTTCCAGTGTCGGCTAGGACTAGGTCTAGGGCTTGGACACCTGGATATGGGTCCACGACACGTGTGTCAGTGACACGACACACATATCAGTGCACGAAAACAACTGAACCCAGTTCAGTGCAAAAGCAATGCACGTGTTCGTGCGTGTCCGACACGACACGTGGGGGCCTGAGACTCGACACACGTCATGTCAGTCACGAGGATGACCCGTGTGTCAAGTGTCGCGTGTCGACGTGGCGTGTCCTGACAACTGTAGCCCCCGAACAACAGGGGATCAAACCAGAGCGCGCGTGTGTGTGTGCGCCGCGTGTCTATGCGTCGATTTTGACACGACACTGTAGAAGCATAAAAAAGGAGGAATCTTGCTTTTAATCCCACATCGGAAGGAGAAGAAGAGAGCTCTCATTCTACTCTATATATAGAGACCTCTTGCCTTCTTTGAAAAGGGCACCAAAAATAAATAAAGAAAAGGGTGCCCGTTATCCAGGGAGCTCGTTCGAGCCACAAAAGTTGCAGTATTCTTCTGGGTTGGCTGCAAGTTCTTCACTCGCTGTCATGGCGAGGATAATTTGGACTCTGACTACTATGCGCCCCACGGGTTGGTACGAAGAAGTCCAAGGCGGCACGGGCCATGCGCCTTAAACGTGCTATGCCAGCAGTAAACCAGAAGCATGCGCTCACAATCATGCACGCTGCTGATGGTAAGCTGTACAAGGTCGACTCGGGTGCTGCGGCGCCAGAAACGAGCCGACCTTCAAAGTCCTTGTCTCACTTGGGCGCAACTATTGCGTTCATAACCAAGTCGAACACGGCAAACCCAGTGGTCTTGAACTCCCGCGCCTCCTCTGGTTGTGCGTCTGAGGTCCGTTCAAGTCACTTCAAATGTTGTTCCCCCACTACTGATCGGGAGATCACGGGGCGCAGCATTCACTTGACCACCCTGGCGCTTGGCTTTGCCATGCGCCTGAAGGGGTACGAAGGTGGCACCCTCACTTGACTACCCTGGCGCTTGGCCTTGCCATGCGCCTGAAGGGGGTACGAAGGTGGCACTCTCCTCCAACGATCTGCACAACGTGATCACTCACAAGCGCCGATCAGGAGAGCCGACCAACAAGCATAATGTGCCCCTCAAAGGGCATACTTGTGCTACGGTCGCCATCAACTGCTACTACCGCAAGACAGTGGCTCCACCACCAAGGCAGTCCGTGTTCCAACAGTTACAACATGCTGTACATGTCTCCCAGCACATCACTCCGCCCCATCAGAGTGAATCACTTCTTCGTCAACATACAGGCGCATCTACCAGCCTGGGGCTCTTATCTTCTGAAGGAGTTCACCGTCAAAGCTTCTTTGAATAAGGAGAACCATCATCCACAGTACAATGTCTTGCCAAGGAGGAGGATCAGTCGAATCCATCTTCATCGATAAGTCAAGGGAGAGACAACAAGACTCTCTCAAACTGTTGTTATTCATAGGCCAAGGCAAATCAAACCCATGCGCCAAGTGGCAACCTTCCCGAAGTCAGTGCAATGAACTTGTATTTTTGATGGATGAACTCGCCTCTTCGAATTCAGCTAAGTCGGAGAGCCACTAATGCTCTGAAGAACTCAACAAACGGACCACTGAAGATGCGCCATGCACACAGACGTGCCCTTCAGCATCAAGCGCATCACAGAGGATGCGCCCCCATGCATCCCCATACGCCTAGTGGAACGCCAACCGACGCGTCCACTCAGCTGTCCATCGAATGTCACAAATATTAAATGCTGAACTGACAGAGTTGGCAGCAAGCCTCCCAAAGTCTGAACAGTCGGCAGCTTTTTCAGAAGACGAAGCATCGCTAATGTCAGCATCATCATTACTTCTCTCCGACGGCTACTGCCACGTGGCCACCCAACCATCTCGCATGCCCCTCTGCGGCCATGCGCCCAAATCTGCATACGCCTCAAAAGTTGTGCGCCTCAGACTTTTCACTGATCCCTAAAGACAGAAAGAAAGTCAATGTTACAACTCTGTATGCGCCTCAAAAGCCATGCGCCCCAGACTTCTCCCTGATCCCAAAAGACAGGAGTAAAGTCACTAATGAATCTCTGCTTGCGCCTCAAAAGCCATGCGCCCAGAATGGTTCGTGACTCCTAAAGGTTACGAGCCAAAGTCTCCTCATGCGCCCAATCCTAGGCGCATCCTACCAGATTATTCCCCCCACCAAATCCGAAATCTCCGAGCCATGGGTCGACGACACGTGTCCTTTGACTCAACTCATCCAAGATCTCAGCAACAGAAAGATCTTCTTCTCTGCTACACACCGGTTCACAACAGCAACATGAAGAAGTCAACCCCCTCGATCAGGGCATATCGTCCATGTGCCTCCATCAGCAATCAACACGTGGCATCCCTGCGTACAGGCACATCCTACATATGCGTGCATGTGCAGCCAGCCTGCAAAACTATAAATAGAGGGATTATTTCCTTCTTTTACACACATACGGACCAATCTACGTGCATACATATCAACCTCCACAGCGAACAGACAGAGACTTCGCACCACCAGAGAGGCAGATACAGACACTCAACGTCTTCCTCCTCTCAGCAAGCTCCAGCACCCAGAGCAATCCAGACCTTCAGAGAACCGATAACCGTCGTCAGATCGTCAACGGAGTCAACGCATTACCACTCACTCCATCGGCACAAGGGACCCAGATAAATAAAAGTGTACTCCTAGGACTACATCTAAGTCCTATATTGTAATACTGTTCTGTTTGTATTGAAATTTACAATCAAAGAATTTTAATGGCAAACAAGCTGGCGACTCTGCTGGGGATCTCTTTCTCCTCCACCGAGAAAGCTGTGTCGCAGTCCAACGACGTGAAGGTGGGCTCCTCCCACAAGACGCTGGTCATACGCCTCAATCAACAGGCGTATGAGGAGTTCATATCTGAAGGCAGTGCGAGTCCTTCGAAGCGGCTGCCGAAGCCGAAGAAGACCTGCCGAGTCTGGGTGCGCAAGGTCGACGCCTCGGGCACCACCACCGAAGGGGATGCGCCAATCCAGCCTTCCCTTCCTACTGACGTCCTCAGCAACCAAGATGCGCCCGCTGGTGTAGCGCATCTCTCGGGAAAACGTGCGGCTAACCACGTTCCCCAGCCATCTCCCTCTCAGGCGAGGAAGATGCGTCGACGGAGCAGGGGCGCCGCCAATGCCCCGCGCATTACCTCTGATGCGCCACAGAAGATCTCTGTCTTTGATAGACTCACTCGCTGTAGTGGCGAGGAAAATTTGGATTCTGAGTACTACGCGCCCCATCGGTCTGGTACGAAGAAATCCAAGGCCGCACGGGCCATGCGTCCTAAACGTGCTATGCTAGCAACAAGCCAGAAGCATGCGCTCACAATCATGCGCGCTGCTGATGGTAAGTTGTACAAGGTCGACTCGAGTGCTGCGACGCCGAGAACGAGCCGACCTTCAAAGCCCTTGTCTCACTTGGGCGCATCTACTGCGTGCACAACCAGGTCGAGCAAGGCAAATCTAGTGGTCTTGAACTCCCGCGCCTCCTCCGGTGGTACATTTGAGGTCCGTTCAAGTCACTCCAAATGCTGTGGTTCCCCCACTACTGATCGGGATGCCTGTTTGGTATTAGATCAGGGGGCACAGCACTCACTTGACCACCCCGGCACTTGGCCTTGCCATGCGCTTGAAGGGGGTACGAAGGTGGCACTCTCCTCCAACGATCTGTATAACGTGATTACTCACAAGCGCCGATCAGGAGAGTTGACTGACAAGCACGATGTACCTCTCACGGGGCATACTTGTGCTGTGGTTACCTTCAACTGTTGTTGCAAAGCGGCAGTCCCACCAAGGCAGTCGGTGTTCCAGCGGCTGCAATCATCGACACCCCTCCGACGTCGCCTCGGAAAGAAGGTGTCAACAGAAGAGGAACCAATGGTTGCCTCATGCAACGTGATCTCCAACTCCTCGTCAGTCCGAAAGGCGACTGGCAGTCTCTCTTCCTCGTCCAAGAGCCAGCCGAGGAAAACCAAGACAGCTATCTCATCCTCCGGAGTGTTCGAAGGCACTCGAGCGAGGAAGAAGTTCTTGGAGGAAGGGTAGTCAGAACCTTATTGAACCTCCTTCCGAAGACGAGTGTGTCCAAAGCACACTTGGGGCAGATCCTCGAGGCGAAGTCAGCCTCCCAGAAGCCCCTGAAGATGAGGATATCCTCCAGAACAAAGCTGGGGGTAGCCTAGCATCTGCGGACCCGAGTTCCGAAGATGAAGAGGCCCTTCAAGACGGAGCTGAGGGTAATCAGGCCCTTGCAGATGCGCCTGTGGTGAATGTTCTCCCGAACATAGCCGGGGGTAGCCCAGACGAAGCTTCAGGAGAGGCAACTCCCCTACAAGGGAGTGAGGCCGAGAGTGAGGCCTCAACTCATCCATCCACTCCCGGCCGCGTCATGACAGTGAACGTGACTGAGGCTGATGTCGAGTCTGATGCGTCGCCAACAGACCTCGTCCAGCGCATAGATACCCTGGAGGGAGGACTCAAAACCCTCTCTGCCTCCATGCAAACACTGACTCAGGCAGTGTTTGAGATACGGTCAGTTTTGACCAGGATACCTTCTGCCCGTTCCGACCCAGGGGCCAACGGAGAATCGAGTGTACCCCTTCAATGGGTATCCTCGGACGCAGATCGCCGAGAAGCACCTCGGACGTCTGAGCCCTCAAATGCTCAACATCCGGTGGTGCCACCTTCAACGACTCCCAGCTCCACAGAAAACGTGGTCGAGATGATCAGGGACCTGTGCGAGCGCTTTGAGTCCAAGACGAGACAATAGGAGTGCCAGAAAATGGGCATCCTCCAGCCTTATCCCCTCGAGTGGAACAAGGTGGTTTATCCTCCAAAGTATAAACCACAAACACTAAAGCCGTAAGACGGGAAGGACTCTCCTCGTCGCTACCTGACATATTTCCAGTCTCAGACGGGACATCTTCCGAAGGAGGACGCGCTTCTTACCAGCATATTCTTGGGGCACTGAAAGGAGTGGCGTACGACTGGTACTACAGCCTCCCCGATAATTCAATATCTTTCTTCGACGACCTGACGTGCCTCTTTCTCGACCGTTTCTACGACGGCGGGAAGGACATGACAATGGCGTCCCTTATAGAGATACGCCAAAAGGAGAAGGAAACAGTTCGAGTGTTCATCGAACGTTTCCGACAGGCCTGCTTCAGACTACCCCAGGGCATGCCAGAACATGTGCTTCTCTCCTCCTGCAGCATGAACATGCTGCCTGCAGTCAAGCTCTGGCTCAACTCTACTCCTCCTCCCGATTGGAGCTCCTTGATCATTGAAGCAGAAGCCGCGGAGAAGAAGGCAGCCAACGCTCGTCTTCTAGGAGTCAGTTTTCCTGCCTTCGAGGACAAGAGAAAATGGCCTGCAACCAACAACCCCGCACGAGAGGCAAAGGGGAAGCAGGCATTGATTGTCAATGCCTCAAAAGGTGCATCAGCACCTGCTCAGAAACCTCCACTTGCACCAAGACCGAAGGAGATTTATTCGTTCAACGACGAGGACACCCTGTAACTCTTTGAGATACTGAAGCAGGGTGACAAGATCAAGCTTCCGGACCCTAAGCGTCCCGATGAGGTTGGAAAAGTGGACAACCCGAGGTACTGTCACTACCATCGGTTTGTCGGACACCCAACCAAGGACTGCTATGTCCTCAAGAATTACATCCAGCGCATGATCAATGCGGATGTAATCTCCGTCGACTACGAAGAGAAGACGGTGTCAGCCAACGTGGTGTCACTCCAGTTTGGCACCCTACCGCCGACTACAACACATGATGGAGTCGTCCCCATCCCTAAGGCGACAATGGAGGTGGTTAACTTACCACCAACCCGTGACAATGTGAGTGGACTCATCCCACTCACCACATCTCGAGGAGAGATCCTGTGGGTTCACCCCGATCTCGTCTCCGAGGTGACTCAATCGGAGGTACGCCCTACCTCCAAGTCCAAAGGCAGGTTGATCAAGTCTTACCGTATGGTCTTTTGTTCAGCGGAAGAGGCACTTCCTGTGCAGACGCGTTCACAACAGAACGTCCAACCCGACGAAGCTGCCGTCGAGGTGGTGCCCCCTGGCACCGTCCCTGCTGTCTAGGACGAGGGCCCGTCTAAGTCCTCAGCAGCCAATAAACAGAAGCAGATAGAGGCCCGCTTCAATAGGCCTCTGCGAAAAGAGAATGCTTCGGGGCTAGCCAAGCCCCACAACTTCGACATACTGGCGCAACTCGCCAGTACTCCTGCCCGCCTATCTCTGTTCGAACTCCTCCGTCTTTCCAAAGACTCCCGAGAAGCTCTCTGCGAAGCTTTGAAGGATGCTGAATTCTTTCTAAGTCAGGTCAAGCAGCCGGAAGATCTCCCAATTGTGTACAAGCACTGTCACTGTACGGAGGAGGTTATTCCCAATATAACCTTCACCCAACAGTACATGTTGCTCAAACACAATCGACACAACAGGCCGATGTATTACACAGGGTACATCGGCTCAGTCAAGGTGAAGCGGATTCAGATCGATCCGGGGTCTTCCCTCAGCATCATCCCGAAGACGCTATTCTCAACACTGGGGATCCCAATGTACCGACTGGCGCCCTCCAACACGACAATCAGTGGTTTTAACGCCAGCAAAAGTGAACCACTGGGCAAAATACGATTAAAGTGCCACTCGGTAACCTCAGAACCGAGGTCACTTGTTATGTCGTGGATGCTGAAGTCAACTACAACATTCTGTTGGGTCGCCCATGGCTGCACGAGTACATGGTGGTGCCATCCACGCTCCACCAATGTATAAAGTACGTGTCCACCAACAACGTCATCCGTACGGAGTTCGCGGACATCGACCCCTTCAAAGGGATTGAAGCCTACTTCACCGATGCCGACTTATACAAGTCACCTGACGAGGAGGAGGCCAATGATGCTGATGACGAAGCAGAAACAGCAGTAGAGCCGGACATGGAGCCTGAGGTCACTCCTGATGTTCCTTTGAAGATCCGACTCAAAGGCAAACCGCCTCAGAAGTTGCCCCCCATGAGCATTAAGCTATCCGGGAAAGCACCAGCTGCTCCTGAAGCTCCCCTGAAGATACGGCTCAAGGGAAAGCCGCCTCAAACATCGGCTCCCCTTGTGGCAAAACTACAAGAGAAGATGCCAGGCACCGGAGGGACAGCAGAGGCACCTCTGAAGGTGCGTCTTAAGGGCAAGCCGCCGCCATCCCAGCCGCCGCCATCCCAGCCGCCGGAGAAGGCTCATGTAGTCCTTTCCGACTCCCAGATCAACGCTGTGGTGGACCCTCCCGATCCTACTACAGAGCTTACAGATGAAGAGCTGAGGGAATATATCTCGGCCGATGTAGATGCCCCATCCCTCGACAATGTAATCCCACGGGATAAAATCTCGCATTTCATCAATAATAGAGTGTCTTTTAATTATTCTAGTCTTCCACATTGGAATGCCATGTATACATTAGATAACGCTCTACGGTCGTTGCACACAAATAACGACCGTTCACCATGTAAATCGAGTAGTCCCGTCCCAAGGGGTCTGTTACATAGTCCCACCACGAAGTCGAGATGAAGAATCCATCATCTTCGGCAAGGTTGAGCGTCATCAAGACCTCCCGCGACTCGAGCCAGAACCAGATGCCGACAGAATGCAACTCTATCGGTACACGGACAAGGCAAAGTACCTCATCCAAAAGATGGGTTACGACCTAAAAAGCGACAAAGGCCTGAACTACGACAAAGGTCAACGTCTCCCTCTCCGGCTTCCAACACCTAAAGGAAAGCCGCAGGACTACTACAACAAAACTCGACGGGGGGTAGGCTATGTCACGCCGCCGTCAACTCCAGAGAGTTCAGACGCAGAGGAAGTTGAACATTCTCACCCATCTGAAGCATCAACGTGGGATTCCGATACCAGTATCGGATCTGTCTTCAAGAGAGTGCTGTCAGCCAACATGACATCTGCACAATCTCAAAAAGAAGAAGGCGAAGACCAAGCACCGGAATTCTTCGAAGAAGAACCCTGGGCTCAACGCCTGGGACAACAATGGGAGTCTCGTTTTGAATTACGTGAACCTCCCACCGAAGACGAAGTCGAGCAGATCGACCTTGGGGATGGATCTTCTTCCAAATCCATCTTCGTCAGCAAAAGCCTCAAAGGAGAAGACCGAGAATCTTTAATCCAGCTGGCTAAAGAATATATCGACGTCTTCGCCTGGAGCTACGAAGATATGCCGGGACTTGATCCCTAGATTGCGATGCATAGGTTGAACATCTTGCCTGATGCCAAGCCTATCAAGCAACAACAGCGGCGCTTCCGTTCGGACATCATAAACGCCATCGATCAGGAGGTAGACAAACTCTTGACTAGCGGCTTCATCCGTGAAGAGCAACACCCAAACTGGGTAGCCAACGTCGTCCCCGTCACCAAGAAGAATGGGAAGATACGAGTCTGTATCGACTTCAGAGACCTCAACTCTGCTTGCCCGAAGGATGAATTCCCGCTTCCAATCACCGACGTGATGATCGACAACACGTGTGGCTTCGAGCGCATGTCTTTCATGGACGGGTATTCGGCTACAACCAGATCAAGATGTTCCCCGATGACGCAAAACATACGTTATTCAGGACTCCAAAGGGCATTTTCTGCTACACAGTGATGCCCTTCGGCTTGAAGAATGCTGGTACGACATACCAACGTGCTATGAGCACCATTTTCCGTCATCACCTTCGCAAGACAGTCGAATGCTATGTCGACGACATCGCAGTCAAGAGCCGCCTCAAAGGAGATCACCTTCGCAAGACAGTCGAATGCTATGTCGACGATATTAAGGGTCTTTGACAAGGTGACATGTTGTGAAAAGATATATCCTTATAGTTCTCCTCGGGAGGAGGAAGCGGAAGGAAGCTGTGGCTCCTTCGGCCGACTCTACACTTTCTCCTCAAGACCATCCTGGAAAAATTGCCAGCACCTCCAGCAAAACCTCTGTACTTCTTCCAAGTCATGCCGTCGGCTGTGCTGCTTCCCCCTCCTCTTCCTGTCCACTTCTTCTCCCCCGACTCTACACTTGAGCTGGATATCATATGTGGCTGAGAGAGTCAAATAAGAAGAAGGGAAGTAGGGAGGAGCAGATGGGTCCAGAGCCATGGTGGAGGAGAGGAGAAGGAAGAGGCTTGATCAGAACAGAGGAATGGATGGATGGAAGAGAACTAAAAAGCACTGATCCTTCCTGTTGTGAGAACTGTGAAGAGTGAGAAAGGAGAGGGGGGTCTTTGATTTTTGCGTTCATTATCATTAGAGGGAACAGCACTGGAAAAGTTGTGACGTTGGTAGCATGAGAGAGGGAGAGGGGGAATGAAGGGAGGGAAGTGACTGCATGCCTTTGGCTCACTCGAGTGGTATTTGTGCGTCAGTGTCCCTGTTATTTGTAGGCGTCCCCCTAGCGCGCCATGGGTGGTGGCGCGTCACCCCCTCCCATCTGACCACTATGACACGCCATCTCCAATGTTGTTTCATTACTCCGATTATAATTTCGATAAACTTTTTACTTTTTTTATAATTTGAGTAAATTTCTTTACCCTATATGAAAATTTTTGTTGTCAGAGAGATGGCTCCCAAGACTCCCCGAGGTGGTGCTGCTAGCCGAGGAAGGGGCCGAGGCAAGGAACCCTTGGAGTTCGACACGGAGGAAGTCCCCGTCGTCAAACAAGAGCCGGTGACTGTTAAGGAGGAGGTGTTACCAAAGGTCGAGGTTAAGAAAGAACCGATGACCATCAGGGAAGAGATTGCTCCACAGGTTGAAGTTAAGGAGGAGCCACCGTTAGAGAGTAGTAGCATCGGGACTGACCCTCCTATCCCTACAGAAGACCTCAACCAGATTGAGCCTTCGTATGCAAAGTGGCTGAGAGAATGGTACATGTCTCAACGCAACTATGATCCCTGGCTGTGAGGATTCATCATCTGACTTGCGGTCTTTGCTGAGGCCAAAGTCGATTTTCCTTTTTATTGAATATTGAATATTTGTGTGTTTTGTGTGAACAATTTGAATGCTTGGGAAATTTGTGTGTTGGAATTGTTTGTGTTTTGTATAGTGAAATATTTGTGTGTTTTGTATATTTGTGCTTGGGATATTTGTTTTATTGAATATTTGTGTTTTGTATATTGGAATTGTGTATATTGGAATTGCTTGGGATTATTTGTGAGTTTTGTATATTGGAATTGTGTAATTGGGAATGCCCAGTTTTATGCTATTTTTTTTCAAAATATTCCCAGATAACGACGGACTGGCGGCCACTTTCTGACGGACTATCCGTCGCTAACTGGGGGATTCCCAGTTAGTGACGGATGGGCGACTAACACCCGACGGTTTATCCGTCGCCAAGGTCCTGGAATTATGAAAGATATCCAGGAGCCTGTCGACGGAATATCCGTCGCTACTCCGCCGCTCATCCGACGAGGTTGGTGACGGATTAGCGACGGATTAGCGACATATTTTACGCATCAGAAACCCTCTGATACGCGTTTAATGATGGTTTAGCGACGGATAGGGCCGTCGCTAAATGTTCCTACATTAAAATTTTAGACTGTCGAAGTTGACAGAAAACCGTCGGCAAGCCGTCGCTAACTGTTTTGATGTAGCTAACGGTAATCCGTCACTAAGTAGTCGCTAAGCGACGGACTAGCGACGGACTAGTTTTAGCGACGAGGTTATTCCCTACGGATTTTTCAGCTCGTATCCGTCGGTAATCCGTCGGTAATTTCAATTAGCGACGGAAATTACCGACGGATAGGACCGTCGCTAAATCGTTGTATTTTAGTAGTATTAGTTTAGGTAATATGACATTGGAATACAATGATACTTGAAGTGAGTAGTTAGTATTTATACTACTTTCGGACAAAATTACCCTCTTTCCTTCTTTTGAGAAATAAGTAGTGCATGGTTCCTAGCTCAATTTATTGAATAAAAAACTACAAAAAAATATTTACCAACTTTTTGCATCTTTCAAACACCAACAAAATACAAGTCGATGTTAACTACGAGCACTAATACAAGATATGCATTTACACTAGGTATCTATTGTGAAGAATCACAGCTCAGAGCTAGTACTAGTTTTGTTACTCGCTTTTCTTTCAGTATTGAATTTTTGTTTTTTTACTAATTCAATAATCTGCCAGTAATTATCCAGGTTTGGGTTGAGCCTTTTTTTCTTTTGATTTTAAAACTGTAAAGTTAGTTATTTTCTCATATTTGTGTTATGATACAATTATCTGACCAGAACCATCTCAGGGAAGTTGAATATATAGATTGTAACTTGAACCATAGAAGTGTCTGTTTATGCTAAAACTTGATAGTTGCCAGCTGCGATATAGATCTAATTTACTTTATCAAGTAAATTTGCTATATGTGATCATAGGACTTGGAATTTTATTCCAACTATTGTTTTATGTAGTTTAGGTATTTGGCGATTACATTGTTGTTTTAGGTAGTTTAGGTATTTGGAGATTCTCATTTTTCCTCCATAATATTATTTTATGAATTTATGGTTCAAGTTTGCCAAAATTGAACAAATTTGTGACTTTTCTAGTATTTGTTTGTTAAACACTGAAAAATACATCATGTGTAGTACTTTTATATTGTTTTAAATTTTTTGGAAAAATTACAATTGCTCAAAGTGTTCTTAAATGATTTGAGTTTGGATAAGGGTGTTGTGTAACCATGCAAGATGTTTTGTTTGGAAAGGGGATGTGGTGGAATCATTTGTTTGGGGTTTTTCTTTATTTTTTGTGTTCAACTCTTTCTCATCAATTTCTATAGTGTTTAAATACTGGTTGTTTTATCCCGTGGGGTGTATAGTAAGTTTCTAAAAAGACAAATTGATGGAAGAGGTTTTGTGCTAGACCCACTTGATTTAAGTTAATGATTGTCATACAAAAAGTTTATGTTGCATATGTGTCACGACCCGTACCCTAGAGTAAGGGCACGAGACGTGGGTACGTCCAGCCTACGCCGCAGTGTCGGCGGTAGAACGCTGTCCTAGCTCAACATATATCTAACAATATATATCTCTAAACAGTTTATACTCCCCGAATGGGGGTGACATAGCAGTAAATAAACTCAATCACAACTAAGGAAGAGATAGCACGATATGAAATAGAACTCAAGGGAAAATAGATGATAAAGTCTAAGATAATATCCTATTAAATATCCAGAGGTACATGGTCTCAGCTACTGAATGAAAGAATATATACAACTCCAAAATCTCTGAACAGAAGTAAAGTCTAGCTAAACATGTCTCAAGGCAACATAAAATAAGATAAGCCTAACTAAACTAGTCTAGGCAATGGGGGTGAAGTCCTCAGCTAGAGCTGGGTCCTCCTGAGAGTCCAGCTCGCAAGTGTCGTCTAGGGCTGTCCCGTAGAAGGTATCCACACAGGCCTCCTCCTCGTCCTCTGTAATATTTTCAACAGGTCCAGTCAGGACAGGAGCTAGTACAGTACATCTCAACAATTCATAGCAGGTTAGAAAATATAATCATGCAGTAAAGTAAGATACAAGTACTGAAAGAAATGCTGTATGTAAACAGAAAGAGAGCTGTAATAGAAATATCTACTATAAATAGAGACTAACAGTGGCTAGTGAGTCAGAGTACAATATAGACATGTAAATGGCATAGGAGATTCTGATAAGACACTATGGAAGAGATTCTGATAAGATACTACTTGGGTATTATTCACATGTCTACTTCTACTCTCCCGTATCCTCCAATCAATACACAAGGATCAAACCAGGTTATGTTATGATTCCATGCAAAGGCCCCCGAAGGGTGATACATGGATGTCCCATAAATGGGGATTCTAGGAGATTATAGGATACCCAGTAAATGGGATAAGAGATTCTAGAAGACTCTGTGATCATAAGAGTATATGTCACAAGTGATCAAAGAACTAGTGAAGCATAGTGATACGCCATGTAAGTGAAACGCACAGAACATGTAGTACCCGATGCTCCCTAAGGATAACATCTCAAAATTGACATATAACTAGATTACATATAGGTAAACTATATTAGGTTGTAAAACATGCAATAAACAGTGATTAAGTAGGCTAAAACAATTGCCAAACTTCAGAACTGAAACCAAATTCACATGTAAATATAGGGAAAACTGAACCTAGTTTCCAGTTTTCATTCTAAGCCCATTTTGATTTCAATAAACCACCAAATCACACCAAATCGAACACACACTAAGGAATCATATAGGAGGATCAATATGAGGTTTCACACCACTCTATTAAACAGTATACAATGGTTAAAAACTACCAAAATTTATATATTCAAAACTGAAAAACTGGAAATGGAAAAACTGTTATCATAGTTTCAGAAATTAGGGGTAATCGAGATTTAATCACCAAAACCAATTTAAAATACCCAAACAGTGGTTGGTAACATATATACATGCTGTGTACGTGTCACACAAGAGTTTGTGTCCACCCAAGAGGACACAAACGTGTCCAGTCTCATAAAATACGAAAACAGTGCACAAATAGATTGCTCCTCGTGCACGTGTTCACGGGGTTCGTGTGCACGACACGACACGACACAGACCTCGTGGTCGTGTTCCAGTGTCGACTAGGTCTAGGTCTAGGGCTAAGACACCCTGATATGGGTCTACGACACGTGTGTCAGTGACACGACACACGTATCAGTGCACGAAAACAACTGAACCTAGTTCAGTGCAAAAGTAATGCACGTGTTCGTACGTGTCCGACACGACACGTGGAGGCCTGAGACTCGACACACGTTGTGTCAGTCACGAGGACGACCTGTGTGTCAAGTGTCGCGTGTCGACGTGGCGTGTCCTGACAGCTGTGGTCCCCGAACAGCAGGGGATCAAACCAGAGCGCGCGCGCGTGTGTGCACCGCGTGTCCACGCGTCGATTCCGATACGACACGACACAACCACCACCTCAGAGGAACAGAAATCAATAAGCAATATCAAAACCTAGGTTCCTATTCAAAAAGATTACACAAAAGGAATCGAAATGTCCTTTGAGGCATTTCGACAAACACTAAATGAACATGTCTGATACGTGTCCGAAACGGACACGAAACCCATAAAACTCGACACGAAACCAATGCAACCACTTAGGGGACTCCTAGGGCTTCCTAAATGTATAAAGAAATCAAAATTTCATTGAGGAATGAAGAAGTTACCTATGGATGAACTTTCTAGAAAATCCCTCTTTGTTGAGCTCCTCTCCTTGATGTTCCAATCCAACAAATCAATACCAAACTGAAATAAAACCCCAATAACAACAAGTATAGGTATATTAAAACCTAATGGAAGAGATTTGAATGAAAAAGGACATGCAATGGAATTCTAGGGATTAAATGAAGTAGGAACAAACCTCTTTCTAAACTTGAGCTTTCCTAAAAAGAGGCAACCCTAAACTAAGAGAGTATTTATAGGGTGGCATTCCCAATGTGGATAGGGTGGCTGGCCACTTAGTCTAGGTTAGGGTTTTGAAATGTCTTGGGCTTTGGGCCAATCTACAAAGCTATGACTTAAGTTGATTTATCAAAGGTTCTAAATCATAAGTCATGATTTATGACTTTCTAATTCCTATTGCTAACTAGAGTCTATAGTCCAAACCAAGGGTTAGCTTAGGTTAGACTAGAGTCTTATAACCTAACCAAGTCCATACTAACTAGGGTTAACTTCTAGGTTGGTCTACAAGGGTCAAAACTAGTCAAAGTCAACCTAGTCCAAACAATTCCAAAATAATTCCTAAAAATTTTCATAAATTCAAATAAATTGTAATAAATTTAAATTACCCAAAAAATGACAAAAATACCCTCAAACTAGAAATTTGGTAGTGACAAATCTACCCTCCTTAAAAGAATTTTGTCTTCGAAATTGAAAGGCGAAATACAACTGATGAGAAGGATAGAAAGTATATCTCACGGTCCAAAAAGATATTGGTAGCGCTCGTGCATCTCATCCTCCCGCTCCCAGGTAGACTCTTCTGGAGAATGATGCCTCCATGCGACGCATACCAAAGTATCACCTGGTTCCTCAAAACCTTCTCCCGTCATTCCAGAATCTCCACTGGCAGCTCTGGATAGCTGAGAGAAGGCCCAACCTCAATCTCTGAATGATCGAGCACATGGCTAGGGTCAGCCACGTACCGTCTCAACTGTGATACATGGAATACGTTGTGGACCCCCACTAGCACAGGCGGCAAGTCTAGCCTGTATACAACGTCACCGACTCTTCCGCTGATAACGAAAGGGCCGATGAAGCGCGAGCTAAACTTCCCGCCTCCACCAAAACGTATCGTACCACGAGTCGGAGATATCCTCAAGAAAACCTGGTCTTCGACCTAATCATAAGCAAGGTCTCAATTAATTATAATAAACAAACATGATCAAAAATCACAAACAAACAAACAAACCTAAATCTAATCCTACTCTAATCTGTACCTCAAACTCCAACGGCCTTCGGTAGCTATTGGCCCAGTGCCGATGTCTGTCCTGTGCCACGCGAAGTCTTTCCCTGATGAGCTTCACCTTCTCGGCTGCGTCAACAACCATCTCTGGCTCTAGTAAAGCTCGTTCACCAACATCATCCCAAGATAAAGGTGTACGGCACCTACGCCCGTACAGAGCCTCGAAAGGTGACATCTCAATGCTGGCCTGGAAACTATTGTTGTAAGCAAACTCCACCAAATGAAGCTGATCCTCCCAGGAACCTCCAAAGTCCAGGACGCACGTCCGTAGCATATCCTCAAGTGTCTGAATAGTCTGCTCCGACTGTCCGTCCGTCTGGGGGTGGTATGCAGTACTAAACTTGAGCTGAGTGCCCAAACTGGTCTGCAGACTCCTCAAGAAATAGAAAATAAGGCGACTATCCCGATCTGAGACGATGCTGACCGAAACCCCGTGGATCCTGACTATCTGCCGCATATACATCTCCGTCAGCCTCTCTGTAAACGTACCCACCTTGAATGGCAAGAAGTGGGCAGATTTGGTCAACCTGTCAACGATGACCCAAATCGCATCTTTTTCTTCTGGAGTACGCGACAATCCTGAAACGAAGTCCATAGTGATATGCTCCTATTTCCACTCGGGAATGGGCAGCGGCTGCAACAATCCACCGGGCCTCTGTCTCTCTGCCTTGACCTACTGACAGACCAAACACCTAGCCACGAAGCGAGCCACCTCCCACTTCATCCCTGACCACCAAATATGCTCCCTCAGATCTCGGTACATCTTGTTGGCACCCGGGTGTATAGAGTACTGAGATCTGTGGGCCTCCTGCATAACCTGCTCCCTGAGATCTCCGCTGGACACACATAACCTGGAACCGTGCCTCAAGGCACCATCCTCTGCATGGGAAAACTTGCCCTCCAGCAATCCTGCTCGAACCTGCTCTTGGAGACACCACAGAGTAACGTCCTCAAACTGTGCCGACTTGATCCTCTCCACCAAGTCTGACTGAATCTGCATGCCCCACATCTGCATCTGCACTCCGGGCACGATCACCTCAATCCCAAGGCTCTCTAAGTCTGCAAGCAAATGCCGATCCATGGTCAAACACATGGCTGTCGGATACCTACTCAAGGCATCGGCAACCACGTTGGCCTTTCCTGGGTGATACTGAAGTAGGATGTCAAAATCCTTCATCAACTCTAGCCATCTGCGCTGTCTCATGTTCAACTCCTTCTGAGGGAACACATACTTTAAGCTTTTGTGATCTGTGAAGATCTCCACCCTCTCACCATACAGATAATGCTTCCACAACTTCAGAGCAAATATCACTGCTGCCAGCTCCAGGTCGTGGGTAGGGTAGTTCTTTTCATGGGGACACAATTGCCTGGAAGCATAGGCAATCACCTTCCCATGCTGCTGCAAGACGCAACCCAGCCCCTTCCCTGAAGCATCACTATAAATAGTGAAACCACCTGATCCTGAAGGCAATGTCATAATCGGAGCTGTCGTAAGCCGCTTCTTCAACTCATCAAAAGCTGCCTGACACTCCTCTGACCAAACGAACTCAGCATCCTTCCGGGTCAACCGAGTCAACGGTTCTGTAACCCAGGAGAAATCTTGCACAAATCTTCGATAATATCCTGCCAGCCCCAGGAAACTCCTGATCTCTGCAACTGAAGTCGGCGCTGCCCATGCCTCAACTGCTACAATCTTCTTAGGGTCAACTGAGATACCATCTCCAGTCACTACATGTCCCAAGAAGTCCACCCGGTCTAAGAAGAACTCACACTTGGAGAGCTTTCCATAAAGCTGCTCCTTCCTGAGAATCTCCGTCACTATCCTCAAATGCTCCTCGTGCTCCTCCTCAGTCTTGGAATATATCAAGATGTCGTCAATAAATACCACCACAAACTGATCCAGATACTGATGGAACACCTTGTTCATAAGGTTCATAAATGCTACTGGTGTATTGGTTAGCCCAAACGGCATAACTAAAAACTCAAACTGCCCGTACCGCGTCCTGAAAGCGGTCTTGGGAATAACCTCCCCATTCACCTTCACCTGGTGATATCCCGACCTCAGATCAATCTTGGAAAATACCCGAGCTCCGCTCAACTGGTCAAAAAGATCGTCGATCCGCGGCAGTGGGTATTTGTTCTTGATCGTGAGGTTGTTGAGTGCCCTATAGTCAATACACATCCGTACTGACCCATCCTTCTTCGGCACGAACAACACTGGTGTACCCCATGGCGACGAACTCGAGCGGATGAAGCCCTTGTCCTGTAGCTCATCCACCTACTTCTTCAGCTCCACCAGCTCGCTGTTGTTCACTCGATAAACATGCTGAAAGATGGACTCCGCTCCTGGAACCAAGTCTATCGAAAACTCTATGTCTCTGTCTGGTGGAAATTCCGACAACTCCTCTGGGAAAACATCCATATATTCTGCTATCAAGGGGTGTGGAATCGCCTGCTCCTCGACCGAGACTCCACAGAAGACTCCGCTGCTCTGCTCTGCCTGACGTCTGGAGTACTCAAACTCTGGCTCCCCCGGCGCTTTGAAGAGAACTCTACCCCCTCTGCAATCAATGTTGGCGTGGTGCCTGCTCAACCAATCCATGCCTAGTACTATATCGTAGTTCGGCAATGGCATTACGAGCAGGCTCACCTCCAACTCACGGCCTCCCAAAACTACTCTTCGACCCTTACAAACATCACTCACGAGGATAATGCCACCCCCGATCATGATCTTGTATGTCCTAGGCAACGATTCAGCTATGATACCGTGTCTAATCGCAAAAGATACTGATATGAAGCTATGCGAAGCACCAGAATCGAATAATGTAAAAGCTGGACTGGAGTCGAGAAGAATCGAACCTGCGATCAGCTCTCCTATCACCTCTGTATCTCCAGCTGCCATGGCGAAAGCCCGCCCCTGCTGGCCTCCCTGGCCTGCTGCTGGTGCTGGACGAACCTCTGCTGCTGTGTCGGCAGGGCTGGTCCCCTCTGTTGGCCTGCTGGAGCCCTGGCTCCTCCTCCCGGGCCTGCTCGTGCTATGCGGCACTCCCTCATCTGGTGGTCTGCTGAACCACATACCAGGCACTGGCCCAGCCTCTTCCAGCACTCATTGAAGACGTGCCCAGGCTTCTTGCAGTAGACACAAGTAACACCCTGTCTCTGACCCTGCTGGTGCTGTATCGGCTGCTGCTGCTGGTGAACTGGCCTCTGCTGGATCGACTGCGGCTGAAACTGCCTCGGCTGCTGGTGCTGAAAGTGGGGCCTCTTGGCCTGACCTCCGCTGTTGCTGCGCCCAACTGGTCTCGCCCTCTCTTGAGCCTAAGCTCAAGATCATCCTCTGCCAACAAGGCTCCCGTCAAGATCTCCTCGAACGTGGTATCCCGGTTGCCCTTGGTCAAGGACTTGACCTCCTTGACCAAACCCTTCCGGAACCTCTGGGCCTTTGCCGTCTCGCTCAAGCCCTCTACAAACCTGCCGAGGCGGCCGAACTCCCCGACGTACTCCTCCACTGAAAGACTTCCCTGGACTAGGCTCTCGAACTGCGACTCCATGGCTCTGAGTGCTGAATCTGGAAAGAACTTCTTCTTGAAGAAGCCCTTGAACTGCTCCCAAGTCTGCCCAGCTACCCCCACCCTGGGGTCTGACTGATACCAGGTGCGAGCAAGATCTCGCATCCGGCTAGCTGCGGCCTCGATCTGAAGATCTACTGGTATCCTGGCCAGGCGGAAGATCTCCTCTATATGGTCGATCCACTCATCCGCATATAGGATCCCCTCTGTCCCCAGAAAGTCTCTGGGGCTCATCTTCTGAAACTGCTCGATCCCCGGGGTCCTCGGCTGATGGACCACTGGTCGAGCTGCAACCGTCGTAAGGGCCAGCTCCATGCCCCTGTCCTGTCGAGCCTGCTGTCGATCCATGAACTGCTGGAAGTACGCGAACATCTGCGCTGCATCCACGTGTCCAGTAGGCGGCGACTGCTGGAAAGGATCCTCTGGAATGACCGGGTCCTGCCTCCGAGCCGGTAGAAGTATACCCCCTGCTGCTACTGCCGAGGTCTCAATACGAGCAGAGGTGGCAGAAGCTACAGTCCCCTGGCCCCGCTGTACTGGCTGGGAGGTAGCAGTCCCCTCCATAGCATCCCCATGAATGGTACCTGCGATCGAGTCTCTACCATCCGGAAGATAGACAAACAAGAGTATCAATTTCTGAGAAAGAAGCGAAATAACAAAGGCGGACAGTTAAAATTCAAAGGATCAGCTGACAATAAGGATTCAGATGGCAATAAAAGAAATTTTTCCTAAAGTGATTGAGTACCTTAAAATTAAAGTCCTATATCCTACTGCAGGCTGTAGTGATACTCTAGTTCGAATACCACTACACTTCTAGTCTAGACCTGCATGGGCCACCACTAAAAACGTGTCACGACCTGCACCCTAGAGTAAGGGCACGAGACGTGGGTACTTCCAGCCTACGCCGCAGTGTCAGCAGTAGAACGCTGTCCTAGGTCAACATACATCTAACAATATATATCTCTAAACAGTTTATACTCCCCGAATGGGGGTGACATAGCATTAAATAAACTCAATCACAACTAAGGAAGAGATAGCACGATATGAAATAGAACTCAAAGGAAAATAGATGATAAATTCTAAGATAATATCCCATCAAATATCCAGAGGTACATGGTCTCAACTACTGAATGAAAGAATATATACAACTCCAAAATCTCTGAACAGAAGTAAAGTCTAGCTAAACATATCTCAAGGCAACATAAAATAAGATAAGCCTAACTAAACTAGTCTAGGCAATGGGGGTGAAGTCCTCAGCTAGAGCTGGGTCCTCCTGAGAGTCCAGCTCGTAAGTGTCGTCTAGGGCTGCCCCGTAGAAGGTATCCACACAGGCCTCCTCCTCGTCCTCTGTAATATTTTCAACAGGTCCAGTCAGGACAGGAGCGAGTACAGTACATCTCAACAGTTCATAGCAGGTTAGAAAATATAATCATGCAGTAAAGTAAGACACAAGTACTGAAAGAAATGCTGTATGTAAACAGAGAGAGCTGTAATAGAAATATCTACTATAAATAGAGACTAACAGTGGCTAGTGAGTCAGAGTACAATATAGACATGTAAATGGCATAGGAGATTCTGATAAGACACTATGGAAGAGATTCTGATAAGATACTACTTGGATATTATTTACATGTCTACTTCTACTCTCCCGTATCCCCCAATCAATACACAAGGATCCAACCAGGTTATGTTATGATTCCATGCAAAGGCCCCCGAAGGGTGATACATGGATGTCCTATAAATAGGGATTCTAGGAGATTCTAGGATACCCAGTAAATGGGATAAGAGATTTTAGGAGACTCTGTGATCATAAGAGTATATGTCACAAGTGATCAAAGAACCAGTGAAGCATAGTGATACGCCATGTAAGTGAAACGCACAGAACATGTAGTACCCGATGCTCCCTAAGGATAATATCTCAAGAAGGGATCCATATAGTACCAATCCGTGTGACCAACGTGACAGTACAAGAAAAGTAATTTAATACAGGAAATAATTCTAAGCAAGATATGAAATGATCAGAGAATGTACTCGCCTGGTATCTGAGTGTCCAATACGAAAGTACTATCCGAGGTATGGTGTTTGGCTCCTAATCAGAACAGCACAAGTCACAACAAGTCCAAAATGGTATAATGAAGTCCTACTATGCATTCTACATGATTCTAGGTCAATCTAGGCCAAAGTCAACTCTTGGTCAACTCTGGTCAACCCTAGAAGTCAAACTAGGTCAACCAAGTCTAGACTAGGTCAAGCTAGTCTATCTAGTTCAATCTAGACTATACTAGTCTATACAAATCTAGTCTAGGTCTACCAAGGCTAAACTAGCCTATCAACATTCAATACAAGGCTATAGAACCTATCCTATCAATCAAGCACATCTCCAAACACAACACTAATGACACGCCAAGTATATATACAATATATATATACTCATAGATTATTTTCTATAACATAAGAGCAAGGTGTGTACACATACATGCATATAGAGATATCATTACATACATGTATCCAATGTGTATACTATATTAGGCCTATACAATAATGTGTCATCAAGTATTGACATATGTATGATGCTACTACTATGTAATAGGCTCACATATATATATGAATTTATATCTATACATATATAGGTTCATACATACATGCATATATATATACATAGGTTATAGAGATATATATAGAGCGGTAGAGAGAGTGAAAGGGTGTCCATATGAGAGTAATAGTGTGTGTGTGGGTGTAACTGTGAGTGAGGAAATTGTGTGTGTGACTGAAACATAGGGGTGTGAAGAGTGAACATGGTGTCACTGCTATGTGTGTGAGTGAGTGAAGGATGTGTGATAATGAGAGCTGTGTGTGTGCCTGTGTGTAGAGAGAAATACTAGTGAGAGAGAGGGCTGTGCTGATGACAGGAACTGAACCAATTCAATCTAATTCAAATCCCAAGTTTTCAAGGGAACACAAACACTGTTATACACTTTAGAAACATCAATACACTTCATGAAATCTCAGGTTTTCAGCCTATAGATTTTAAATTCAGTTTTGAACTCAAACTCCCACAAAATCAAACCAAAATTGACATATAACTAGATTACATATAGGTAACTATATTAGGTTGTAAAACATGCAATAAACAGTGATTAAGTAGGCTAAAACAATTGCCAAACTTCAGAATTGAAACCAAATTCACATGTAAATATAGGGAAAATTGAACCTAGTTTCCAGTTTTCATTCTAAGCCTATTTTGATTTCAATAAACCACCAAATCACACCAAATCGAACACACACTAAGGAATCATATAGGAGGATCAATATGAGGTTTCACACCACTCTATTAAACAGTATACAATGGTTAAAAACTACCAAAATTTATATATTCAAAACTGAAAAACTGGAAATGGAAAAACTGTTATCATAGTTTCAGAAATTAGGGGTAATCGAGATTTAATCATCAAAACCAATTTAAAATACCCAAACAGTGGTTGGTAACATATCTACATGCTGTGTACGTGTCACACAAGAGTTTGTGTCCACCCAAGTGGACACAAACGTGTCCAGTCTCATAAAATACGAAAATAGTGCACAAATAGACTCCTCCTCGTGCACGTGTTCACGGGGTTCGTGTGCACGACACGACACGACACAGACCTCGTGGTAGTGTTCCAGTGTCGACTAGGTCTAGGTCTAGGGCTAGGACACCCTGATATGGGTCCACGACACGTGTGTCAGTGACACGACACACATATCAGTGCACGAAAACAACTGAACCCAGTTTAGTGCAAAAGCAATGCACGTGTTCGTGCGTGTCCGACACGACACGTGGGGGCCTGAGACTCGACACACGTCATGTCAGTCACGAGGACGACCCGTGTGTCAAGTGTCACGTGTCGACGTGGCGTGTCCTGACAACTGTAGCCCCCGAACAGCAGAGGATCAAACCAGAGCGTGCGCGCGTGTGTGCGCCACGTGTCCATGCGTCGATTCCGACACGACACTGTAGAAGCATAAAAAAGGAGGTATCTTACTTTTAATCCCACATCGGAAAGGAGAAGAAGAGAGCCCTCATTCTACTCTATATATAGAGACCTCTTGCCACCTTTGAAAATGGCACCAAAAATAAATAAAGAAAAGGGTGCCCGTTATCCAGGGAGCCCGTTCGAGCCACAAAAGTTGCAGTATTCTTCTGGGTTGGCTGCAAGTTCTTCACTCGCTGTCATGGCGAGGATAATTTGGACTCTGACTATTATGCGCCCCACGGGTTGGTACGAAGAAGTCCAAGGCGGCACGGGCCATGCGTCTCAAACGTGCTATGCCAGCAGTAAACCAGAAGCATGCGCTCACAATCATGCACGCTGCTGATGGTAAGCTGTACAAGGTCGACTCGGGTGCTACGGCGCCAGAAACGAGCCGACCTTCAAAGTCCTTGTCTCACTTGGGCGCAACTATTGCGTTCACAACCAAGTCGAGCAAGGCAAACCAAGTGGTCTTGAACTCCCGCACCGCCTCTGGTTGTGCGTCTGAGGTCCGTTCAAGTCACTTCAAATGTTCTTCCCCCACTACTGATCGGGAGATCACGGGGCGCAGCATTCACTTGACTACCCCGGCGCTTGGCTTTGCCATGCGCCTGAAGGGGTACGAAGGTGGCACCCTCACTTGACCACCCCGGCGCTTGGCCTTGCCATGCGCCTGAAGGGGGTACGAAGGTGGCACTCTCCTCCAACGATCTGCACAACGTGATCACTCACAAGCGCCGATCAGGAGAGCCGACCAACAAGCATAATGTGCCCCTCACAGGGCATACTTGTGCTACGGTCGCCATCAACTGCTACTACCGCAAGACAGTGGCTCCACCACCAAGGCAGTCCGTGTTCCAACAGTTGCAACATGCTGTACATGTCTCCCAGCGCATCACTCCGCCCCGTCAGAGTGAATCACTTCTTCGTCAACATATAGGCGCATCTACCAGCCTGGGGCTCTTATCTTCTGAAGGAGTTCACCGTCAAAGCTTCTTTGAATAAGGAGAACCATCATCCACAGTACAATGTCTTACCAAGGAGGAGGATCAGTCGAATCCATCTTCATCGATAAGTCAAGGGAGAGACAACAAGACTCTCTCAAACTGTTGCTATTCATAGGCCAAGGCAAATCAAACCCATGCGCCAAGTGGCAACCTTCCCGAAGTCAGTGCAATGAACTTGTATTTTTGATGGATGAACTCGCCTCTTCGAATTCAGCTAAGTCGGAGAGCCACTAATGCTCTGAAGAACTCAACAGACGGACCACTGAAGATGCGCCATGCACACAGACGTGCCCTTCAGCATCAAGCGCATCACAGAGGATGCGCCCCCATGCGTCCCCATATGCCTAGTGGAACGCCAACCGACGTGCCCACTCAGCTGTCCATCGAATGTCATAAATATTAAATGCTGAACTGACAGAGTTGGCAGCACGCCTCCCAAAGTCTGAACAGTCGGCAGCTTTTTCAGAAGACGAAGCATCGCTAACGTCAGCATCATCATTACTTCCCTCCGACGGCTACTGCCACGTGGCCACCCAACCATCTCGCATGCCCCTCTGCGGCCATGCATCTAAATCTGCATACGCCTCAAAAGCTGTGCACCTTAGACTTTTCACTGATCCCTAAAGACAGAAGGAAAGTCACTGTTACAACTCTGCATGCGCCTCAAAAGCCATGCGCCCCAGACTTCTCCCTGATCCCAAAAGACAGGAGTAAAGTCACTACTGAAGCTCTGCATGCGCCTCAAAAGCCATGCGCCCAGAATGGTTCGTGACTCCTAAAGGTTACGAGCCAAAGTCTCATCATGCGCCCAATCCTAGGTGCATCCTACCAGATCATTCCCCCCACCAAATCCAAAATCTTCGAGCCATGGGTTGACGACAAGTGTCCTTTGACTCAACTCATCCAAGATCTCAGCAACAAAAAGATCTTCTTCTCTGCTACATACCGGTTCACAACAGCAACATGAAGAAGTCAACCCCCTCGATCAGGGTACATCGTCCATGTGCCTCCATCAGCAATCAACACGTGGCGTCCCTGCGTACAGGCGTATCCTACATATGCGTGCATGAGCAGCCAACCTACAAAACTATAAATAGAGGGATTATTTCCTTCTTTTACACACACATGGACCAATCTACGTGCATACATATCAACCTCCACAGCGAACAGACAGAGACTTCGAACCACCAGAGAGGCAGATACAGACACTCAACGTCTTCCTCCTCTCAGCAAGCTCCAGTACCCAGAGTAATCCAGACCTTCAGAGAACCGATAACCGTCGTCAGATCGTCAACGGAGTCAACGCATTACCACTCACTCCATCGGCACAAGGGACCTAGATAAACAAAAGTGTACTCCTAGGACTACATCTAAGTCCTATATTGTAATACTGTTCTGTTTGTATTGAAATTTACAATCAAAGAATTTTAATGGCAAACAAGCTGGCGACTCTGCTGGGGATCTCTTTCTCCTCCACCGAGAAAGCTGTGTCGCAGTCCGACGACGTGAAGGTGGGCTCCTCCCACAAGACGCTGGTCGTACGCCTCAATCAACAGGCGTATGAGGAGTTCATATCTGAAGGCAGTGCGAGTCCTTCGAAGCGGCTGCCGAAGCCGAAGAAGACCCGCCGAGTCTGGGTGCGCAAGGTCGACGCCTCGGGCACCACCACCGAAGGGGATGCGCCAATCCAGCCTTCCCTTCCTGCTGACGTCCTCAGCAACCAAGATGCGCCCGCTGGTGTAGCGCATCTCTCGGGGAAACGTGCGGCTAGCCACGTTCCCCAGCCATCTCCCTCTCAGGCGAGGAAGATGCGTCGACGGAGCAGGGGCGCAGCCAATGCCCCGCGCATCACCTCTGATGCGCCACAGAAGATCTCTATCTTTGACAGACTCACTCGCTGTAGTGGCAAGGAAAATTTGGATTCTGAGTACTACGTGCCCCAGCGGTCTGGTACGAAGAAATCCAAGGCAACACGGGTCATGCGTCCCAAACGTGCTATGCCAGCAACAAGCCAGAAGCATGCGCTCACAATCATGCGTGCTGCTGATGGTAAGTTGTACAAGGTCGACTCGAGTGCTGCGGCGCCGAGAACGAGCCGACCTTCAAAGCTCTTGTCTCACTTGGGCGCATCTACTGCGTGCACAACTAGGTCGAGCAAGGCAAATCCAGTGGTCTTGAACTCCCGCGCCTCCTCCGGTGGTGCGTTTGAGGTCCGTTCAAGTCACTCCAAATGCTGTGGTTCCCCCACTACTGATCAGGATGCCTGTTTGGTATTAGATCAGGGTGCACAGCACTCACTTGACCACCCCGACGCTTCGCCTTGCCATGCGCTTAAAGGGGGTGCGAAGGTGGCACTCTCCTCCAACGATCTGCATAACGTGATTACTCACAAGCGCCGATCAGGAGAGTTGACTGACAAGCACGATGTGCCTCTCACGGGGCATACTTGTGCTGTGGTCACCTTCAACTGCTGTTGCAAAGCGGCAGTCCCACCAAGGCAGTCGATGTTCCAGCGGCTGTAATCATCGACACCCCTCCGACGTCGCCTCAGAAAGAAGGTGTCAACAGAAGAGGAACCAATGGTTGCCTCATGCAACGTGATCTCCAACTCCTCGTCAGTCCGAAAGGTGACTGGCAGTCTCTCTTCCTCGTCCAAGAGCCAGCCGAGGAAAACCAAGACAGCTGTCTCATCCTCCGGAGAATTCGAAGGCACTCGAGCGAGGAAGAAGTTCTTGGAGGAAGGGTAGTCAGAACCTTATCGAACCTCCTTCCGAAGACGAGTATGTCCAAAGCACACTTGGGGCAGATCCTCGAGGCGAAGTCAGCCTCCCAGAAGCCCCTGAAGACGAGGATATCCCCCAGAACATAGCTGGGGGTAGCCTAGCATCTGCGGACCTGAGTTCTGGAGATGAAGAGGCCCTTCAAGACGGAGCTGAGGGTAATCAAGCCCTTGCAGATGCGCCTGTGGTGAATGTTCTCCCGAACATAGCCGGGGGTAGCCCAGACGAAGCTTCAGGAGAGGCAACTCCCCTACAAGGGAGTGAGGCCGAGAGTGAGGCCTCAACTCATCCATCCACTCCCGGCCGTGTCATGACAGTGAACGTGACTGAGGCTGATGTCGAGTCTGATGCGCCGCCAATAGACCTCGTCCAGCGCATAGATACCCTGGAGGGAGGACTCAAAACCCTCTCTGCCTCCATACAAACACTGACTCAGGCAGTGTTTGAGATACGGTCAGTTTTGACCAGGACACCTTCTGTCGGTCCCGACCCAGGGGCCAACGGAGAATCGAGTGTACCCCTTCAACGGGTATCCTCGGACGCAGATCGCCGAGAAGCACCTCGGACGTTGGAGCCCTCAAATGCTCAACATCCGGTGGTGCCACCTTCCCCGACTCCCAGCTCCACAGAAGACGTGGTCGAGATGATCAGGGACCTGCGCGAGCGCTTTGAGTCCAAGACGAGACAATAGGAGTGCCAGAAAATGTGCATCCCCCAGCCTTATCCCCTCGAGTGGAACAAGGTGGTTTATCCTCCAAAGTATAAACCACAAACACTGACGCCGTACGACGGAAAGGACTCTCCTCGTCGCTACCTGACATATTTCCAGTCTCAGACGGGACATCTTTCGAAGGAGGACGCGCTTCTTACCAGCATATTTGTTGGGGCACTGAAAGGAGTGGCGTACGACTGGTACTGCAGCCTCCCCGACAATTCAATATCTTCCTTCGATGACCTGACGCGCCTCTTTCTCGACCGTTTCTACGACGGCGGGAAGGACATGACAATGGCGTCCCTTATAGAGATACGCCAGAAGGAGAAGGAAACAGTTCGAGTGTTCATCGAACGTTTCCGACAGGCCTGCTTCAGACTGCCCCCGGGCATGCCAGAACATGCGCTTCTCTCCTCCTGCAGCATGAACATGCTGCTTGCAGTCAAGCTCTGGCTCAACTCTACTCCTCCTCCCGACTGGAGCTCCTTGATCATTGAAGCAGAAGCCGTGGAGAAGAAGGCAGCCAACGCTTGTCTTCTAGGAGTCAGTTTCCCTGCCTTCGAGGACAAAGGAAAAGGGCCTGCAACCAACAACCCCGCACGAGAGGCAAAGGGGAAGCAGGCATTGATTGTCAATGCCTCAAAAGGTGCATCAGCACCTGCTCAAAAACCTCCACTTGTACCAAGACCGAAGGAGATTTATTCGTTCAACGACGAGGACACCCTGCAACTCTTTGAGATACTGAAGCAGGGTGACAAGATCAAGCTTCCGGACCCTAAGCGTCCCGATGAGGTTAGGAAAGTGGACAACACGAGGTACTGTCACTACCATCGGTTTATCGGACACCCAACCTAGGACTGCTATGTCCTCAAGAATTACATCCAGCGCATGATCAATGCGGATGTAATCTCCGTCGACTACGAAGAGAAGACGGTGTCAGCCAACGTGGTGTCACTCCAGTTTGGCACCCTACCGCCGACTACAACACATGACGGAGTCGTCCCCATCCCTA
Organism: Iris pallida; assembly: GCA_029216955.1. Lineage (NCBI taxonomy): Eukaryota > Viridiplantae > Streptophyta > Magnoliopsida > Asparagales > Iridaceae > Iris > Iris pallida. The sequence continues at coordinate 7,219,799 of JANAVB010031215.1, read as the reverse complement.
AGGCGATAATGGAGGTGGTTAACTTACCACCAACCCGTGACAATGTGAGTGGACTCATCCCACTCACCACATCTCGAAGAGAGATCCTGTGGGTTCACCCCGATCTCGTCTCCGAGGTGACTCAACCGGAGGTACGCCCTACCTCCAAGTCCAAAGGCAGGAAGATCAAGTCTTGCCGCATGGTCTCTTCTTCAGCGGAAGAGGCACTTCCTGTGCAGACGCGTTCACAACAGAACGTCCAACCCGACGAAGCTGCCGTTGAGGTGGTGCCCCCTGGCACCGTCCCTGCTGTCCAGGATGAGGGCCCGTCTAAGTCCTCAGCAGCCAATAAACAGAAGCAGATAGAGGCCCGCTTCGATAGGCCTCTGCAAAAAGAGAATGCTTTGGGGCTAGCCAAGCCCCACAACTTCGACATACTGGCGCAACTCGCCAGTACTCCTGCCCGCCTATCTCTGTTCGAACTCCTCCGTCTTTCCAAAGACTCCCGAGAAGCTCTCTGCGAAGCTTTGAAGGATGCTGAATCCTTTCTCAGTCAGGTCAAGCAGCCGAAAGATCTCCCGATTGTGTGCAAGCACTGTCACTGTACGGAGGAGGTTATTCCCAATATAACCTTCACCCAACAGGACATGTTGCTCAAACACAATCGACACAACAGACCGATGTATTACACAGGGTACATCGGCTCAGTCAAGGTGAAGCGGATTCAGATCGATATGGGGTCTTCCCTCAGCATCATCCCGAAGACGCTGCTCTCAACACTGGGGATCCCAATGTACCGACTGGCGCCCTCCAACACGACAATCAGTGGTTTCAACGCCAGCAAAAGTGAACCATTGGGCAAAATACGATTAAAGTGCCACATCGGTAACCTCAGAACCGAGGTCACTTGTTATGTCGTGGATGCTGAAGTCAACTACAACATTCTGTTGGGTCGTCCATGGCTGCACGAGTACATGGTGGTGCCATCCACGCTCCACCAATGTATGAAGTACGTGTCCACCAACAACGTCATTCGTACGGAGTTCGCGGACATCGACCCCTTCAAAGGGATTGAAGCCTACTTCACCGATGCCGACTTATACAAGTCACCTGACGAGGAGGAGGCCAATGATGCTGATGACGAAGCAGAAACAGCAGCAGAGCCGGACATGGAGCCTGAGGTCACTCCTGATGCTCCTTTGAAGATCCAACTCAAAGGCAAACTGCCTCAGAAGTTGCCCCCCATGAGCATTAAGCTATCCGGGAAAGCACCAGCTGCTCCTGAAGCTCCCCTGAAGATACGGCTCAAGGAAAAGCCGCCTCAAACATCGGCTCCCCTTGTGGCAAAACTACAAGAGAAGATGCCAGGCACCGGAGGGACAGCAGAGGCACCTCTGAAGGTGCGTCTTAAGGACAAGCCGCCGCCATCCCAGCCGCCGGAGAAGGCTCATGTAGTCCTTTCCGACTCCCAGATCAACGCTGTGGTGGACCCTCCCGATCCTACTACAGAGCTTACAGATGAAGAGCTGAGGGAATATATCTCGGCCGATGTAGATGCCCCATCCCTCGACAATATAATCCTACGGGATAAAATCTCGCATTTCATCAATAATAGAGTGTCTTTTAATTATTCTAGTCTTCCACATTGGAATGCCATGTATACATTAGATAACGCTCTACGGTCGTTGCACACAAATAACGACCGTTCACCATATAAATCGAGTAGTCCCGTCCCAAGGGGTCTGTTACATAGTCCCACCACGGAGTCGAGACAAAGAATCCATCATCTTCGGCAAGGTTGAGCGTCATCAAGACCTTCCGCCACTCGAGCCAGAACCAGATGCCGGCAGAATGTAACTCTATCGGTATACGGACAAGGCAAAGTACTTCATCCAAAAGATGGGTTACGACCTAAAAAACGACAAAGGCCTGAACTACGGCAAAGGTCAACGTCTCCCTCTCCGGCTTCCAACAACTAAAGGAAAGCCGCAGGACTACTACAACAAAACTCGACGGGGGGTAGGCTATGTCACGCCGCCGTCAACTCCAGAGAGTTCAGACGCAGAGGAAGTTGAACATTCTCACTCATCTGAAGCATCAACGTGGGATTCCGATACCACTATCGGATCTATCTTCAAGAGAGTGCTGTCAGCCAACATGACATCTGCACAATCTCAAGAAGAAGAAGGCGAAGACCAAGCGCCGAAATTCTTCGAAGAAGAACCCTAGGCTCAATGCCTGGGACAACAATAGGAGTCTCGTTTTGAATTACGTGAACCTCCCACCGAAGACGAAGTCGAGCAGATCGACCTTGGGGATGGATCTTCTTCCAAACCCATCTTCGTCAGCAAAAGCCTCAAAGGAGAAGACCGAGAATCTTTAATCCAGCTGGCTAAAGAATATATCGACGTCTTCGCCTGGAGCTACGAAGATATGTCGGGACTTGATCCCCAGATTGCGATGCATAGGTTGAACATCTTGCCTGATGCCAAGCCTATCAAGCAACAACAGCGACGCTTCCGTCCGGACATCATGAATGCCATCGATCAGGAGGTAGACAAACTCTTGACTAGCGGCTTCATCCGTGAAGAGCAACACCCAGACTGGGTAGCCAACGTCGTCTCCGTCACCAAGAAGAATGGGAAGATACGAGTCTGTATCGACTTCAGAGACCTCAACTCTGCTTGTCCAAAGGACGAATTCTCGCTTCCAATCACCGACGTGATGATCGACAACACGTGTGGCTTCGAGCGCATGTCTTTCATAGACGGGTATTCGGGCTACAACCAGATCAAGATGTTCCCCGATGACGCAAAACATACGTCATTCAGGACTCCAAAGGGCATTTTCTGCTACACAGTGATGCCCTTCGGCTTGAAGAATGCTGGTGCGACATACCAAGGTGCTATGAGCACCATTTTCCGTCAGCACCTTCGCAAGACAGTCGAATGCTATGTTGACGACATCGCAGTCAAGAGCTGCCTCAAAGGAGATCACCTGCAAGACCTCAAGACAGTCTTCGACCTCATACGGGCGCATCAACTCAAGATGAACCCCGCTAAATCCTTCCTTGGGGTTTCGAGCGAAAAGTTCTTGGGCTTTATCATCACGGCGAAAGGCATTCATGTCGATCCAGAGAAGACCAAAGCAATTCTTGATGTGGACCCTACGAAGAATCTTCGAGAACTTCGAGGCCTACAGGGACGTCTGGCGTACATCCGGAGGTTCATAGCAAACCTTTTCGGCAAATGTCAATCCTTCACCCAGCTCATGAAGAATGGAGTCTCTTACGTCTGGACAGAGGAATGCCAAAAGGCTTTCGACGACATCAAAGCCTACCTGACGAGCCCTCCAGTTCAGGTGGCACCCGTCGCTGGCAAACCGTTCCTGCTCTACGTCCGTGCCATGGATCATTCCCTCGGCGCCCTGTTAGCTCAGAACAGCGACACAGGCTATGAGCAAGCAATTTACTACCTCAGCCGAACCCTGATCGGGGCCGAACACCGGTACAACCCCGTTGAAAAGGAGTGCTTGGCTCTGGTATTTGCCATCCAAAAGACTCGTCATTATGTCTCGGGCCAGATAATTTACGTCATTTCTCGAGTCAATCCGTTCAGGGTCCTCATGACGAAGCCAGGATCACTGAACTCCCTGCTAGCCACATGGGCGATTTTGCTAACGCCATACAACATGGTGTTCGTTCCACAGAAGGCTGTTAAGGGTCAAGCTCTGGCCGACTTCTTAGCTGCACACCCCATTCCGGAGTCCTCAAGACTCTATGAAGACATCCCGGATGAGGTCCAAGAATCAAACGTCACCGAAGAAGGCTCCGTCTGGCGGATGTTTTTCGATGGCGCTTCAAGAACAGGCCCCAAAGGCCAAATCATCGCAGGAGTGGGGGTGGTACTAGTCTCCCCCGATCAGCTGGTCATCCAGCGTGCTTACTCCCTTTCGAAGCCGTGCTCCAACAACGTGGCCGAGTACAACGCGCTCATTATGGGACTCCAGCTAGCACAACAGCTGGGGGTAAAACATCTGAAAGCTTACGGCGACTCAAAGCTCGTCGTAAATCAGATCAGAGGGCAATACGAGGTTCGCCATGAAGATCTGATCCCCTACCATGAAGTTGCATTGAACATCATTTCAACCTTCACTGGGTTCTTCATCGAACACGTACCTCGTCTACAAAATCTAGAGGCCGATGCTCTGGCTGGCCTCGCAGCCTCTTTGGTGGCACCCCCCGGAACTCAACACTACGTCACGGTAGTGGGTCGAGACTTGGTCTGCCCTAAAAATAACCTGCGCTCACAAGTGGCCTACGCCATGTCAGCGGGTACCGGTGTTAACGTCCGGGACTGGAGATTCCCGTTCATCGACTTCGCTGTCTACGAAATTCTGCCAGAGGACCCGAAAGAAGCTGTCTCGGTCAGGAGACGCTCTCTTCGATTCTACTACGATACGGCTACTAAAATGCTGTACCGATGCTCCTACGATGGACTTCTCCTTCGATGTTTGTCTAACGAAGAAGCAGTCAAAGCCCTTCGAGAAGCTCATGATGGAACCTGCGGGGCCCATCAGCCCGGTCCTAAGTTGCAGGATCGACTGCAACGCATGGGCTATTACTGGCCAACCATGGCCGCTGACGCTGTTGAATATGCTAAGAAGTGCCATGCGTGCCAGCTTCACGCAGACTTCATTCATACACCGTCCGAACCATTATATCCTACAGTCGCCTCCTGGCCCTTCGAAGCTTGGGGAATAGACATTGTGGGACCGATCACCCCTCCTTCATCGAGAGGACACCGCTTCATCCTAGAAATCACCGACTACTTCTCCAAATGGGCAGAAGCAGTTCCTCTGGCAGAAGTGAAAAGCTCCAGGGTGATCAGCTTCATCAAGTACCACGTCATCTACCGTTTCGGGGTACCCCGGAGGATCATCCACGATAATGGTCCTCAGTTCATCAGCTATGTCTTCAGCCGATTCTGTGACAAGAATCGCATTCAAAACGTGGCATCAATCGCCTACAATCCGGCAGCAAACGGATTGGCCGAGGCGTTCAACAAAACTATCGTCAGGCTACTCAAAAAGGTCGTGTCATCTAACAGACGCGACTGGAACGAAAAGCTCGGCGAATGCCTTTGGGCCTACCGCACAACGGTACGGACCCCGACAGGCAATACACCATTCTCCTTAGTCTACGGGAGCAAAGCGGTACTGCCTCTCGAGATTCAGATACCCTCACTCCGTGTAGCAATCATAAACCAACTCACAGAAGAAGACAATCAACGTCGTCGTCTGCGGGAACTGGAGGCACTTGACGAAAAGCGTCTCCTAGCTCAACAACGCATCGAACTCTACCAAGCCCGTATATCACAGGCTTTCAACAAGAAGGTCAAGCAGAGGACTTTCCAAGTTGGCGACCTGGTTCTGGCAGTCAGGAGGCCGATGGTGTTGACTCACAAAACACCAGGAAAGTTCGAGCCCAAATGGGAAGGACCTTTCATCATCGAAACGGTATACACAAACGGTGCTTACCGTCTCGCTAAACCCAATGGGGACTTGTTCATGATGTCCATCAACGGCAAGTTCCTAAAGAAGTACTACTCTTAACATCTTTTCAGACATGTACTTCCATTCCACAAAATCATACGCTTCCGGAACCTAGTTGTTCCGTAGCATCCTCCAGTAGAAGGACAACCACGTCCACATCACCTCTGAGTTGTCCTCCTACACCCTGCAAGGCAAAATCTTACACCCCGTAAGACTACGCTATCCTTCATGTTTACCATGTCCATATTACCTCTGAGTAAACATTCCGTACAAACAACCCCCGCATTGCCGTACATCGATCGCAGAACTTCCATGTCCACATTACCTCTGAGTAGTTCCGTGCATCTCCCCAGAGTCATTCCTACCACGTTCATAACACCTCTGAGTAGGAAGATTCTATCATTTGAACCCCATATTTGCCACGTCCACATTACCTCTGAGCAAATACATTGGGTCCTTCAAACTTATTATCTGTACCTAAAACTAAGGTACGCAAAAGATAATAGGTCCACACAAATCATCAAAGTTCATGACAAGCAAAAATGAACATATTGCAGAAAATGGTGTACTTCTTTATTTCTAGAAAAGGAGAGTAAAGGATTACACTATCCCCAGCAGAACTTCCATGTCCACATTACCTCTGAGTAGTTCTGCGTATCTTCCTCCAGAGTCATTCCTACCACGTTTATATTACCTCTGAGTAGGAAAGCTCTACCATCAATCCCATATTTACCACGTCCATATTACCTCTGAGTAAATATGTTGGTTCTCTCTCTCTCTCTCTCTCAACTTATTATCTGTACCTAAAACCAGGGTGCGCCATGGATGATAAGTCCACATAAATTCCCCAGTGGAAGTACCCAAACCTATCACGTCCATACTACCTCTGATAGGATTGTCACACCTAAACAGCTCTACCATTCATGCTTCTGGTTCAAAGTATTTCAAAACTTGTCCAAAAGTTTTAAAAACTTTGAAGGGGATCTTGTAGAAGCATAAAAAAGGAGGGATCTTGCTTTTAATCCTACATCGGAAAGGAGAAGAAGAGAGCTCTCATTCCACTCTATATATAGAGACCTCTTGCCTCCTTTGAAAAGGGCACCAAAAATAAATAAAGAAAAGGGAGCCCGTTATCCAGGGAGCCCGTTCGAGCCACAAAAGTTGCAGTATTCTTCTGGATTGGCTGCAAGTTCTTCACTCGCTGTCATAGCGAGGATAATTTGGACTCTGAGTACTATGCGCCCCACGGGTTGGTACGAAGAAGTCCAAGGCGGTACGGGCCATGCGCCTCAAACGTGCTATGCCAGCAGAAAACCAGAAGCAATGCTCACAATCATACGCGCTGCTGATGGTAAGCTGTACAAGGTCGACTCGGGTGCTGCGGCGCCAGAAATGAGCCGACCTTCAAAGTCCTAGTCTCACTTGGGCGCATCTATTGCGTTCACAACCAAGTCGAGCAAGGCAAACCCAGTGGTCTTGAACTCCCGTGCCTCCTCTGGTTGTGCGTCTGAGGACCGTTCAAGTCACTTCAAATGTTGTTCCCCCACTACTGATCGGAAGATCCGGGGGCGCAGCATTCACTTGACTACCCCGGCGCTTGGCTTTGCCATGCGTCTGAAGGGGGTGCGAAGGTGGCACTCTCACTTGACCACCCCGGCGCTTGTCCTTGCCATGCGCCTGAAGGGGGTGCGAAGGGGGCACTCTCCTCCAACGATCTGCACAACATGATCACTCACAAGAGCTGATCAGGAGAGCCGACCAAGAAGCATAATGTCCCCCTCACAGGGCATACTTGTGCTACGGTCGCCATCAACTGCTACTACCGCAAGACAGTAGCTCCACCACCAAGGCAGTCTGTGTTCCAACAGTTGCAACATGCTGTACATGTCTCCCAGCGCATCACTCTGCCCCGTCAGAGTGAATCACTTCTTCGTCAACGTACATGCGCATCTACCAGCCTGGGGCTCTTATCTTCTGAAGGAGTTCACCGTCAAAGCTTCTTTGAATAAGGAGAACCATCATCCACAGTACAATGTCTTGCCAAGGAGGAGGATCAGTCAAATCCATCTTCGTCGAGAAGTCAAGGGAGAGACAACAAGACTCTCTCAAACTGTTGCTATTCATAGGCCAAGGCAAATCAAACCCATGCGCCAAGTGGCAACCTTCCCGAAGTCAGTGCAATGAACTTGTATTTTTGATGGATGAACTCGCCTCTTCGAATTTAGCTAAGTTGGAGAGCCACTAATGCTCTGAAGAACTCAACAGACGGACCACTGAAGATGCGCAATGCACACAGACGCGCCCTTCAGCATCAAGCACATCACACAGACGCGCCCTTCAGCACCAAGCGCATCACAGAGGATGCGCCCCCATGCGTCCCCATACGCCTAGTGGAATGCCAACCGACGCGCCCACTCAGCTGTCCATCGAATGTCACAAATATTAAATGCTGAACTGACAGAGTTGGCAGCACGCATCCCAAAGTCTAAACAGTCGGCAGCTTTTTCCGAAGACGAAGCATCGCCAACGTCAGCATCATCATTACTTCCCTCCGACGGCTACTGCCATGTGGCCACCCAACCATCTCGCATGCGCCTCTGCGGCCATGCACCCAAATCTGCATACGCCTCAAAAGCTGTGCGTCTCAGACTTTTCACTGATCCCTAAAGACAGAAGGAAAGTCACTGTTACAACTCTGCATGCGCCTCAAAAGCCATGCGCCCCAGACTTCTCTCTGATCCCAAAAGACAGGAGTAAAGTCACTACTGAAGCTCTGCATGCGCCTCAAAAGCCATGCGCCCAGAATGGTTCGTGACTTCTAAAGGTTACGAGCCAAAGTCTTCTCATGCGCCCAATCCTAGGCGTATCCTACCAGATTATTCCCCCCACCAAATCCGAGATCTCCGAGCCATGGGTCGACGACACGTGTCCTTTGACTCAACTCATCCAAGATCTCAGCAACAGAAAGATTTTCTTCTCTGCTACATGCCGGTTCACAACAGCAACATGAAGAAGTCAACCCCCTCGATCAGGGCGCATCGTCCATGCGTCTCCATCAGTAATCAACACGTGGCGTCCCCGCGTACAAGCGTATCCTACATATGCGCACATGAGCAGCCAGCCTGCAAAACTATAAATAGAGGGATCATTTCCTTCTTTTACACACACACGGACCAATCTACGTGCATACATATCAACCTCCACAGCGAACAGACAGAGACTTCGTACCACCAGAGAGGCAGATACAGACACTCAACTTCTTCTTCCTCTCAGCAAGCTCCAGCACGCAGAGCAATCCAAACCTTCAGAGAATCGATAACCGTCGTCAGATCGTCAACGGAGTCAACGCATTACCACTCACTCCATCGACACAAGGGACCCAGATAAACAAAAGTGTACTCCTAGGACTACATCTAAGTCCTATATTATAACACTGTTCTGTTTGTATTGAAATTTACAATCAAAGAATTTTAATGGCAAACAGACACGACACAACCACCACCTCAGAGGAACAGAAATCAATAAGCAATATCAAAACCTAGGTTCCTATTCAAAAAGATTACACAAAAGGAATCGAAATGCCCTTTGAGGCATTTCGACAAACACTAAATGAACATGTTTGATACGTGTCCGAAACGGACACGAAACCCATGAAACTCGACACGAAACTAATGCAACCACTTAGGGGACTCCTAGGGCTTCCTAAATGTATAAAGAAATTAAAATTTCATTGAGGAATGAAGAAGTTACCTATGGATGAACTTTCTAGAAAATCCCTCTTTGTTGAGCTCCTCTCCTTGATGTCCCAATCCAACAAATCAATACCAAACTAAAATAAAACTCCAATAACAGCAAGTATAGGTATATTAAAACCTAATGGAAGAGATTTGAATGAAAAAGGACATGCAATGGAACTCTAGAGATTAAATGAAGTAGGAACAAACCTCTTTCTAAACTTGAGCTTTCCTAAAAAGAGACAACCCTAAACTAAGAGAGTATTTATAGGGTGGTGTTCCCAATGTAGATAGGGTGGCCGGCCACTTAGTCTAGGCTAGGGTTTTGAAATGTCTTGGGCTTTGGGCCAATCTACAAGGCTATGACTTAAGTTGATTTATCAAAGGTTCTAAATCATAAGTCATGATTTATGACATTCTAATTCCTATTGCTAACTAGAGTCTATTGTACAAACCAAGGGTTAGCTTAGGTTAGACTAGAGTCATATAACCTAACCAAGTCCATACTAACTAGGGTTAGCTTCTAGGTTGGTCTACAAGGGTCAAAACTAGTCAAAGTCAACCTAATCCAAACAATTCTAAAATAATTCCTAAAAATTCCCATAAATTCAAATAAATTCTAATAAATTTAAATTATCCCAAAAATGAAAAAATACCCTCAAACTAGAAATGTGGTAGTGACAATATGGAAACATATTTGATCTATTGTGTTACCATTATGAGTTGTAGGTTAGTGGATATATGTATAGTTTTTGTTGCTTATCGATTTGTTCAGTTTCATATTTGGGTTCTCCTTGCCCGATACTAATTTTGTTTTGTCAGATGGCTCGTACAAAGCAAACTGCTCACAAGTCCACTGGAGGAAAGGCTCCAAGAAAACATCTTACAACTATGGTTTGGGCTCTATATGCAGCCTTAGTCCCTCCTCCCCCAACAATGAAGGGACTAAGGCTTGGGCTATATATGTAGACTATTTTTTTTTTACTGAATTATACTTTTCTACTTACCAAATTTGCTACAGGTTTCAGTGGCTTCACAAAAAGAATAATGTAAGAATGGTCTTAACAATTGGGTGCAATAGTCTGAATGGGAATATACAACATTTGGGAACATACTTCAGGTTATGTACTTAACCGTTTATCCTTTCCCATATAGTACTGTATATATATTGAATGTCACAAGAACTCAAAATGTGTCCCATTCTTCAAAATGTGCCACATTTTTCTTACATTCATAGGTTGCATCCCTCCAACAAGGTAATCCTCATCTCATTCATAGAACAACACTCTAAATTAGTAAACATTTGTTTTGATATGTAAAAATTTATTTTGATAACACTGAAACCAGGCTGGCACAGGGCCTTTAATGTGCAGCCAGAAGCACACGTAACTACACTTTGTGAGTGGAAAAAATTACAATTGTGGTACAGAATTCAAGGCGTAGTCCATTCTTGTATCACATTGTTATTTAACCCATGCGGGAAGATTCAAGTCGTCAGCGACATCTATCCTAATGCAAAATGGACAGTTACTGTGGGGAACGCTCAACCCTGGACACATATATATGTTGTGATATGTGGGGGATTGTTGGTGCTTTCTTTACATGGAGAGAGCTTGCTCTCAACATGCCTTGTAAAAGTTTAGTCCCACATCGGAAATGCGCTATGAGTTATCTCAACATATATACTTGGTTGTGTTGTTGAGAGATGCACATGGGGTGGTGACCCTAAGGAGGGAACCATGTGGGTGATTTTACTAGGAGGTAAGAATAAGGCTCCAAGGATTAAGCATTAATGCTTTTGTCATTCTCTTGGATTAATTCCATTTGGAGCTAAGCCCCAAAGGGGCTTAGCGACTCGGACTCGGACTCGGGCTCATGGACTAACACCAGACTGACTGTGCAGACTACAAGTCAGTTATGGAAAGACTGATTCAATGCGATTAATTCAGATCCACTTTTTATGGGATTTAATTCAATCTTTCTATAAGATTTGAATTAATTTCGTTGCCATCTTTGTGGGATTTAATTCAATCTTTCCATAAGATTTAAATTAATTTCATTGTTATCTTTCTGGGATTTGAATTAATTTCGTTGCCATCTTTGTGGGATTTGATTCAATCTTTCCATAAGATTTGAATTAATTTTATTGCTATCTTTGTGGGACTTGAATTAATTTTATTGCTATCTTTGTGTGATTTAATTCAATCTTTCCATAACTGAAAAGGCGGTTAGGATTTCCACCCTCTCTCTATATATACTCTCTTCTGGCCTCCTTTGTGAGGTACGACAAATTTTATAAGTCAGAAAAAAAGAGAGAGAGAGGGAGCTGCTGCCGCCATTGTAAGTCCATCCGAGGAGTCAGAACAGAGGTGACTTCGAGCGTTCCACAAGTTCTTCAACTTGCTGGTTCCTGGAAGCAATTCGTGTGGAGAGAATCTTGCTTTGAGCAACGGTATTTTGATACCCCAGCAACTTTTTTTATCTCTTCTTTCTCTAGATTATTGTAACTCGTTCTGTCCCAATTGCAACACGTTTGCAAGGAAGAATGAGAGATCTTCTCTTCTCTATTTCTCTCCTTCATATTGTAATCTGGCTATTTGGTTTTTTGTTTCATCGTAGATCTTGAGTTTGATCACTGCAAAGTTTTTTGTGTGACATCTCAGATCTCGATTGCATCAGTTTTCCATCTTTGGTCAAGCCCCGAATATAACATATATATATATATATATATATATATATATATATATATATATCATTAACTAAAAATATATATATATATATATAGGAAATTCCATGTACGTAGGAGAGAAGAAAGCATAACAAAATATTTTGTGTAGGCCCTTAATACTTCGTAAATTATGTACTTTTATTTTTTGGATCAAATATAATTTTTAGTTGGTAGATAATTTTAATAAATATTTAATTAGATTATATTATCATTATATTGGTGATGATTATTTAGCATACTTTTGCATAACCCCCTCCTTATTTGGATATTTAAACATAAATCTTTTTAGTTATTTAATAATTGCTTCTCAACCCTCTACAATAGTATAAAGTATTATATTTCTATACATTATTATAAATATCTTGTTATATCTCTATATATTATTTTATTTTATTTAACTTTCTTTCTTTCTTTAAAAATTCTACAATATTTATTTATGTTAACTCTCTGAAAGTTTTAGTGCATATATAAATTAACTAGAACTATAATCAAGTTGAAATTATTATAAGCAAATAATTAAAATGTTATTATTATATGTTTAAAATGAATTAGATTAAATAATCTAAACTATATTTACTATCTTATAAGTTACGAGTAAAATTGTACCTATTTCCATATATTATGTTTACAGATATATTAAATGATTAGTAAACCTTGTCTCATCTAGAATGGGATAGTGACAGAGCGCTTGGATTTACCTTGTCGGTGATCCAAAATCACCATCCAAAAGGCTAAGGCAAGTACATATACTCATTGCTTCTGATTCCTAGTAGTTTTTCCATTTCATGTTTATACATATGCTCTCATGCTTGCTGACACACTTGTCACACGGATTAGTATCATGGATCTCTACATACTATATTTCTTGATTCTTATTTACATGCTTCAGTGTTTGTGACTTGTTCGAGTCCATGAGTACTAGTCGGACGGAAAAATATCTTAGTAGACGTATGAACTATCCAGAAACATCTCCATTGTCTTTCGTGCAGTACCAGATTTACCCCATAGCCGTTCACACGTCGAACCCGATATTTCAAAACATATAGATAGTTGTCATTTACTTGATTTTTCTTGTCTCTTCACCACATGCCATGTCACCATATTTACATGTTCTTCTAGTTGATATATCATATTGTAGAATTATCTATTTTCTTTCTTGATTTGTCATGATATTGGTTTTATTTACTATATTATTTCACATATGCTATTTTTATGTCTTGCAAATTCTATTATGTTTCGGAGAGCCTGTCGGTTTGTGTGCTTGTTCTATTCCTGACTGGAAACTAACATTTTTTAGGTTAGCCGCGACTATTCTTAGCATTGGGAGATACGGGTGTACTTGCAGGCCAAACCTAGCGATTAGATAAATGTGTTGTAGTCATTTCAATATGTAAGAACATTGTACTTTTTTTAAATATAAACCTTATAAATCTTGTAATTTGATTTAGTAATGTGAATGAGCAATAAAGTTTTATTATGTGATTTTAAGCATCATGGCCTTGACAGCGTTCTACCACCGACTCTGCCGCGTAGGCTGGCTTGGACACACACTTGTATCTCAAAAAGTAGGTACAGGTCATGACAGTCTGTCATTCCCGTCATAAGCAGTTAATTCCATCTCATGGAATAATTGACTTCTCGATACACACAACTCAAATCTTACCCCACGATTGCGGTTCCCACTTAAGGCCGACACATTACTTCACTAGTCTCAAACATCTATGAGGCTCACGTTGCATCATATACTTTTAGCATATACTTCCTTAGGTTGGTCGCATCACCATCTCTTTCAAATACCAAAAGGTTATCCTACGGGTCGCCAACGGTCACTTATTATTAGGTCAAGTCTCTAAGGCTAGCTATACCGACAGCTAAACCTAATCATTCAGGTAACTTTTCTAGAGTAGACGGCTTCTAGGGTCATACTCGTTTCTTATCTTAGGCCAACCAGCAACCGACAGTTCCAAGTAACTCTATCGAAATATATGGGCATCAACTCAGTTTGACCAACTATTCGCCTTTGCCGACAATTGGTTATGCAGCCCACGGTCGCTAGGGTCAAGTCTATCGATCCAAGTTCATCCTCAAGAAACTAATTTCCATAGAGGCTCATTCTAGACTTATCCAACGATCGACTAAGATCGATCTAGCAACATTACGGTCTAAATTCCGACCCGACATACGATTCTCAACGATCTAATATGCCATCAAGTAAATTCTCAACAATTTAATTTATATTCCAATTACCTACCTGGGTCTATATACCGAGGCTAACTATTCAAGGGTCATCAATTTCGATAGAGTTTCAACAAACTATAGAATCATACTATTAGGTCGTATGACAAAGTCATACCACTAAGTCATAACTCAACAATCTATCCTTCAACCGACAGTCACACCATATACTGACACTATCCGACATATTTCATGGTTCTCAATTCCATTCGTTTTTCAGCCATCAAAATCTTATACCGCAAGGGTCGAGTAATCAATTCGTATCCAATCCGATAATTTATGCAGCAATTAACCATTCTCTATGCAACACAAGTATTCAGGGTCACAACTTGTTACTTTTGTGATACATTTCAATTCCTCAGCATACATGCACATAAGCAACAACTATCTTTCTCACAAAGCACAAACTCGTACTTACTGATTCTATCCTTTGGTGGTCAAGATGGGTTAACATCTATTATACCTTAGGGTCATAACATAGACTTTCAATATACAACCGAGACACTGACGATATTTCCAAAACTTTCATTTAAGCAACCAAACTGAATAGCCACACATGATTTTCCATTCAACCGATCACAACTATCGTTCATTGTTCTAAGCCACACATTCTTTTGCCAAATCCAATACCCACAGTATCCGACTAGTCTAAGTCATCACCCGACCGCACAATTTCCAATTAGGGCACTCATTAAACTTTTCAGACATTTCTTGCTATCCAGCATAACACTACCATCAAGGGACTAGTCTTAATCAACCAACTCAATTATCAAGGGATATTCGAGTCACATTGTAGCACTTGTCTCCCGAAATTTATTTATTTATTTTAGAGAGCATTTTTTTATTTTTGTTTATTATTATTATTTATAGAATGGTTTGAATCATAGGTAAATAGAGATGTAAATTTGTGCTCACAAGGGTGCACACCTAGACTATAGGTCATATGAGGTCACTATGGTCCCTAAGAGATTATTTTACTATTTTCGGTTTTCTGAATTTTTTAGGAATTTTTAGATAATTTTATATATGATTTTATTATTTTCTTAAGCTTCTTGGAATTACTGTGAGGGCATACAAGATTATTTATGAGGCCAAAGAATTTATATGGGCTCTAGAATCCTTAAAATATTTTCTAAATTTTTTTAAGGAATTTTTTGGTATTTTTTGGGATTTATTTGGGATTTTTAGGATTTTTCCTGATTTTTATTTAATTTTCTGCATTTAAAAAACCCTATTTTCCAATTAAATACCCAGTCAGCCGAGCGGGGGGCCCATACGTCAGCCGTTGGTGTGCGGGGTACGGGCCCACCCGTCAGCACTGGCAGCGCTGAGTTGGCTGTTTCCATATATGGAAGCCAAGCTGACTCAGCTGACCGCTCAAGCCAAAGTCGCGTGGGCTTTGGACCGTTGGATTTGGGCGGGGAGCGCCAGATCTTGACATGTGTCCCTGCCAGCTGCCTGAGACAATTCCGCCGACTCCCTCTCCTTATATATGTATATATTATTCAGTTATTTCGTAAACCCTAGATTAATTCCAGTAGCATTTTGTGGGAGAGTTCTAGTGGAGTCCTCTACTTCGCGGAGGGTTTGTCGTTGATCGAGACGTCCGATTTGCGTATCGTTTTTTTTGTTAGAAGCATAGTGAGATTAGGTTTCTGAATATATACTTTATTTTCTGGAGTTTTGTTCTCGAATTTTTGGATAATTATTTGAGTGTCGGTTGTCCAAAAATTAATGCGTTGCACGGTTTTCGAGATTTCGAACGATCCCGAACTCCGATTCGCGATCCGTTTGCAGTTTTAGAGAGCTGACACCGAGCTCTGTAACATATAATTTTTTGAGAAATTTAGAGTTTCATCTAGTATCTTATTTTGTTCGTAGAAGTCAGATTTGGTCAACGGTTCATCGATTTGGTCACGGTTAGCCATAATGGCGATAACTTTTGACCAAATCATGATTTTGCGGCACGGTCGATTCCAGTGCACTTATGGTGCTGAAATATACCGTGCACACTAAAACTTTTGAAGTCGTAACGTTTGACTAGTTAGTCAATCGTACGCCTCATTTTCTGTGCTACGGGTCCCAAATTTGGAACCGTGACTTTCCTTGGCCAA
The DNA here is from genome assembly GCA_029216955.1 of Iris pallida. NCBI lineage: Eukaryota > Viridiplantae > Streptophyta > Magnoliopsida > Asparagales > Iridaceae > Iris > Iris pallida. The sequence continues at coordinate 7,203,456 of JANAVB010031215.1, read as the reverse complement.
ATATTTGTGTTTAGATTGTTATTTCAGAATTAAATAGGTTAAAATAAGATTTTAGATGATTTACTCTAGAATTAGAATAGTATTAATTAAGTTAACCCGTTAGCCACTTTCTAGGATTTTTAGAGCGGGAATCGTTGATCTAACTTGTGGTTTTTATGTGACGGGGTAGATCGGACTACGACGTCTTGACTTGTGACAATATCATCTATCAGAGCAGGCAAGTATCACTATGACCTATGTTTCCTTTATTTTATACTGCATGTATCTTCGTGTCGTCTTTTCACTATTACTCCCTTATGGTTCATGATTGTCATTGTTCATGATTACTATTGTGCATAAGAGTTAGAATCGATTGGATGTACATACATGTTCATGTCTTACTCATTGTTTCCCATTATTTATAGTTTATCATATTACTAATGTTTATCGTAGTGGACATGTATTGTGAGTGAGTCGGGCGGGGGAATACAACAACTAAGCATGTGGTCAACGAATTGAATATAGACCCCCTATACATTGATTGCATAATATCAGTCATGCACCACATGTATGACTGACGGATATCCCAAGCCGTCTACATGCTGAAAGTTGGTATTCTAAAACACACAGTACACGTGACTTAATTATTGTTGCTCTATTGTCTATTGTTCTTCTTTCGTCAAGTCTACCTTCTTATTAACATCATATCTTAGTAGTATGTCCAAGTCTACCTTCATATTGTTATCATGTCTCACAGGTACTTCCTTATCATATAATGTCATGCCTATATTTATCTTCAGTTAATTTTATTTTATCGTTTCTTCATGCTTGTATACTATATTGTGTAATGTAGTGTTATGGTGATCTTGCTCCAATCCTGACTGGATAACTATTTTTCAGCTTTCGACGAAGAAATTTACCTCGAGGTCTACGGTGAGTATGTTGGCGACACTGACGTCACTGGCGTACTCGGTTCCAGCACTGATGCGAATTAGCATATTTCCTTCCTTATGGATTCGCATTAGCTAGTTGTTATAGTTATAGAGTTTAGTTTATTTTATTTTCTACTATCCGGGTTTGTTCTCGAGACTTTTCTGAGTTGTAGTATTGAGACTATTGGATATGATATTTTTGTTTAATATTGATGGTTTAGTTGTGGATGATATATATGCGTGTTGTGCTGGTTGTGGACCATTGTTATCATAGACAGCGTACTACCGTCGATGCTGCGGCGTAGGCTGGACTTGGCCACGTTCTTGTATCCCAAAATGCGGGAGCGGGTCGTGACACAGGGACGGAGAAATTTTTAGAAAACTTCGTGCGGCTGTGCATATGTATATATAACGTTTAAAACCTATTTTGGGTCGAAATTTGATTTTGATTATGCAGGATTTGCAGGTACATCAAACGTACTCGGTTTCGAAAAGACGGTGGAGGTAGTTATACAAGGAAGTCAAAATTGATGCAATATTCTACAAAGCAGGAATTTTTTTTTCAAGACTCTACCCAACTTATAGAAGTTGGCTAGCCGTGGAAATCGTTGTTACAAGACTTCTGAGAAGGACAACTTCTAAGGGGGCACGAGAATTTTGGACACTTCCGATCGCAGTCTCGGGTTCTAGGTGAGCCTAGATATTGTCATGACGTTCTTGGTCAATACTACTATAGAAAAAGTATTATAATTAAACGTTATCACTCCAGGGTCTTGCTTCCGACAAGCTGGTAGAAACCTCTTGTTTGAGTATAACTAATACGTGTTGGTTCAACGAAATTTCAGTCTTCGCCTAACATAGGTTATTAAGAGATAAGATTGAAGAAATTTAGGGAATGAAGAGTTTATGGGCCAGTGACGAGAGTCCTTAGTAAGTGCAGAAAACCTTTCTATAGATTTGGTTAGATTAGTGTTTGGAATCTTTAAGTCATAACAACTAGGGTATACGGGTTGGTGTTGGGTATCGTGCAGGAAGCTTGGGCTTGCTTGGGTGAAATGCATATGATGCTTCTTGCATGGATCGTAGGTATTCAATTTAATTAAAAGGATGGGTCAATATTTGCATGGTTGAATTCAAAGGGGGAAAAATAGACATCTATGGTTTGTTCTAAAAATATATCATACAAGTAATGTAATTGAAATGGAGCACAAGATAGTGCGGTTAGGTGGGACATGTACGTCATGTGTATAACTTGACTGGTCTAGTTCTTGAGTGTGAACTTTGTTTAAAGGGAAAGGCTAGTGTTGTGCTTTAATTATCAAAGTCACGGTAGAGGTCATCAGATGGTATAGATAGAAGTGGATGCTATGAGTCACAATTTTATTAGTTCAATTGGAACCAATCATTTCCAATCATTTGTTAACTCAAGGGACCATATGTTACTTATGGAGGCTTGCATTCTATGTGCACTACGAAAACTTTTATTCTCTAAGTTAAAACTAAGGCACGATTCTATGATAGAATAGAATTTGAAGAGTTTCGGTCGTGATCCTTGTACCTTGATTGTTGGAATAACCGTACTATAAACTAGAAACGATATACAATATGGAGAGAAATCATGTATGGGGCTCGTGCCGTAATTTTGAGCAAATGGGAGAAGTAAAAAAAGGGTATTGCCGCACGGTTACTCCCAGGTGCTGGATCGTCATAGGAAGCTGAAAAAGGGGTCTCATCTGACCCAGGGGTATGGCCCTTTCCTTGGACGGAAGATTCCTCCAGTTGCTCGATTATCCCTTGCACCTATGCCAGCAGAATAAAGGGAAGTAAGAAGATTTATGTATATATATATGAACCATAGATACTGACTCGGGGTCAGAATAGGACCTGAGAAGCTGAGCTAACGGAAGGAGCGCCACGCTGTAGAGGACCCCTCCGCGGAGCCATTTACTTCACCTTCTTATGGACATGAGCGGTTGAAGACGACAAAAGGGGACATTTCATCAGGTGGCTCAAGGGCGTTTCATCCTTCCGTCACTCTTGAGAATTGTCTGAAGCAATAGGAGACTCATGGCGAGCCTCTTCCACTTCCTGTAGCTTTGGTCGGAGTTGATCAAATTGGGTACCCACGATGAAGCTCCGTTCCTGGTCAAAACTTGGCAAGAAGCGAGTAACCAGGTAATAAAACTTTATGGCAGAGAATAAAACACAGGGTTCTTCATTCACGTCAGGAAAGGTGAACATAGTCCCAGTAGAAACGGTGGTATAATACTTCCAAGCACGGGCACCGTCCAATAAACTCCCTTCATACCCTAAATAAGGGATAGGGTTGCCCATCATAGTTTGGCCATAGCTGAACTGTTGCACGAAGCGGCTAGGCAGATAAGGCTCCAGGTACACCTTATTCTGGCTCCGATAAACCAGGTACGAAGGGCGGATAGATAATAGCCAGCGAAAAGCACCATAAGTTAAGCCCCCTTCCGCACCGGCTCGGTCGTCAAGTTCGTCGCCAGCTCCATGTCCCCCATAAGAAGGCGAGACCGGGTTAAAGCTATATCTATCCGGGCTGCCTAGCACTTGCCTACATGTTAGGATGTCTACATAGAACCACTTCGATTTATGATAATAGCACAGGAGTGCATCTTCGCCATCTAGGACAGTGGAAGAAATCAGCCCTGGATGATGTAAAGCTAGCCAAGCTATCAGATAATGGTAGGGCAATTCCGCTTGAGGGAATATGTTGCCTCGACTGTAAGGCTTTATAATCCTTCCAGAGAAATCCCTCTGACCTCTGAGAAGGTCACAGTCCATAGCTAGAAGCAATGCCAACGAATAGCAAAAAGCCAACCTTACAGCCAGCATGATGAGTTCCTTGCCCAGTCGTCTCACGAAGCCTAGGCCTCCGGGGACTACGACCTTTCGTAGCCACATTATCAGAAAGGCTGCTAATGCCGCTTTTCGGCTAACGGGAACGGAATTTTGGTGGAAGCAACTAAAGACTACAGAAGCAGAGATTTCCTCATCAACCATAAAAGGCGACTTTGTCTTGGATTTTTCCTCCATGTCTTCTATCTCGGCAAGGCTGTACGCCCTACGAATAGAGGGTTGGATAGCCCGACATGTTGATGGTTCGATACCAAAAAATACTGCTTCCAAGCGTTCGTATGGGGCAAGGCGTGCGTGGAATCCTGACGCACACAAGCCTGGTGATGATAGAGTAACTCCTTGTATACCTCTACCAGCTCAGGGTGCTGGTCTTCTAGCCCCTTAAGCTCTTCTGGGTTAGGACAATACTCTTTATAGGGGTTATCGCCCCAGGGTAGCTTGGAAACGGTAAACATCTCGTGAAGGGTCAGCCCTATCTCTCCGCAGGGTAGAAAGAAGGTCCCGGTGTCGCAATTAAACGATCCCAGTAAAACCAGGAACAATGACCGATTAGAAGGAATGCCATATTCGGTGCCCCTGATGGCACGACGAAGGTTAGTATGCACAATATCCTCCTTAAAAGTACTCTGCACCCATCGGGTCAGGTCGCTCCACTTTCGATCAAACTGCATCCATTCTTCGGGGCAAAATGAACCCTTCAGATAACCACGACCATATACCAAGAGTTTGTTAGCAAAAATAGAAGCACGAGACGGTGACAATTCAGTAGGCACATCATTGAACCTATGCCCAGGAAGCAATACTCGTTGAGAGGATGATGAACTACCCGGGATAGACACAGGAATACTCAGATCTGCGGAACCTAAGCCCCAGTCCAATCTTCATTCCTCGACAAAACAGAAGAAGACTGACAATGGCAAATGGAGCTCGGTCTCAGGAATATACAGGAGGAGGTTGTTACTCTTGATAAACCACTCCGATCTTAGGGAGAAGAGGTCTGACTCTCCCGGGACTAATTTGTCACCAAAAAGAAATTGGGGCTTTAACTGTCATGTACTAGTATCCTGAGAAGGGGTCAACCTTCCTTGGTCCAGCATACAACAGAAGTAAGCCGAAGTATGCGCCCGTATTTCTTCCAGCCGTCCGTTCGGTTGGTCCGCGGTAACCGACTGTTAAAAAGGGACGAGGAGCTTCTGTTCGAGGTCAATCCCCAATTAACAGAAAGGAAAGTCTTAGAGGATTTTGCTTAATAGAATGGTCACAGAAACTGAATAACAAAAATAAAATATATACATAGACAAGGGTGAGCGTATAAAGCATTAGCGCAGATCCCGCAGAAACATAGAGATCGAAGTAGATACATGCTATCGGTGGGCGCACATTAGGATGAATCACTGTGCCAACAGTCGAACGTTCATTGAGATCGCCAATATCATAAATAGCCCTCTTTTTCTTCACCTTTTTGGGGCCAGCCGCAAGAGCTTTTAAGGGTTTTTTTATCTTCTGGAGCCATGACAAAGAGCTAGGGTTTTGGAGAAAGAGAGAACTCTGGCATAGACTGCTGAAGAAAATATGAAGGCAGGAAGGTTCTCTCTGTCCTCCAAAATGCCTACTTATAAGAAAGGACACGTTCGTGAGAGAAGACAAAATGCCTCGGATGACGTGGATTCAGAAAAAAGGGTCATGATGAACGTTCGCGTGATACAAGGAGTCATGATCAAGCTTAAGGAGGAGACGGCTTAACGCATTTAATGCTGTAGCCTAAGCATATCGTCAGCCTGTCCGCATGAGGTGATGGGTATGTCCTTTATACAAAAAAAGAGGAGACACGTGTCATGCTTATTTTCAAAGTGCCCCGAGCTTGACCCAAGATCGAGACACTTTGAAGGGGGTAGAAGCATGAAAAATTACAGCTGATGTAAGGCACATGAGGGTGCTCTTGTCACCCACCCTCTTTCTACCATGGTCCAGATGACATATGGCACATGTTAGTGTCCCCCACTACCGACCTAACATCATAGAGGCGCAGATAGTGAGATGCACAAACCAACTAAAGATGAAGACATTCTTAGGATGAAGTTCAAAAAAAGCACTCTTCTTATTGATCGTAGCTACAAGGGTCTATTACACAGGCCTATCGCAAGTACATAAGAAAAAAGTTTCTTGAATCTCATTTACAAGGATCAATTATGAGGTCTTTGTTACATAAGTAAGAATAGAAATTTCTATGAACATAAGGAAAGGATCGTCTTCGATGGGCAACCTTCACAGTGTGATCGTCATGGGCAGAAGAGAGATGTACAGTCTACATCAAAGTATCTTCTCCACCGACTAACAACGTCATCAGAGCCAACCCTCTTGTCTCCAAGAGAAGCTAGAGCTCCAATATATGCTGAAGCAGTGGAAGACCCAGAACCACAGCACGGCGAAGCCCCATTACTTCCAAAGATCAAGGCTGAGCACGGCCGATTATTCATCGGGTGAGAAACCGATCTCGAACCCGTGGCTTGGATCTCCCACATGCCTCAGAAGTCGCTCAGAGTCGAACTCCCTAAGAAGGACATTTGTATACTTCTCAAGGGCTGTGATTATTGTCACGACCCGCTACCCAAATTGTTGGGCCGGGCCAAGCCATGTCCAGCCTACGCTTGGTTAAAGCGTAGTAAGCTGTTCTAAGAATAGACAATAAAGGATCTAAGCTGCTAACAGTTCTAAAATCACATTTAAAAGGTTCATCACAACACAACATCTATAAGCGAGAGTAAAATAAGTACAAACTTAATAATACACTTTCAAAGTATCTAACTGGAGACAAAGTCCAGTAACTACAAAATGTAGTCTAAACAGTTCAATAACTAAGCCAAAAATAATCTAAGCAAGACTACCAAGCGAGGTTCCCTGCGGGGACTTCCTTGGGATCAAAAGCCTGGTCCTCGGTAGTGGGTCCATGGAAAAGATCACAGAGCAAATCTTTCTCCATAAGTATTCCTATAAAGTTATCCTGTCAGGACGGGAGCAAGTACTGATTCTACAAACTAAACATACTGAGCATGGAATGAAAAGAGATGTAGTAAATAAGAGTCGTGGCATCTATCTCATGTCGTATCACAATCATGTCATATCATAAATCTATCATGTCATATCATAATCTATCATGTTAGGAAAACATTTGTCATGGCGATATATGTATATCTAGAGTTTAAAACTGGAGCAGGTACGTGATCGGTCAATAGGTGTACAATGTACTGTGGCACATGTAAATAAAATGTACATACGTACAAGTGTACAAGCATAGGTGTACATCCGTATAGAAATGCGGGGTAATGGACTACGGCAAGGTATGCATATAAGATACGACCTTGCTCGGTACGATAGAGGGGGCATGATCACGTACTCAACTATCAGTTTTCCCCTAATCCATATTCTAACATATGAGAGATACGAGAACCGTAAAAACATGTAGGAGATACGAGAACAGTATAAAATATATAAAAGATACTGGGAGCAGTATAAGCATGACAGGTACTGAGAGCAGTATAAAACATGTGAAGATCAGACTTGCAGTTCAAGAAACGGCATTTTAACATGGTTCATACAGAATTTATTATCATATACAGTAAATAAAGTTTGTAGGGGTACTCGTCTCGAGCAAAGCAAAGCAGTGATAGAAATGCTATAGATGCCTGATGACTCGTCACAGTAGAAATAACACATAAACTTAGTTTTTATACTAAGTTAAACACTAAGACACTAGTTGTGTGATACGACTTTCTGACTGGACACCTAACCAAATGATGACTTTAGTATAGGAGACCAATGTGGGGTGACACCATACCCAAACTAATTTTCTAGGGTCTTTATACTAGTGCGGGGTGAGGTCCAATACTATAATAACTCAAAACGACACAAATCATTACAAGTCGTAACTATTCAATAAATAAATCAAACTGTACATTGTGTTCCAACAATTTTTGAGATAGACAAAAAGCTCAATTTTATATAAAATAAAGTACCAAAATGATCCTTGTTAATTATAGAAATTTATACTAATTTTTCTGGAATTTATAAACCTTCACAAATATTTATTAAAAATCAGCAAACATATGTATCCTGAAAAAAAGTTCTGTTTCCCGTTTTTATAAAATACCAAAAGTACTTATTAAATGCTAGAATAATTATAATAAATTAGCTAAATTAACATAGTATTTAAATACAATTTTTTCCAGATTTTTACAGCAATTAAAATATATATAAAAATTTAAAAACAGCCTAACCGGATCATCCAGCGGATTACTGCGGATTACCGACGGATTTTCCGAAGTGTCAGAGCAAGTTTTGTGGTGCAAGTTCGGATTTTCCGACGGATTTCCGCAGATTTCTGGCGGATTTTCCGAACCGTCACAGAAAGTTGATTTTTGAAAACTCAAAACTTGTTTCGGCCATAAAATCTTCGTTTTAAATCAAAATCTGGATTTTCAAAAGTCAAAATCGTATGAAATTTAATTCCCTACAACATGGGAATATTAGTTTTCACAAATCAAAACATTTGATAGATCAATATATCAAAATACTCCATAAATAGGTTCTCGGGATACCGAAACGGGTTTCGATATCCACAAAACTCAAAATCCATGGTATACAAACTAGGTGAGGGCCTCATATATGTATATGTGACCAAGATACATGATGGTAATGCCAGTATCACTCTTGATACTGAGTTTTCTACTAAGTCAATATTGGGTTTTATCAGAAAATCAAAACCTAATTAAAACCAATTTTAGAAACATGCATATAGATGAGAATCACAAGGAAAACATTCTTAACAAAATGAGTTTAGGAAAATTCTAAGCATTTAATACCAAGGAAAACAAAAATGACAATAGATTACTATTGTTCAAGAATTTGGCAAGATGTACTTGCCTAGGTCAAGCTTCAAGCCTAATCTTCTACTCCACCACCAAGAGGGGTACGAAACCACACTCTAGACCTCAAGGCCAAGCTCTTGGCAAGCTCCAAGGGAAGGGAAGAAATGAAGAGAGAGTGTAGAGAATGAAAAGAGAGAGGAGAGAGAAAGTGAAATGGTATATATAGAAGGAGAAATTAATCTTAGCCGTTGGATTGTGATCCATGTGAAAGTCTAGGTCAATTATGGCCATTCAAACAAAACCAATTATCCATTGGTTAATAGAGTGCATCTATAATATTCACGAAAATATCTTAAACACTATTCACGAAAATATCTAAACACTATTCACTAAAATATCTAAACACTATTCACGAAAATATCCGAAACACTATTCATGAAAATATCAGAAACCAAAAATATCTAAAGTGTAAAAAACATGTCCGGGCAGTATGCCGTCGGTATACACCGGTATGCCGGCGGTATGCCGATCAAGGAGAAAACCTATAGTTTTGGGAAAATTTAAAGCATTCCGGAAACCAAGAGAATACGAAATACACTACAAAATACGTATTTAAATTAATATAAATGCTATTAAAAATTATAAAAAACTATTTTTTGAAATCTAGGGGCTTACAGAACGAGTTCAAGTGGGACATGATATATCAAAACGAAGATAATATTGTTTACTACAAAACTCGTAAAGAGAATTTCCAGAGATTGGCATCCCTGACGCTCCAGAAGTCAAAGTCACGAAATGAGATATTAATGATCAAAACAATTAAATAATAGAATATTTATCGAAAATAATTTATTTAGAAAATTTAAAATAAACCCTGAAATTCAGGGGGCTTACATCCTACCCACCTTACAAAAATTTCATCCTCGAAATTAAAAATCATCCAATTGGTCAAACTATAACGTGTACCTGCTCTGGCTACGATACTCAATCTGCTACCCTTGTAATCATCTCTTCCGTTTCTCTTTACAATCTTTTTGGTTTAGGTTCAACAAGGTCCTTCTATCATAAACTACGTCATATATCCTTTAGAATCTTCCATACTAACATGGAACCTTTATGTATACCCTAAAATATATAGGTCATTCTCTGGGTTTCTTTATAAACCTACAATGTTTGATCATCAACCATATTTTCAACCTCAATTGTAAATACTTGATTTCCTTGTTGTATCCTAAGTATCCATATTCTATCAATCCAAGGCCCTTAGCATTATTTGTCGTCAGTCCTTTTCTACAGTTTTTTCTTGAAATCATACGTTCAATTCTTATCCTTGGCGTAGAGCCTTCTTCTTTTACTCAATAAGTCCTCCAAATATAAATCCTCAATTTCAAAACTCCCGATTTATTAATTACCAAAGTACATATGTCTTTGCCCTTTTTCCTTATCTTTTTAACTGATATCTTTCCGATCTCGTACGCAATATCATATCTCATTCTAACTTATTCTATATCATTCCATATATCGATCTACCCTCTAATTACATGTAATTAGCTATAGATAACCAACCAAAATTCTACAAATGCTAACTCCTCAATTTGTAGGTACATAATTCGGATCCTCATTCTGTAATCACAACAATATAATATCTCATTATTCCATCTTAGATACCCTATCATCAAGTCATACTATCAATACAATCGTTCTTAATGGTTTCCAAGTCTACTACAGTCAGTCACTCATACTTGTCCTATAAGTTTAGTCTAACCAATCCCTAGGAAAAGTATTTATCACAATCACACAATACATTTATAGTTAAACTATAGAATCAGTTAACAAGGTTTGGCTATTTCGGTCGTCTATCAAATCGAAGGTAATAAGGCCCAAGACTAGGTCAAGCAATCCATAATGGTGTCCAAACAATTTAAAGGGTCAAGCAAGACATGAAAGTTTATCGAAAAATCTCCAAGAAGGGTACAAAGACAACGAGATGCATAACGAGAAGAATTATCCAAGAGGTTAACGAAAAAGAGTTTAGTCAAGTCATAGGAAAGATGGAACACAAAAATAATTATGTCCAAAAAACAACGCGAAAGCAATCCTATTGGAGAGTCATAGGGAACCTGTAATCCTTATTGTGGATGTAGATAGGACAGAGTTAATCAAGACGGGAAAGAATGATAATAAAAATTTATTCTTGCTCATTCGGTCATAACGAAGTGAACCAAGTTGAGATATGATCTGATAACCATACACGTCTTCTTGAAATCATGTTGCCAAAATTTTTGCCACACCAGTAAGCTTATATGCAATAAACGATAGAGTCATAACTAAGGTATACACCTTATAATCATGTTATCTAGAATTCTCGCCACGCCAATCGGTATGGCTGGAAGAAAATCTAAATTTCATAACTAAGATAAGTATACCCAAAATCAGGCCCTATGTTTTTGTCATACTAGCTAATATGGCTGCGATAAATTCTAAACTCATAAATAAAGCAGACATTTACCTTATCAGGATATATAACAATTCAATCCACAAAATTTACCACGATGCAAGATTCAAAGTCAACAACAAAAATCAGAAATCGATTTCAACAACGAATTTTATGGAAGAGCAAATAGAAATAAGTGGAAACGGATTTCTAGGTAAGATTAGATTGAGATCCACAGGGGTCATCCCAAGGGTACTATCATGGTCAAAATTGTAACCCACTGAATTTCAAGCAAGATACTAAATATAGTTAACGGTCCTATGCTGTGATGAGTTTTCCTATGTTGCAATCCTAGAAATCCTCTAGGTGTTCTAATTGTTATTCCTAGTGTTTAACAAGTTGCCCTAGATCCTAATTGCAGGCATACTTGGTACAATAACGTAACCAAACAATTTAGTCAGGACCTGCGTGGGCCACCACTAAAAACATGTCACGATCCGCTACCCAAATTATTGGGCCGGGCCGAGCCATGTCCAACCTACGCTTGGTTAAAGCATAGTAAGCTGTTCTAAGAATAGACAATAAAGGATCTAAGCTGCTAACAGTTCTAAAATCACATTTAAAAGGTTCATCACAACACAGCATCTATAAGCGAGAGTAAAATAAGTACAGACTTAATAATACACTTTCAAAGTATCTAACTGGAGACAAAGTCCAGTAACTACAAAATGTAGTCTAAACAGTTCAATAACTAAGCCAAAAATAATCTAAGCAAGACTACCAAGCGAGGTTTCCTGCGGGGACTTCCTCGGGAGCAAAAGCCTGGTCCTCGGTAGTGGGCCCATGGAAAAGATCACAGAGCAAATCTTCCTTTGAAAGTATTCCTACAACGTTATCCTGTCAGGACGGGAGCAAGTACTGATTCTACAAACTAAACATACTGAGCATGGAATGAAAAGAGATGTAATAAATAAGAATCATGGCATCTATCTCATGTCGTATCACAATCATGTCATATCACAAATCTATCTTGTCATATCATAATCTATCATGTCAGGAATACATTTGTCATGGTGACATATGTATATCTAGAGTTTAAAACTAGAGCAGGTACGTGATTGGTCAATAGGTGTACAATGTACTGTGGCATATGTAAATAAAATGTACATACGTACAAGTGTACATGTATAGGTATACATTCGTACAGAAATACGGGGTAATGGCCTACGATAAGGTATGCATATAAAATGTGACCTTGCTCGGTACGATAGAGGGAACATGATCACGTACTCAACTATCAGTTTTCCTATTACCCATATTCTAACATGTGAGAGATACGAGAACAGTAAAAACATGTGGGAGATATGAGAACAGTATAAAACATGTAAAAGATACTGAAAGCAGTATAAGTATGGCAGGTACTGAAAGCAGTATAAAACATGTGAAGATCAGACTTGCAGTTCAAGAAACGGTATTTTAACATGGTTCATACGCAATTCATTATCATATGCAGTAAATAAAGTTTGTAGGGGTACTCGCCTCGAGCAAAGCAAAGCAGTGATATAAATGCTATAGATGCCTGATGACTCGTTACTGTAGAAATAACACATAAATTTAGTTTTTATACTAAGTTAAACACTAAGACACTAGTTGTGTGATACGACTTTTTGACTGGACACCTAGCCAAATGATGACTTTAGCATAGAAGACCAATGTGGGGTGACAGCTTACCCAAACTAACTTTCTAGGGTCTTTATACTAGTGTGGGGTGAGGTCCAATAATATAATAACTCAAAACGACACAAATCATTGCAAGTCGTAACTATTCAATAAATAAATCAAACTGTACATTGTGTTCCAATAATTTTTGAGATAGACAGAAAGCTCAAATTTACATAAAATAAAGTAACAAAATAATCCTTGTTAATTATAGAAATTTATACTAATTTTTCTGGAATTTATAAACCTTCATAAATATTTATTAAAAATCAGCAAACATTTATATCCTAGAAATGAGTTCTGTTTTCCCATTTTTATAAAATACCAAAATTACTTATTAAACGCTGGAAAAATTATAGTAAATTAGCTAAATTAACATAGTATCTAAATAAAATTTTTTCCAGATTTTTACAGCAATTAAAATATATATAAAAATTCAAAAATAGCCTAACTGGATCATCCGACGGATTACTGTGGATTACCGACGGATTTTTCGAAGTGTCACAGCAAGTTTTGTGGTGCAAGTTTGGATTTTCCGACGGATTTCTGCAGATTTTCGACGGATTTTCCGAACCGTCACAGAAAGTTGATTTTTGAAAACTCAAAACTTGTTTCGGCCATAAAAACTTCTTTTTAAATCGAAATCTGGATTTTCAAAAGTCATAATCGCATAAAATTTAATTCCCTACAACATGGGACTATTAGTTTTCATAAATCAAAACATTTGATAGATCAATATATCAAAATAATCCAAAAATAGGTTCTCGGGATACCGAAACGGGTTCCGATATCCACCAAACTCAAAATCCATGGTATATAAACTAGGTAAGGGCCTCATATATGTATATGTGACCAAGATACATGATGGTAATGCCAGTATCACTCTTGATACTGAGTTTTCTACTAAGTCAATATTAGGTTTTATTAGAAAATTAAAACCTAATTAAAACCAATTTTAGAAACATGCATATAAATGAGAATCACAAGAAAAAAATTCTTAACAAAATGAGTTTAGAAAAATTCTAAGCATTTAATACCAGGGAAAACAAAAATGACAATAGATTACTATTGTTAAAAAATTTGGCAAGATGTACTTGCCTAGGTTAAGCTTCAAGCCTAATCTTCTACTCCACCACCAAGAGGGGTACGAAACCACACTCTAGACCTCAAGGCCAAGCTCTTGGCAAGCTCCAAGGGAAGAGAAGAAATAAAGAGAGAGTGAAGAGAATGAAAAGAGAGAGGAGAGAGAAAGTGAAATGGTATATATAGAAAGGGGAATTAATCTTAGTCGTTGGATCGTGATCCATGTGAAAGTCTAGGTCAATCATGGCCATTCAAACAAAACCAATTATCCATTGGATAATAGAGTGCATCTACACTATTCACGAAAATATCTTAGACACTATTCACGAAAATATCTAAACACTATTCACGAAAATATCTAAACACTATTCACGAAAATATCCGAAATACTATTCATGAAAATATCAGAAACCAAAAATATCTAAAGTGTAGAAAACATGTCCGGGCGGTATGTCGTCGATATACACCGGTATACCAGCGGTATGCCGATCAAGGAGAAAACCTATAGTTTTGGAAAAATTTAAAACATTCCGGAAACCAAGAGAATACGAAATACACTACAAAATACGTATTTAAATTAATATAAATGCTATTAAAAATTATAAAAAACTATTTTTTGAAATCTAGGGGCTTACAGAACGAGTTCAAGTGGGACAAGATATATCAAAACGAAGATAATCTTGTCTACTACAAAACTCATAAAGAGAGTTTCCAGAGATTGGCATCCCTGACGCTCCAGAAGTCAAAGTCACGGAATGGGACATTACTGATCAAAACCATTAAATAATAGAATATTTATCGAAAATAATTTATTTACAAAATTTAAAATAAACCTTGAAATTCAGGGGGCTTACAATTATTCCTTCTACGCAGAGTTCCTCCATAAGAATATGGCTCCTACAAACGAGAGAAGTCTCAACCAGTAACCAACTTACATAAGGCCGATCACCGCTCAAAGTTAACTTTGGATCTCGCATGGTGGTAAAGGATACCAAAAAGAAGGCAACGACTCTTTAGAGGAGAACTTCCCCTTTTATAGGACCGAGAGTGGCCTAGAGTGCACACCACATGGCCGACGGTCAGAATTCCCGCATTAATAGGACAAACCTAAGACTCAGCACTTTGAATGTTGGTCTTAGACCCTTGGAATTCCCTATATTACGTACGATGGCAATTAAGAGAAAAGTCCTTAAAGAGCGGGTATTTATCGCTCTTTACTTTGAAGAAGCCAGAGCCTTCAAGCCAGAGGTACAGCCACTTGCCTACGCCAATCTCAAAAACAAGATGGTGGTAGGGCCCTCCTCATCTTCTTTTATTTTCGAAGCCAGTATCTTCACTCTAGAGGCACAACTATCTGCCTGTGCCAATCTTAGACGCGCAATGGTGTCATATCCTTCCCTTCGCAGCCAACGCGCAATGGTGTCATACCCTTCCCTGCGTTCGCATAAGGCAAAGGATGGTGATATGCACCACCATCTCCATTCCCAGGGCACAATTATCTGCTCCAGATCAGAAGCTTAAGTCACTTCTCTACAAGATACTTGGGAACTCCTATCGCAACCAATGCAAGTCAACTTGTCGCTCTAAAAGCATAATAACCTCGCCAACCTGAAGCGTAAGCCTACTTGTCGCCTATAGCACAGTGACTCTGGTATCCCAAAACACAGCTTCATAAGTTGTTCTATATGCACAGAAGTTTCATCGTCATTCGAAGCCAAGTCCACTCGTCGTTTAAAAGCACAGAGGTTTCGTCGTCTCCAGAAGCACGGTCTACTCGTTGCCACAGAAGCACAACAGCGCTTAGTCCTCACCAGAGGCATATAAAGTATGGGTCTACCCCAATTGGTTTGTTTAAACTGCCTCTTGCAGAGAAGATTGGAATTAAATCATGATTGATATCATATCAAATTGATTTAAATCTTAGACGAGGATCAATTAGACTCTAAAGCTAAGATAAAATCCTAAGATTTACTCGGTTGTATCCGAGCAAGCAAATCGGCACGTGCCACGTGTTACCTCCTTCAGTTATGTTTATTACTACTAGAGATCTCATTTGAGGGGAATCTCGATGTCCGCCGCGTGTCAGTGTCGCAGAAGCCCGCACCGTGCAATGACGACAGATTCTTTCATATCTTAGGAACCCTAATGCACATCGCATATGTGCTCGGTTCTCTATAAATAGAAGGAGTTCTTTTTCCACCAATCGGATCGACAGAGGAAAATTGATAATCGATAATCTTCAAAGGAGTATCGATCTCCATCCACGTAGAGTCGACCACCCTCATCCACCTATCAACCAAAGAACCAACCAACCAACCATCTTCAAGGGATCGTCTCATCCAGACAGCCTCTTGATCGGTGACCCCAGAGTCCCATCAAAGGCGCCAGAGAGCCATAGCAAGGTTGATTCGTCGTAAGATCGTCAACGGAGTAAATGAGATGCTGCAGTGCTCGACCTCCACCATCACACTTTCCCAGAAACCTCTTCTTTCAACCTTTTGTTACGTCGAACGAGGCCTGTTCTTGAAGTGCTGTCGAAGAACATCTACCAGACGAAGTTTTCTTCAGCTATGTTGGACTCTAGCACCTCATTTGGAATGTCTTCATAGAGTTTGGACGACTCCGAAATAGGGTATGCAGCTAAGAAATCGAAAAATGCTTGACCTTTGACAGCTTTTTGTAGGACAAATACCATATCATATGGTGTCAATAGTAATGCCCATATAGCTAACCGAGAATTTAGCGCTCCTGGCTTCGCCATGAGGAACCTGAACGGATTGAATCAAGAAATGACATGTATCGTCTGACCCGAGACATAATAGCGGGTTTTTTGGATAGCAAATACCAGAGCTAGACATTCGTTTTCAACGAGATTGTATCGGTGTTTGACCCCGATCATTGTCATACTTAGGTAGTAGATAGCTTGCTCATAGCCTGCATCATTATTCTGAGCCAGTAAAGCGCCAAGAAAGTGATCTATTGGACGGATATAGAGCGGAAAGGGTTTTCCTGCGGCAGATGCTACCAATAGTGGAGAACTTGTGAGATAAGCCTTGATGTCGTTAAATGACTTTTGATATTC
Source organism: Iris pallida (assembly GCA_029216955.1). Classification (NCBI taxonomy): domain Eukaryota; kingdom Viridiplantae; phylum Streptophyta; class Magnoliopsida; order Asparagales; family Iridaceae; genus Iris; species Iris pallida. Next base: position 7,186,479 of record JANAVB010031215.1, on the reverse strand, counting down.
TTTCGTCCAGACGTAGAATACTCCCTTCTTCATGGGTTTTGTAAAGGGTTGGCATTTTCCGGAAAGGTTTGCTATAAACCTTCGGATATATACGAGACGCCCTTGTAGGCCTCGAAGTTCTCTAAGGTTCTTTGACGGGTCCATGTCAAGGATGGCTGTGGTCTTCTCTGGGTCGACATGGATGCCTTTTTCAATGATGATAAAGTCTTGGAATTTGCCATTGGAAACTCCCAAAAAGGACTTAGCGGGGTTCATCTTCAGTTGGTGTGCCCGTATAAGATCGAAGACAGTCCTCAAATCTTATAAGTGATCACCTCGTAGGCAGCTTTTGACGACGATGTCATCAACATAGCATTCGACTGTCTTACGGAGGTGTTGGTAGAAGATGGTGCTCATAGCTCGTTGGTATGTGGCACCTGCATTCTTCAAGCCAAAGGGCATCTATGTATAACAGTAAACCCTCTTTGGAGTCCTAAATGATATATGTTTCTCGTCCTTCAGGAACATCTTGATCTGGTTGTAGCCCAAATATCCGTCCATGAAGGACATTCGTTCGAAGCCATACGTATTGTCGATCAATACGTCGGTGATCGGGAGTAGGAACTCGTCTTTTGGGCAGGCAGAGTTGAGGTCCCAGAAGTCGATGTAGACTCGGATCTTCCTGTTCTTTTTAGTAACGGGAACTATGTTGGCTACCTAATCTAAGTGTTGTTCCTTGCGAATAAACCCACTGCCCAAGAGTTTATCGACTTCTTTATCAATGGCGTCTATTATGTTAGGACGGAAGCATCACTATTCCTGCTTAACAGGCTTAGCATTGGACAAGATATTAAGCTTGTACATTATGACTTGTGGGTCGAGCCCTGGCATGTCTTCGTAGCTCCAAGTGAAGGCGTCGATATATTCTTTGATTAGTTGAATCAAGGATTCCCAATATTCTCCTGCCAGGGTTTTGCTGTTGAAGCTGGGTTTAGACGAGGATTCGTCCCCTATGTCGATCTTCTCGACGTCATCTTCAGTAGGTGGTTCTCGTAGCTTGAAGCAAGATTCCTATTGTGCAACTAGGCGTTGAGCCTAGGATTCTTCTTTGAAGAACTCTACTGCTTGATCGTCATCTTCGCCTTCTGAGTGGTGTGTGGTTGTTTGTTTGACGTAACAAAAGATTGAACAAACTTTTTGCTTTATTAAACGTATAAGGTATCTGTGTACAAAAAAGGAAGTCCTAAATAGGATATTCTAAATTCATGGAAAAGAGGTTTCTGGAAAAGTGTGATGGTGGAGATCGAGCGCTGTAGTGGCTCCTTTACTCCGTTGATGATCTAACGACGAATCAACCTTGTTGTGGCTCTCTGGCGCCTTTGATGGATCTTTGGGGTCACCGATCAAGTGGCTATATGGATGAGTAAATCTCTTGAAGATGGTTGGTTGGTTCTTTGGTTGATAGGTGGATGAGGGTGGTCGACTCTTCGTAGATAGAGATTGCAGCTCCTTTGAAGATTGTCGATTGTCAATATTCTCTCTCTCTTTTTTCCTCTCCTTTTTTGGTGGAAGAAGAACTCCTTGTATTTATAGAGAACCAAGCACATATGCGAAGTGCATTAGGGTTCCTGAGATATAAAAGAATCTGCCGTCATTGTACGGTACGACCTTCTGCGGCATTGACACGTGGCGGATATCGAGATTCCTTTCAAACGAGATCTTTGGTGGTTATAAACATAACCGAAGAGGTGATATGTGATGCATGCCGATTTGCTTGCTCGGATACAACCGAGTAAATCTTGAGATTTTATCTTAAATTTGGAGTTTAATTGATCCTCGTCTAAGATTTAAATCAATCTCATATGATATCAATCATGAATTAATCCCAATCTTCTCTACAAGAGGCAGTTTAAACAAACTAATTGGGATGGACCCACACTTTTTGTGCCTCTAGTGAGGACTAAGTGCTGCTGTGCTTCTGAGGTGACGAGTAGATCGTGTTCTGGAGACGACAAAATCTCTGTGCTTTCAGGCGACGAATGGACTTGGCTTCGAATGACAACGAGACTTCTGTGCATATAGAGCAACTTATGAAGCTATGTATCGGGCTACAAGAGTCATTGTGCTGTAGGCAATAAGTAGGCTTGTGCTTCAGGTTGGCGAGATTATTGTGCTTTTGGAGCGACAAGTTGACTTGCATTGGTTGCGATAGGAGTTTTCAAGTCTCTTGTAGAGAAGTGACTTAAGTTTCTGATCCGGAGCAGATGATTGCATCATAGGAATGAAGATGGTGTGAGCATATCACCATCCTATGCTTCATGTTGATGCAAGTAAGTAGTTGCACCTCTGAACAGTGGAGGCATTGGCTTCTAAAGGAAGGGTATGACACCCTTGCACGTCTGCGATTGGCGCAGACAGATAGCTGCGCCTATAGAGTGAAGACACTGGCTTCTGGAATAAAAGAAGGGGAGGGAGGCCTACCACCATCTTGTTTCTGGGGTTGGCGTAGGGAGGTAGCTGCACCTCTGACTTGAGGGCTCTGGCTTCTTTTAAGTGATGGGTTGCTGATATGCTTCTGAGAGGCTGTGCCTACAAGAATATCAGAACATACTTCGGTGGAGGTCAATCCTTCAGCATGTGTATCGAGAAAAAGAAAGGCTGCGCTTCGATGAAGACTGCACCCTCGTAGATCCCTCTAGGCTTATGTCGAATATGTACTAGATTTTTTGTAGAAGAACAAAATTAGTCCCTTATGTATAGTCCTGATGTGTCTTTACTAGACTTTGGTAGACATGAAAATGAAGGGACTTCTCTCCATATCTTCTGTTTTGTCTTTTTAGTACTGAGCCTGAGTCTTTTGCATCTTCTGTGCTTTGGCGAGGGGATGTCTTCAGCTGAGATTTTTCATGCTTCTATAAGACCCCCTTCAAAGTGTCCCGAACTTGAGTCAAGCTTGGGATACTTTGAACAGATGCATGAACATACGTCAGGACTGTATGAGCTGGGTGATGGTTGGTGTCACACCTAGCTCTTAGCATTAATTGTCCCGAGTCATCATTTCAGAGCATGGACTCCTGATGGCTTCTTGATATTGGAGCCTCTTGCGTCCTTGCCGGTATCGTGAATCTCTTTAGCAGAGGAGGTTCAGAGTCACGTTCCTTTGGTCACTCGTAGTATTGCCATCTGTCATAGAGTTGAGCTTTAGCTTAACTTGTAAGCTTCCTTCTGATCGATGTCTAGCTCGTACTTGGACCATGCGAACAGCCTACATAAAGGACTATCCTCCTTCAAGAGAAGACTCAGCCGCTTCAAAAATGGCCTTGCTTGCCCGATGGTCAGCTCCTGACGACCCTGGAGTTTGCTTTAGGCGGCTGTCGGTGGCAAATCTTTTTGTCCAAAGAAGCTGTAGTAGAACTACCATTGGATCTCGAGACGTCCCGCATCCTGGATGTCATGGGCGTCAATGGCATCTCAAACCCTTACTTCCTGGGTTTGGATTGCTTGCCATTCTGACCGAGGAATAGTAAGGTCTGCTGCTGTGGTTGCTCTTGTCGGCCAGCTGGGGAGATAGGAGAGTCCTGTGCTGGTCTTTATCCCTGGCTTGGGCCAGTAGCAACTTTGGGTGGTGGCTTCCTTTTGACTAGGAAGTGATTGGCTCCGTCACTGCCTCGCCCACTCTATTGAGAGCTTGTAACATAATTTCAGCTTTTTTCTTCTTCTATGTATGTAACTATGAAGAGTCTATAATAGGTCTTTGTAGTCACTTGTTTTTATATGTAGAAGCTTTCTTGTTCCCTTTCCTTTTGTCTCCAAAATAAAGAAGGAATCTTCATAATGGATTTGCCTGACCAAAGGTAATATGGACATGGTAGGCCTGATCTTTGCCGTGGTATAAAACAACAATCTAGAGGTAATATGGACATGAACTGTTTTCTTGACCGCTGAAATAATCATAGAACTGATGCAAGAAGAACGACTACTCAGATGTAATATGGACATGGTAGTCGCGTCTTCCAGGTGTAGAGGAGCAATTTCGATGTAATGTGGACGTGAAGTGCTTCATCTACTTGAGAGAATATATAGGAGGAAGAGTGAGAGATCCCCTTACCAGAACTCAAGGACACCTTTTTCAGGGGATGTGGGTGCCTATGCAGGTTCTGTCTTCAGACGTAATACTTCTTTAGGAACTTGCCGTTGATGGGCATCATTAGCAAGTCCCCATTAGGCTTAGCTAGCCGATATAAACCGTTAGAGTACACTGTTTCTATGACGTCATCCTTCCCACTTGGGCTCGAACTTCCCAGCCGTCTTGTGGGTCATCACCATCGGTCTTCGTACTGCCAAGTCGAGGTCGCCCACCTGGTAGGATATTTCACAGACCTTTTTGTTGAAGGCCCCAGAGATGCGAGCTTGGTAAAGCTCAATCCTTTGCTGCACGAGCAAGCGCTTTTCATCCAATGCTTCTAGCACTTATAACCGTCTGCACTGATTGTCTTCGACGGTTAACTGATTAGTGATCATGTTAGCAGACGACATCTTCTTATAGACTTGACCCATGCTGGTATCGGAGTCCCAAATTGAGGAGTCAAAAGAGTATGAGTGCCTCATGACTTCTTCTGAATATTCTGAGGTGGTCGTAGGTGTAATATACCCCAGCCCTTGATGAGTACGTTGATAGTAGTTTTCAGTTTTTTCCTTTGGAACGTGAATCCATATGGGAAGACACCGACCTTTGCCATAATTGAGCCCCTTGTTTCTATTTAAGTCGTAGCCCATCTTCTGGATAAGATTTTTAGCTTGTGCCGTTAAGCAGTAGAACTGTATTTTGCCGCTGTCGAGGTCTGGGTCTTCAGGAGTTATTCGCTGCGGAGGCTCTAATCGACCGAATATGATGGGTTCTCTTCTTTTTTCATGGCTGGAACAACGAAGTAGGCGCCTTGGGTTGGGAAACCCGGCTTACATTGTTGGCAGTTGTCACTTGTGTCTGTAGTTTACACAGAGAATTATTTAGGAAATACATGGTGTTCCAGCATGCGCCAGAGTAGTTCGATGACAACTTTATGTTGATAAAGTGGGATATCTTGTCCCGAGGGATTACGTCGTCGAAAGAGTAGACCTCTGTATCGGTGCAGACGTAATCTTCTAGCTTTTCGTCCGCAAGGGCTAGAGCTGCCGCCGGAGGAGAATGATGACGCCTTCATTTCAGCTTGACCATCAAAGGAATGGTGGTCGGATGCTCCAACGCCTTCATGGCCGGCCTTTGGGACCTCCGGGGTTACCTCATTCGTATAGGCTCCTGACCATCTATCATCGTCACTGGAGGCGAAGGTGGAGCTTTGCCCCGAAGCTTAATAATAAGAGGCGCTGACACCTTGGAAGGCCTCCCATTCAGTCGAACCTTCAAAGGTTCTTCGACCACTGGTGCTCTTTCTGAAGTTGTCTCTGCCTCGTCGTCAGCATCATTGTTGTTATCATCCCAGGGGACTGACTTGTATAGATCAGCATTCGTACAGTAGGCTTCAAGTCCTCGGAACGGGTCGATATCAACGAACTCCATTTTGATAGTCCCGTCGCTGGCCACATATTTCATATACTGATGTAGGGTGGATGGGACAATCATATACTCATGGATCCATGGTCGCCTCAGCAGCATGTTGTAATTTATGTCTGCATCAATGACATATCAAGTCACTTCAGTATGAAGGTTACCGATCTGACATTTCAGGCAAATTTTGTCCGAGGGCTCACTCTTTTCCGCATTGAAGCCACTGATTGTTGTGTTCGAGGCTGTCAACTGATGCATCAGAATCCCTAAAGTTTGAAGCAGACTTCTTAGGATAATACTCAAAGAGGAACCTGGGTCGATGTGGATGCGATCAACCTTAATGGCACCGACATACCCCGTATAGTACAGGGGGCCGTTGTGCCGGTTATTCTTTAGCAACATGTCTTGCTGGGTGAAAGTGATAATATGGGCAAGCTGTGGCAATGTGGGCAAGCTGCAGGATCTACTATGCTGTAGCAATGTGGGCAAGCTGCATGATCCACTTTCGATAGCTGAACCTGGGTGAGGAAGGACTCGGTGTTCTGTAAAGCTTTACTGAACGCATCTTGGGTCTCTTTAGAAAGGCGTATGAGCTCAAAAAGTGACAATCTAGCCGGAGTATTAGCCAGGTGTGCTAGAATATCGAAGTTGTAGGGCTTGATAGGCCCGATTGCCGGATCCTTTCTAAGAGGTTTGTCAAAGTAAATCTCTTTCTGTTTCTGCTTGTCCATGGTAGGGGCGCGGGATGGACCCGCCTCTGGTGCCTTAGGGATCTGAGGTGGACCTGCTCCTGATATATTTGGGACAGGGAGAGTATTTGGTGGAGACTCTTCCTGGTCTGGAGCCTGGCTCTCCTCTTGCCTCTGCGCCGAGCGGGTGGTCACCAAAGCATCGTCGGTCGACGTCGAGACCATACGGCATACCTTGCTTTTCTTTCTTTTGGCAGAAAGGGTTGTAGATGTCATCATGTCGGGAGCCAAGTTAGGATGTATCCACATGACTTTGTCTTGAGGCGTGGAGAATGGGACGAGCCCTTGAGCGTTGTTCCATGCTGGCAGAAGGTTCACTACTTCCATCGTTGCCTTTGGAATAGGGATGATGCCATCTTGTACCACTGTGGTTGGAAAACTCCTGAACTGGAGAGTAACCATGTTGGCCGTGACGATCTTCTCCTTGTAATCCAACGATATGATGTTGGCGTTAATGAGACGCTGAATTTGCCCCTTCAACACATAACAGTCCTGCGTTGAGTGATAGATGTACTGGTGATAATGGCAGTACTTGGGATGGTCCATCTTTTTTATTTCATCAGGATGCCTGGGTGCCAGGATCGACAGTTTGCCACTCTTCATAAGCATCTCGAAGAGCTCCAGCGTGTCCTCATCATTGAAGGAGTAAGACTCCCTCGGCCTCTGCGCTTCCGCAGGATTGGGGTTCGCAGCTGCTGAACCTTTGGAGATGTTGACGGTCATGGCTTGCTTGCCTTTTCTATCTTTAGGGTTGTTGCTGTACGAGCGTCTCCCTTGTCTTCGGGTGTAGAAAAGTGTAGCCCCAGGAGCTGCACGTCCTGGGCTTTCCTTTGTGTGGCATCCACCTCTGTAATGAAAGGCGTCCACTCTGTACATGGAGCATTGTGCCACAATTTTATAGCGGGCAGCATATTCTTGCGATAAGAGTCCATAAGCATAGGCTCGGGCTTACCGGGTGGTAATCTGAGGGCTGCCTGGCAGAAGCGCTCGATGTATGTACGGATAGGCTCTTTCTTTCCTTGGACAATTTCTATGAGGGTCGATATGGTCATATCCATGCCTCATTCGTAATCGGTCCACGAACCGAGTCTTCAGGTCTTCAAATGACGAGATACAGTCGTCCGAAAGACTGCAGAACCACTCATTGGCTACCCCCTGTAGCGCTCTTATGAATATGTTGGACAGGAGGGCATCTTCCTTTGGCAGGTACCCTGTTACTGAGGCAAAGTACCTCGAGTATTGTCGGGGAGACCCCTTCTTTTTATAAGATATAAGCGTCTACGTATTATATTTGGGAGGATAGACAATGTTGTCCTACTCGACAGGGTATGGCTGTCGGATTCCCATCTTCCGGAGCATTTCTTGCTTCTCCTTGGCATCATGACAAGCATACGGTCCTGCCTGGTTGGCAATAGAAAACCAGCTGGATTCGTCATTGGTTGGCGGATCATGTGCAGGTGTAGAGGCAACGGGGGCCATGCTACTCTTGAGGTCGATTATAACCGAGGATAGGGTCTTCATGGTGTCCGTCAGCGTATCTAACTTCGTATCAAGGACTTCGATACGTCTGAGAGCTTCGTTGTTGTCTTCCTCAATGCCGTTGGCCATGAACGCAGATCGAGTATGAGGGTGACTCGAAGGAGCCGTAGATCCTTCACTTTCTGGCTCAGATGCCTGAATCTCGCTGTCCAGAGGATATGCCGTAAGATTATGATCTTCTTTGGACTCAATATGGTTGCTACGTCTGGTCTGGTGACTGGCTGCGCCAATGGAGACATCCGTGTCGTATTGTGCTTCGTCAGATTGGAACACAGGGTTGTTGTGCATGGTAGGAGGCTGGCTACCCCCAGTTTTTGACAAGGTACCCAATGCATATTTGGAACGAGTGCCTCGAAACACACCTGCATCGGGTACCATAGCTTTTCTGTTCTCTGACCTCCTCTTTGGTTTAGCAACTGATATGGGAGGATTCTGGGAGGGCTCCTTGAAAGCTCTGGAACACTGTGGCGATGCGGGGCTCGTCTTCTCTATGGCTCACCGACCCCCTGTTAGGCCTTTGGCGTGGAGTAAAGTCTCTAGAAAATGTAGTGCCTGCTTGGCGATGGCGCAGCCGTCTGCTGACAACGGCAGTTGATGGTAATCTAGGTACAAGTGTGCCTTAATTTAGGTACGTCTTGTTAGCCTAATGATTATATCATATTTTTGAATATGGCTAATCAATTAAGTTTAACTATTGATGTCACTAATATTCATGCAATCACTATCTTATTGCTACTTAAACTTAGCATTGTCCTAAATGGTCTATATCATATTACTATGCTTGTATCATACTGTATCATATTGTTTTATTTGTCTAACATGTACTTGCAGACAAGCAGTAAGCATGATCAAACTGGGACATATGCGACGAAGAATTATTGATGGGCCAAAGACGACATAATACAAGAAGATTCTCTGAACTGCCTAACGACCTATCCGGGGCCTCGCATCGGGGGATCCGCTGCTCGGTCAGCAGACGGGGGTCGAAGGGGGCAGTGCCTCCCGTGGGGGTTCGGAGGCGAAGCCCCCGAAAGGTATTCAGATTTCCAGATCTGTTTATCTTTGGACGATTGTCGTCAAGGAAAAATGAGTCTGCTCAAATGTCAGGAGAAAGGCGTCATCAAATAGGATATTAGTTTTCTTATTTATTCTGTATTTTTCCTTTTATTGAGTATAGAAAAAATGTGAGATTGATCGGATCGGTACTGGCTTAGGTTTTTCTCAGTCTACAAACAAAAATAAGCCTACCTACGTATCCAAAAAATCCACAATTCCAAAAAGCCCAAAGCCTATACAAATTTGGCCCATTCCTTACTGTTCTGACCCAGCAGAACTCTAACAGAAATCTGACCTAGTTCGGTCCGAGTTTGGCCCGAGTTCGGTCTGGGTAAATTTGAAATACAATTCCCACTAAATCTGCATCCAACGTTCGTATACAAAATCCTAGCACCCGAACTCTGCCCGAGTTCGGTCCCCTAAAAATACTATAAATAGAGTTGAGATTACCATTCATTTCAATCATCCAATTTCATCTCTTCTCTTATCTATCTAACGTGTTCTGAGCTTTTTACTTTCATATCTAAGCCTTTACGACTCTTAGCCAAGCCAGTACAGTTTCTGTTTAATCTAGAGTTTGGTGTTGAAGAGTTGTAACGGATGTTGTATTCAGAAAATGTTCCAGTTTTTCAATTGCCTTCTTGAGTCGATCGTGCGCTCGCCGCCAAGCACGGTGTTGTAAAGTCGGTCGTGCACTTGTCGCCAAGCACGGTGTTGTAAGAGTTGCAAGTGCTCAGTTAAAGCTTGTGCCAAAGTGGATTAACAGCGAGGAAGAGTACTCGTAACTGAACTAGTCCTCTCAGAGGGAAGCCAGTATACATCGTGGTGTTCACTGAGTTTGAATTCTTGAATCTTACTTTATCATATTTTATTTACCGTTTTTTATCTGCCATAATATATAACTGCTTAATATTTTTAATTGGTGACTATTTTCAGCTACACACGTACACACTCAATGCATCCCCCTCTAGAGGTGCACAACGGTCCTACACGTCTTGTACCATAGATTCTTTTTTCGCTTGAGAGAGGGTTGGATCTTCTGTCTAGCACTCCCATTGTACATGCAGGGAAGCTGCATATAAGCACGGTCAGAGCGGGTCTGGCGAGGAAGCCTCCTATCGTTCATGTCGAAACTTTGCTCGCGTGGCTCCCTCTCTGTGGGACATACCCCTGGCTTGGCTTACGCACAGGAGTACCCCAGTGGAAGGGAGATTCGACTGGTTGAGGCATCGGAGCACGAGAGCTAGTCTTGTATAGCTTTTCATCGGTTGCGCGTGTTACTGTCAACACAGGCCTCTGGTCTGCCGCAGGTGTCGCACGCTTATTGTACGAATCACGAGCCACCTAGGATCTCTTCCTACTACCCCCAGCGGGTGAGCAATATTCAGAGTCCGTCAAAGGTTTACCTAAAGGGAAAGCGATTCTGTCAAAGACAGATCTCCTTACCGGCAATACTCCCGTCAAGAAGGGTTGGACCGGTGTGCGCTTCCTTTGTCATCGTTCCTTCGTCAGATCAACCATGGAACCACCATCTTTTTCGCATGCTTTTCCGGGATAAAAATCGGGCGAGGGGATAAGGCTGTAGCAGTCGGGATCTTTTCTATTGCCTTGACATTGAGGTGGTCCTGAGACGCTGTTTCCACAATTGTGCTGCTGGCTGCAGCCGCCTTAGGCCTCCAGACGCGTCGAGTCTTCTTCGGTTGTACGAACTGCTTTGAAGTCTATAACTTTTCATCAGAGAGGAGATATTCAAAAGCCTGCTGGTCAAAGCGTTCGACCAGCATGTCTTGAGAAACTCCCAACAAGTTGTCATCAGATTGCATCACCGCCTTCTCGTTAGAGGAGAAGGTAGTCCCCAGCAGAGTCGCCATTTTGTTCGACGTAACAAAATATTGAACAAACTTTTTTTCTTTATTGAACGTATAAGGTATCTTTGTACAAAGAAGAAAGTCCTAAACAGGATATTCTAAGTATAGGAAGAAGAGGTTTCTGGGAAAGTGTGACAGTGGAGATCCAGCGCTGCAGTGGCTTCTCTACTCCGTTGACGATCTGACGACGAATCAACCTTGCTGTGGCTCTCTGGCGCCTTTGATGGGACTCTGGGTTTACCGATCAAGAGGCTGTTTGGAGGAGAAGATCCTTTGAAGATGGTTGGTTGGTTGGTTCTTTGGTTGATAGGTGGATGAGGGTGGTCGACTCTTCGTAGATAAAGATCGTTGCTCCTTTAAAGATTGTCGTTTGTCAATGTTCCTTCTCTCTTTTTTCCTCTCCTCTTTTGGTGGAAGAAGAACTCCTTCTATTTATAGAGAACCGAGCACATATGCGATATGCATTAGGGTTCCTGAATATGAAAGAATCTGCCGTTATTGCACAGTACGGGCTGTTGTCCCAAATCACAGTCAATCAAATATTAATAAAATTGGCAATATGATACTTGCCATAATTCAATATGACACATCAAGACAGAACTCAGTACTAGACGGACGTCGGCTCTCTCCTACAGCGAACTCGGATTTAGAGTCTATATTATTTTACATTTATTGAGTCTAGCTAAATTTAAACCGTATAGCACTGGATATTCTGGGCCTATATATTATCCCCAAACAAAACCAAAAGCTCCACCAAACCAAACTAGCCCACAAAAGCCCATTTGAATAATTTTGTCATATGGAGACAGAGTTCGGGCCGAACTCTGCCTCCACATAGAGTTCAGGCCAAACTCTGTCCCCTAAATTACAGGACCCTAATTTTTAGGGTTTGTTATATGCTAGTTGTCCAATGGCCAAAAATTTGAATTCTTGGCACAGAATTCTGGTCGAATTCTGCCTATCCCAACTAGTATAAATAGGCCTTGAATTCTCTCATTTTCAATTATCCAATTATCTTCTCTTCTCTTCTCTATAAGCCTCATACAAGCCTTAACCTTCTCATCTACTAGCCACAAGCTTCCTAAGCCTCAAAGTGCTCAGTGCTATTCAGTTAGGAGTTTGTGCAAGAGTCAAGAAAGTCGCTTGGAAAATTCTAAGCATCGCCACAGTGATCTTTGTAAGAAGTTGACATGCTCTTCTGAAGAAAAGACACGGGGTGTAACTACTATTTCACAAATAGTGGATTTAATCCTGAGCTAGAATTCTCAGGCCTGGACTAGTCCTCCATGAGGGAAACCAGGTTAAAAATGACTGTGTTTGTGTATGCTCTCTTGATCTTTCTATTTCCACATTTACTACTATGATTATTTACTGTTGGTGAAAAGAGTTTAATTTTTATTTGGCTATTATTGTTATAAACTCTATTCACCCCCCCTCTATAGTTGCCTACCTGTTCTTCAATTGGTATCAGAGCTCTGTTCTCTTTACAAGGACTAACATCCTAGAGCTGATCCATGGCAACCACACAACCTATATTTTCCAATCATGGTGAAGGACAGTCCACTCATAGGCCACCCCTATTTGATGGAACCAACTACACCTATTGGAAAACTAGGATGAGTTTCTATCTCAAGTCTCTAGACTTCGACCTGTGTACCATTGTCACCGATAGTTACAAAAAGCCAGCCAGAATAGTTATCGAGGGAGATCTCATCGAAAAACCCAACGACAAATATTCTGACGAAGAAAAGAAACATGCGAGTCTAGATGATAGAGCTATTAATGCTCTTTTCTATGCGATAGACAGGAATGAATTTAATAGGGTCTCGACATGCACCACCTCGCACGAAGTATGGAAGCTTCTGGAAGTGACGCATGAAGGAACCACTCTTGTCAAGGAATCAAAAATTAGTCATCTTACTCAATAATATGAGGCATTCAAGATGATGCCGAATGAGACGATCACCCAAATGCTCACACGGTTCCTTGGCGTCATCAATCCTCTGTCATCTCTTGGCAAACAATACACAAATCATGAGAAAATTTGCAAGTTACTTAGCGGCTACCGAAGATCTGGAACCCTAAGGTAATAGCTATTATAGAAGGCAATGATCTCACCAAAATGTCTATGGAAACTTTGATGGAAAAGCTGATGACCCACGAGCTCGACCTCAAAGACTTCGACGAACCTACTCCAAAGGCAAAAGAGATTGCCCTAAAAGCTCATCGTCGAAGGGCTGATCCTAAAAAGTGTGATGATGACAATTCTGAAGGTAATGATCAAGTTCTTCTAGTTCGCAACTTCAAGAAGTTCCTTTGTTTCAATCGAAGAAAGAAGGAACAACAAGAAGACGACGAGGAAGAACCAATGTGCTACGGCTACAAAAAGACTGGACACGTTCGAAAGGACTGTCCCTTCGTAAAGAAAGGTAACAGATATGAGAAGCCCTACAAGAAGCCTTCTTCAAGAAAGTATGCCAATACTAGTATTTTGTACGAAAGCGAAGCAAGTGATTCTGAGGAAGAAGATGACTCTCCTCAAGATACCGCTAATATCTGCCTAATGGCAACATCCAAGAAGGTAACTAGGGAAACCCTTGATGACTTTACTTTTGATGAACTTGGCGATGCTTTTAATGACTTTCTAAATGATCACAAGAAAGTCATTAGTAAATATAAGCATGCCAAGGAGAAAATCAAAGGCTATGAAAAAGAGATTCAAAATCTTTCTTCTTTACTTGATAATGTTAGAGACACTCCACCCACAGAAGTCACTGATGAGGTATCCAAGCTCAAGTTAAGCCTACATGATGCCGAAGCACTCATTGAAAAGCAAACACGTGAGATCTAAGCACTCAACAAAGTGCTTGTTGAAGAAAAGAACAAACATAAGATCTATATTGCTAAGATTGATGGTCTAAATGCTAAGTGTAATAAACTGAATGCTGTCTCTATGAAATTAGATATTAGATTGGGGAAACAGGTTGCTCAACCTCAAACCCAATCACACAGTCACAAAACACGCACAAAACACAAGACCACTCATAATAGTAAAACACGTCACCCACATGCAGCACGTAACCATGCTTATATGTACACGTACTCCTATGCAGAACGTAAACCACATGCACATAGACATCATTCTCAATCTACTCATAACTATTATCCTGCTGCTACACATAGTCACTATCCTGCTAACCATCATCATGATGCATATAGACATAACTATCATCATGCTGCTACATATAGTCACTATCCTGCTAACTATCACCATGCTGCACATAGACATAACTATCATCCTGCTGCTACATATAGTCACTATCCTGCTGTTCCACACAACTATCACCATATTGCATATAGACATCATCATCAACCTGCTCCCAACACAAATAAGCATGCTACTTGCACATACTGTGGATTATATGGTCATATCTCACCACAGTGTAGAATTAGAAAATTAGTTGATATTAATCTATATGCATGGGTACCGAAGACTAATATTTCAGGACCCACAAGAACTGTCACGACCCGCAACCACCATGAGGGTATGAGTATGTAACAACGCCCAGCCTACGCCGCAGTGTCGACGGTAGAACGCTGTTCTAGGTCATGAACTATAACTACATAACATGAATACTCTCCAAAAAGGAGGCCAAACACAGAGGTACAACTCAATCACAATCTAAGGTAGAATGTAGCACGATGAAATAGATAAGAAATCCTTAACTGAGGTACAACAGAAATAAAACAATCATAAGTTAATAACTACCAGTCTCAACATCTCTAGAATATACAACTTTGAAAATAAGGACAACATCTAAACATGAAAAGTAAGAACAGTCTAAGCTATCTACACTAAGCAAGGGTATCATCCTCAGCAGTTGCCTGAACCTCCCCTGGGGTCTAGGTCGCGAGTGTCATCTAGGCAAGCTCCAAAGTAAGGGGTGCAGGGTTCCTCATCATCCTCTATAAAATTTTCAACAGGTCCAGTCAGGACGGGAGCGAGCACAATACATCTCACGCAGATCATAACAGGTTAGAGAATATAAACATGCAAGAGAGTACGATACATGAAACTGAAAGAAGGTATATGATGTAAACAGAAAGAGAACTATAATAGAAATATCTACTATAAGTAGAGAGCTACCAGTGACTAGTGATTTAGAGTACAAAGTCGACATGTGAACGGCTTAATTTGCACATGGCTATACTAAAGAGGCGAACATGGCTATACTACTTTGGAATTGTTCACATGACTATTTATACTCCTCCATACCCCAATCAATACACAAGGATTACGTACATGATTTTTACATGAAGCCCATAAATGGGTGCACATAAAGTATACATGAGAGCTCATACATGATTGCTCATGAAGTTCACATAGGGGCCCATAAATGGGTGCACATAAAATTCACATGAAGGCTCATAAATGAGTGCACATAAAGTATAGGTTATACATGAGATACATGAGAAACATGACCGAACATGATAGCACATGAGAGTACACAAGAGAGCACGAACGAGCATGAAGCACATGATAAACATGGATAACATGAGAGCGAGGAATACACAATATACATGAAACACACGACATGATGTATCCGATGCTCCCGAGGGGGATAACATCGCATGAAAGGATCCATATAATACCAATCCGTGATAGTATCGTGACAGCATCAAATAAGGTAAACTAGAGCAGGAATATAATTCTAAGCAAGTTATAAAATGATCAGAGAATGTACTCGCCTGGTATCTGAATGTCTGAAGTAAATGTACTGTCCGAGATGAGATACCTGACTCTAGTTAGACCAACACAAGTCAAGATGTATACAGGGGATGATAAATGTAATCTACTATGCATCTACATGCTGTCTAGGTCAAACTAGACCAAAATCAACTCTCGATCAACTTTAGTCAACTAGACTGGTCAAACTAGGTCAAGCCTAAGCCAGACAAGTCTAATAAGTCTCACTAGGCCTAACCAAGCCTAGGCTAGCACTCTACATCAATCCTACGGCTATACAAGCCAACTGCACACCTATACTGGCATTCAAACCACACACACAAGCAATGAGCCATAGGCTATGTGCCCTGTATATAGGCTATAAGTAATAGCTATATCATACATAGACCATTCCACACATTCACACATATCAATTATATCTAACTAAATATATATAACACACATTCATATAATTATAGGCTATATGTTAACATCACATATAGGTGTTCATATATATATATATATATATATATATATATATATATATATATATATATATATATATATATATATATATATGTATATAGGGTGATAGAGAGAGACATGTGAGGGTGATATATAGTGTGTGGCATGCATGTAATGAAACCTGTGTACAGTGTCATTCCTGTATGTGAACAGTGAGTGATACATCCTGAAAATCAGTGAGCTAATCTTGTGAGATTGTGTGAGTGAGAGTGTCAATGAGTGAGGGTGTGAGGGTTATATAGTGTAGTGTACATTGTGTGTGGAGTGATATTAGGACTGAAATATGGGCTAGAATGTGGCTGAGTTTAGGGACTGATATTAGAAAGTTATTGGACTATTTTAGGAGCAAAGGGGGATAACCATATAGGCTAACTAAGAGGCATTTATTGGACAGTCAACAAGGCTTGTATAGGACTGGTTTGGGCATGTTATGGACTGGGTTTATGGACTGCTATTAGGACAGCAATTGGGCCTGAAATTTGGGGGTGTAATGGACAGGATTCAACGGTTTAAGGACAGGTTATTAGGAGCTAATGGGGACTGCTATATGCTGATTTTAGGGACTGGTTTAGGACAGAAATTGTGGACTAATTTTAGGGTGAAACATGGACTGAAATCAGGACTGTTATGGGCTATTTAGGGATTGAATTTGAGGGCTAATGACAGGTCTTTAGGGACTGAAGTTGGGGCATGAATGGGATGAATTTCAGGATTCAATGACAGTCTACATATATTAGTGTAAGCATTCATTAGCAACCAGGATGCAAGCAAAATCCAGCAAGGAAGGGAATGAACTCAATGATGTGTGTGTGTGTGTGTAATATGAAACTGTGTACAGTGGAGTCATGTTTGTGTGTGTGTAAATCTGTAAGCAAGAATGTGTGATCACAGATGTGTGGATGTGTGTGATGCCATTACAGTTGTGCAACAGGGTCAATATCAGGTTAGTATATAAGAGCATATACAAGTGGGTGAGGAAATCATTCTCAGTTTCAGTTTTCCTGAAACTGTGACAGAAAAACCCTAATCCAATACAAAAACCAAATCAGATTTCAGGAAACAGAGAATGAGGTCATGCCATTCTCAGATTTTATGTTGTTTCTCAGGTTTTAAAATAGGGGAACTCAGATTTAACAACATCAAAACTCAGGTTTTCAATTTAACAGTGAATCCTAATTCACATTGAAATCTCAGTTATTTCTAACAGTGGATTAACATTCAATATCAGGGAAAAAATGGGTTCATAAATTCACTGACAGTTCTCAATAAACCAAACTGAAATCTCATTACTGATACATGAACTTTCTAATCAACATGAACCTAACATGCATCATTCATATCCAGGAGATCAAAACGACATATAAAAATCCTGCAACATATAAAAATCATGCATTGGGTTTTAAACTCATTCAAAAATAGGCTCATATAGGGTGATTCACTGTACAGATTGAATGGCCAATACAAGGCCTTAGTCGAATGCAAAATCAAGCAATCACCTCTATGAATTAAACCCTAACATTTACACCTATGTTTCAGCATTAAACTTAGCTAAAAAATATTGAATTTATTATGTAAATTTGGACTGACTGCTACAAACAGTGTATGTATATATAAATGATACCGTGAAGATTTAGAACACATTCAGTTTTCTGAAACATGAAGATTTAAAACACAAAAACCAATAATATCTCATAAATTGAAACCTAACCAATATACATATACACAGTAATGAATTGAAGTTGTTAGACCTATGAATTAATCATTAAAAATTGAATGAAAACATTTGAAAAATACGATATAACTCTGATACTGTACAGTATCAGAGAAAAGAGGAAAAACGTATTTCGAAATCGAAATCAATTAAAGTATCAATTAAATGGTTGGTAATTAGTGTCACATATGTACACGTGTCCTGTGAGTCGTTTTGTGTCCAAAAACTACGACACAGACGTGTCCAGCACGTTGCAAACACGTGGGGTGCACTCAGTGTTGCACAGTGTCGTGCACGCATGCACTCGAGTGTAGGACACGACACACGACACTTCGTGTCACATGCACACAACCACGTGGTCGCCTAGGTTAGGGCTACACGTGGGATAGCCTGACACGTGTCTACGACGTGTCTACATAGGATACGGACACGTGTTCGTGCGTGCCTGTGCAAATGTTCAGTCGCCTGTGCGCGACAGCGCGCGGCCAGTGCGGGCGCGATTGTGCCACATGTACTCCACGGGATGCTCCCAAATTTTGGGAGCATGGTGACAGTCACTGCCCCTTGCTCCCTATAAAATTTTAGGTCTCGACGTGTCCTGTGTCTCGTGTTCTAGCCCCCGATAGGCAGAACACAGACGTGTGGCTCGTGCCGCGTGTCCAAGGCCAAAAACATGACACAAACTGACACAAAACACCAAACACCCTTCACAAAAGTTAATACACACATGAAGATCTACAGATCTATGTAATTAGTTTTTCAAAAATCGAAAATAAAATTCTTTGTGACATTTCATCAAACACATGCACACATATCATGATACGTGTCCGATACGGACACCAAACGAACACGAATCAACACACATCCAATACCTACGGCTAGGGGACACCTAGGGCTTCCTATCCATGCAAAGAAAACGAAATTTGGTGGAGGGAATAGGGATTTACCTATATATGTAATTTGCATGAAAAAGCTCAATGGCGGGGTGTTCTCCTTGCTAGCAAGCTCCTCCAAATTGCTCTCCAACTGGTATTAGCCTCCATGAACAGTAAGAGGAAGCAATTCGATCCTAATGCAATTGGTTTGGGAAGAAAAGGAATTAAAATGAAATTTCTAGGGTTTTAGGAAGTTTAGAACTAACCTTTCTTTCCAACTTTGCAACTCTTTCTAAAGGGAGGCTAACATAATGGAAGAGGCATTATATAGGGGTGGGATTCCCTATTTTGGCTGGCCAAAACTGTAGGGTTAGGGTTTTAGTTAGTTGGGCCATGGGCCTCCCTCTCTTGGTGGGTTTCTAGGCTTCCTAGTTAAAGGCCTATTCTCAAAATACCTCATTCTAACCATTAAGTCCAAAAGCAATTATCTACAAATTTTCTAACCATGACATAAACTAACAACTCCCACTTAGTCTATAGGTTAAGTCCCACTTCTAGGTTAGGCCAAATCTAGTCTAGATACAAGATACCACATAGCATCTAATTAATTAATATTAAAAACACATAAATTTCCATAAATTCCAAATAATTCTAATAAATCACAATAAGCTCAATAAATTCAGAAATGACCAAAATACCCTCTGGCTAAATGTACTAAATTGAACCGCTACTCACATGGTTAGGCTCTAGGGTAGACAGTCTCTACGGTTTCACTAGCAAAATACCAAAATCACAAGTCATAATTTAAATAGTTTTAAGATGATTAAAAATTACCAAAAATCATATTATTATTTAAATATCATAATTAAATAAATTAAAATACAAAATTTCAAAATTACCCTTATTTTAGAAACTGGTGTTACAAGTCTACCCACCTTAGAAAAATTCTGTCCTCGAAATTGAAGATGGTAGTAGTCCTTCTAGGTCAAACACCCCACAATCAAAGTCTCAAACATATCGTCAGATAATCATATGCGTCTGTCAAAATCATGATACTCAGAATATTCGTCGTGCTAGTGAGCAAGGCTACGATAATCACAGAGTCCTCGACTAAGGCACATACCTCTAGAATCATGGTATTTAAAATTTTTGCATTGTCGCATGTTTGGCAGCAAAAACCTTAAATTTCTACACCCGAAAAATACGTCCTAAATCTGACTATATGTCCTCACTATGCCAGCTAAACACGACTATCGAAGATTCTAGATCCCATAACCGAGGTGACCTAGCCCATATGATTTATCTCAAAAGAAAATCAAACGTAACACATGAACAACAGAACAAGGTTGATCAATCAACTAGAAACAGAGAAAAATTGAATTTTCAAGGCAGTTATAAGAGACAATTGCAGAATTTGAATCAAGAGAATGGAACCTGCAACTAGATCTCCAACGGCCTGAGCATCCTCGTCTGTTCTGGCGAAAGCTCGCTCCTGCTGGCCACCCCTGGTCTGCTGCTAATGCTGTATGTACCTCTGCTGCTGAGTCGGTAAGGGTAATACCTTCTGCTGGCCTACCGGAGCCCTAGCTCCTGCTCCCTGAACTGTATGTCCCGATGACTCAGGATACTCTCTCATACGATGATCGGATCCTCCGTAAAGCAAACATCTGCCCAGCCTCTTCCGGCATTCGCCCCAACCGTGCCCTGGTCTCTTACAGAAGGGGCAAATAATGACAAGCTGCTGTTCCAGGGCCTGCTGCTGCCTCTGTGGCTGTTGTGCCTGCTGAAAGGGTACACGGTCCTGAAACTGCTGCTGCTGAAGGTAGGCCCTCGGCTGCTGATACTGCTGCTGAAACTGTAGGGGTGGCATCTGCTGCGGATACTTTGGCTGAATCTGCAAGCGGGGCATCTACTGTGGATACTGCTGCTGAATCTGCAGGTGGGGCCTCCTGGCCGGGCCCGTACTGCCACTAGCTCCCTGAGTGTCTCGCATCCTCTTCTCCTTCAGCCCAAGATCGTCCTCCGCTGTCATGGCTCCTACCAAAATCTGTTCGAAAGTGGCATCGCGACCGCTCTTGGTATATGACTTGATCTCCCTGATCAAACCCCTGCGGAACCTCCTCGCCTTCCCGACCTCGGTAAGATCCTCGATGAATCTGCTCAAAAGGCAGAACTCTCCTACGTACTCCTCAACGGTCTGGTTCTCTTGAACCAAACTCTCGAACTGCACCTCCAAAGCACGGAGTGCTGTATCGGGAAAGAATTTCTCCTTGAATAGTTTCTTGAACGCTGCCCAAGTCTGACCGGCTGTACCAACCCTCGGGTCCGTCTGGTACCAGGTACGGGCCAAGTCCTATATCTGACTGGCCGTTGCCTCGATCTGTAATCCAGCTAGTATCTGTGCCAATCGGAATATCTCCTCAATGTGCTCTATCCAATCATCAGTATATATGATGCCCTCTGTACCCTTGAAGTCTCGGGGTCCCATCTTCTTGAAGGATTTGATGTCTGGAGTCCTCGGCTGATACGGCTGCATCTGACCTCCCTGTGGCTGAGCAGCCACCAGCTCTACTGTCGTCCTGACCAACTGGTGAGCATCTTGTATGCTCTGTCGGATATCAACAGACTGGCTCTGCTGTATCTGCTGCTGAGACTCCAAGAATTGCTGGAAAATGGTAAATATCTGAGCCGTATCTACTGTCCCTGAAGGTAACTGCTGCTGATAAATATCTGGAATGACGGGAAAAGACCTCCGGACAGGTGGAGGTGCACTCCCAAAAGCTGCAGAAGCTCCTATATGAGCAAAAATAGGGGGTGCTATGGTCCCAGCGTCCATAATCGGGCGAGGGGTGGTAGGCCTCTCACCAGCGTCTGTTGGGCCAGAGCGATGTGATCGTGTCTCGATCACCATCCTGGAGACAGATCAAACAAGGAATCAATAATGAGATAGAAACGATAATTCAAGGGAGGACAGTTATTCAAGGAAGTATCAGGAATTTAGATGGCAGGAATCCAGTTAAGAGTTTTTCCTAATCTGATTGAGTACCTCAAATAATCCTAATCCTACTGTAGGCTGTAGTGGTACTCTAGTTCGAATACCACTACACAAACTCGACCTACATGGGCCACCACTAAAAATATGTCACGACCCGCACCCACCGTGAGGGTACGAGTATGTAACAGCGCCCAGCCTACACCGCAGTGTCGGTGGTAGAATGATGTTCTAGGTCATGAACTATAACTACATAACATGAATACACTCCAAAAAGAGGCCAAACACAGAGGTACAACTCAATCACAATCTAAGGTAGAATGTAGTACGATAAAATAGATAAGAAATCTTAACTGAGGTACAACAGAAATAAAATAATCATAAGTAAATAACTACCAGTCTCAACATCTCTAGAATATATAACTCTGAAAATAAGGACAACATCTAAACATGAAAAGAAAGAACAATCTAAGCTATCTACAATAAACAAGGGTATCATCCTCAGCAGCTGCCTGAACGACCCTGGGGTCCAGGTCGCGAGTGTCATCTAAGCAAGCTCCAAAGTAAGAGGGCAGGGTTCCTCATCATCCTCTGTAAAATTTTCAACAGGTCCAGTTAGGACGGGAGCGAGCACAATATATCTCACGCAGATCATAACAGGTTAGAGAATATAAACATGCAAGAGAGTACGATACATAAAACTGAAAGAAGGTACATGATGTAAACAGAGAGAGAACTGTAATAGAAATATCTACTATAAGTAGAGAGCTACCAATGACTAGTGATTTAGAGTACAAAGTCGACATGTGAACGACTTGATTTGCACATGGCTATACTAAAGAGGCGTACATGGCTATACTACTTTGGAATTGTTCACATGACTATTTATACTCCCCCATACCCCAATCAATACACAAGGATCCAGACAGGTTATGTTACGTACATAATTTTCACATGAAGCCCATAAATGGGTGTACATGAAGTATACATGAGAGCTCATACATGAGTGCACATGAAGCTCACATAGGGGCCCATAAATGGGTGTACATGAAATTCACATGAAGGCTCATAAATGAGTGCACATGAAGTATAGGTTATACATGAGATACATGAAAAACATGACCGAACATGATATCACATGAGAGTACACAAGCGAGCACGAACGAGCATGAAGTACATGATAAACATGGATAACATGAGAGCGAGGAATACACAATGTACATGAAACACATGACATGATGTATCCGATGCTCCCGAGGGGGATAACATCGCATGAAAGGATCCATATAGTACCAATCCGTGATAGTATCGTGACAACATCAAATAAGGTAAACTAGTGCAGGAATATAATTCTAAGCAAGTTATGAAATGATCATAGAATGTACTCGCTTGGTATCTGAATGTCTAAAGTAAATGTACTATCCGAGATGAGGTACCTGACTCCTAGTTAGAGCAACACAAGTCAAGATGTATACAGGGGATAATAAATGTAATCTACTATGCATCTGCATGCTGTCTAGGTCAAACTAGGCCAAAGTCAACTCTCGGTCAACTCTAGTCAACTAGACTGGTCAAACTAGGTCAAGCCTAAGCCAAACAAGTCTAATAAGTCTCACTAGGCCTAACCAAGCCTAGGCTAGCACTCTACATCAATCCCAAGGCTATACAAGCCAACTGCACATCTATACTGGCATTCAAACCACACACACAAGCAATGAGCCATAGGCTATGTGCCATGTATATAGGCTGTAAGTCATAGCTATATCATACATAGACCATTCCACACATTCACACATATCAATTGTATCTAACTAAATATATATAACACACATTCATATAATTATAGGCTATATGTTAACATCACATATAGGTGTTCATATATATATATATATATATATATATATATATATGTATATAGGGTGATAGAGAGAGACATGTGAGGGTGATATATAGTGTGTGGCATGCATATAATGAAACCTGTGTACAGTATCATTCCTGTGTGTGAACAGTGAGTGATACATCCTGAAAATCAATAAGCTAATCTTGTGAGATTGTGTGAGTGAGAGTGTCAATGAGTGAGGGTGTGAAGGTTATATAGTGTAGTGTACATTATGTGTGGAGTGATATTAGGACTGAAATATGGGCTGGAATGTGGCTGAGTTTAGGGACTGATATTAGACAGTTATTGGACTATTTTAGGAGCAAAGGGGGATTACCATATAGGCTAACTAAGGGGCATTTATAGGACTAGTTTGGGCATGTTATGGACTGGGTTTGTGGACTGCTATTAGGACAGCAATTGGGCCTGATATTTGGGGGTGTAATGGACAGGAGTCAAGGGTTTAAGGACAGGTCACTAGGAGCTAATGGGGACTGCTATATGCTGATTTCAGGGACAGGTTTAGGACAACAATTGTGGACTGATTTTAGGGTGAAACATGGACTGAAATTAGGACTGTTATGGACTGTTTAGGGACTGAATTTGAGGGCTAATGACAGGTCTTTAGGGACTGAAGTTGGGGCATGAATGGGATGAATTTCAGGATTCAATGACAGTCTACATATATTAGTGTAAGCATTCATTAGCAACCAGGAAGCAAGCAAAATCCAGCAAGGAAGGGAATGAACTCAGTGATGTGTGTGTGTGTAATATGAAACTGTGTACAGAGGAGTCATGTGTGTATGTAAATCTGTAAGCAAGAGTGTGTGATCACAAATGTGTGGATGTGTGTGATGGCGTTACAGTTGTGCAACAGGGTTAATATCAGGTTAGTGTGTATGAGCATATACATGTGGGTGAGGAAATCATTCTCAGTTTCAGTTTTCTTGAAACTATGACAGGAAAACCCCAATCTAATGCAAAAACCAAATCAAATTTCAGGAAACAGAGAATGGGGTCATGCCATTCTCAGATTTCTTGTTGTTTCTCAGGTTTTAAAATAGGGGAACTCAGCTTTAACAACATCAAAACTCAGGTTTTCAATTTAACAGTGAATCAAAATTCACATTGAAATCTCAGTTATTTCTAACAGTGGATTAACATTCAATATCAGGGAAAAAAATGGGTTCATAAATTCACTGACAGTTCTCAATAAACCAAACTGAAATCTCATTACTGATACATGAACTCCCTAATCAACATGAACCTAACATGCATCATTCATATCTAGGAGATCAAAATGGCATATAAAACTCATGCATTGGGTTTTAAAATCATTCAAAAATCTTATATAGGGTGATTCACTGTACAGATTGAATGGCCAATACAAGGCCTTAGTCGAATGCAAAATCAAGCAATCACCTCTATGAATTAAACCCTAACATTTACACCTATGTATCAGCGTTAAACTTAGATAAAAAAACATTGAATTTATTATGTAAATTCGGACTGACAGCTACAAACAGTGTATGTATATATAAATGATACCGTGAAGATTTAGAACACATTCAGTTTTCTGAAACATGAAGATTTAGAACACAAAAATCAATAATATCTCATAAATTGAAACCTAACCAATCTACATATACACAGTAATGAATTGAACTTGTTAGACCTATGAATTAATCATTAAAAATTGAATGAAAACATTTGAAAAACAGGATATAACTCTGATACTGTGCAGTATCAGAGAAAAAAGGGAAAACGTATTTTGAAATCGAAATCAATCTAAAGTGTCAATTAAATGGTTGGTAATTAGTGTCACATATGTACACGTGTCCTGTGAGTCATTTCGTGTCCAAAAACTATGACACAGACGTGTCCAGCACGTTGCAAACACGTGGGGTGCACCAAGTGTTGCACAGTATCGTGCACGCATGCACTCGAGTGTAGGACACGACACGCGACACTTCGTGTCACGTGCACACGCCCACATGGTCGCCTAGGGTAGGGCTACACGTGGGATAGCCTGACACGTATCCACGACATGTCTACAGAGGACACGGACACGTGTTCCTGCGTGCCTGTGTACGTGTTCAGTCGCCTGCGCACGACAGCGTGCAGCCAGTGCGGGCATGATTGGGCCACGTGTACTCCCGAAGATGCTCCCAAATGTTGGGAGCATGGTGACAGTCACTGCCCCTTGCTCCCCACAAAATTTTAGGTCTCGACGTGTCCTGTGTCTCGTGTTCTAGCCCCCGATAGGCAGGACACCAGCGTGTGGCTCGTGCCGCGTGTCCAAGGCCAAAAACACGACACAAACCGACACGAAACACCAAACACCCTTCATAAAAGTTAATACACACATGGAAGATCTACAGATCTATGTAATTAGTTTTTCAAAAATCGAAAATAAAATTCTTCGTGACATTTCATCAAACACATGCACACATATCATGATACGTGTCCGATACGGACACCAAACGGACACGAATCGACACATATCCAATACCTACGGCTAGGGGACACCTAGGGCTTCCTATCCATGCAAAGAAAATAAAATTTGGTAGAGGGAATAGGGATTTACCTATATATGCAATTTGCATGAAAAAGCTCAATGGGGGGGTGTTCTCCTTGCTAGCTAGCTCCTCCAAATTGCTCTCCAACTGGGATTGGCCTCCATGAACAGTAATAGGAAGCTAATTAGATCCTAATGCAATTGGTTTAGGAAGAAAAGGAATAAAAATAGAATTTCTAGGGTTTTAGGAAGTTTAGAACTAACCTTTCTTTCCAACTTTGCAACTCTTTCTAAAGGGAGGCTAACCTAATGGAAGATGCATTATATAGGGGTGAGATTCCCTATGTTGGCTGGCCAAAACTCTAGGGTTTGGGTTTTAGTTAGTTGGGCCATGGGCCTCCCTCTCTTGGTGGGTTTTTAGGCATCCTAGTTAAAGGCCTATTCTCAAAACACCCCATTCTAACCATTAAGTCCAAAAGCAATTATCTACAAATTTTCTAACCATGACATAAACTAACAAGTCCTACTTAGTCTATAGGTTAAGTCCCACTTCTAGGTTAGGCCAAATCTAGTCTAGAACCAAGATACCACATAGCATCTAATTAATTAATATTAAAAACACATAAATTTCCATAAATTCCAAATAATTCTAATAAATCACAATAAGCTCAATAAATTCAGAAATGACCAAAATACCCTCTGGCTAAATGCACTAATTTGAACCTCTACTCACATGGTTAGGCTCTAGGGTAGACGGTCTCTACGGTTTTACTAGCAAAATACCAAAATCACAAGTCATAATTTAAATAGTTTTAAAATGATTAAAAATTACCAAAAAATATATTATTATTTAAATATCATAATGAAATAAATTAAAATACAAAATTTCAAAATTGCCCTCATTTTAGAAACTGGGTGTTATAAGAACTTGGGTACCAAACGTCATATCTACTCGTGATGTAGGTGGACCTTCCTTTCTCAACTAAAAGCAAGTGGATTCTCGATAGTGGATGCTCGCGACATATGACGGATGATGCAAATCTTTTTGCATCACTATCGATGAAGAGGGAAGGATATGTATCCTTGGTAACAATTTAAAGGGCTACATCATAGATAATGGTACTATTGGTTATCCTCCTTCTTTTGTAATAAAGGATGTCTGCTTATTGACCGAGTTAAAGCATAACCTGCTCAGCATAAGTCATTTTGCCGATCATGGATATGATATTAACTTTGGACAAAATAAATATTATATTTATGATAGGTCAACGGGAGACATTGCTTTTGAAGGGATAAGAGAAGATAATATTTACATTTTCTATCTATCTAAAAATACTAACAGTGCAGGAAGATGTCTCTGCACCCACAAGGATGAGAGACTGTTGTGGCACCAGCGTCTTGGTCATGCCAATATGGATACTATATCCAGGCTATCGACAAAGAAGCTAGTAAGAGGTCTGCCCGACATCACATTCAAGAAGGACACGGTATATGCCGAATATGAACTGAATAAGGCAACCAAATCTTTATTTAAATCCATAAAAACTGTAAGTATTACTAAACCCTTACAATTACTGCATATGTACTTATTTGGTCTCAGTAGAGTAGCCAGTCTTGGTGGAAAACTCTATGCTTTTGTTATTGTAGATGATTTTTCAAGATTTACTTGGGTTTTCTTCCTTTCAAACAAAAGTGATGCTATTTCAGTTTTCAAAATCTTTGCCAAAAAGGTCCAAAAATAAAAAAGGCTACATGATTACTCGAATTCGAAGTGATCATGGAGGTGAATTCAAAAATTTTGATTTTGAAAAATTTTGCGAAACAAATGGTTCTGATCATGAGTTTTCTTGTCCTAGAACTCCTCAACAAAATGGTATTACGGAGCGGAAGAATAGGACTCTTGGCGATATGGCTAGAGTTATGTTGAATAAATTTTCACTTCCGAAATATTTTTGGGCAGAAGCAGTCAGTACAGCTTGCCATGTTTT
The DNA here is from genome assembly GCA_029216955.1 of Iris pallida. Classification (NCBI taxonomy): domain Eukaryota; kingdom Viridiplantae; phylum Streptophyta; class Magnoliopsida; order Asparagales; family Iridaceae; genus Iris; species Iris pallida. The sequence goes on along the minus strand of JANAVB010031215.1, from coordinate 7,158,529 downwards.
AAATAGGGTGCTTATTCGACCTATTTCGAAGAAAACACCCTATGAGATTTGGTTTGGTAGGACTCCTAATGTCTCTTATTTTAGAGTATTCGGTTGTCGCTTTTTTATCCTAAATACCAAAGACAACTTAGGCAAGTTTGATGCCAAAGCTGACGATGATATTTTTCTTGGCTATGCTGCCAAGAGTAAGGGATATAGAGTGTTCAACAAACGCTCAATGATAGTAGAAGAATCTACTAATGTGACTTTTGATGAGGAAAATAGTGCAGCGACTATCCCCGACGATGATGTTGAACCATCAACTTCTACACTGATGAATACCACCCTTGAAACCAATTCTCTGGAGGGCTTACCGAAGAAGTTCGCGTTAAAGCCGTCGCACCCAGAAAACTTGGTAATAGGTGAGGTATCACGCGGAGTAAGTACTCGATCATCGTTAAGAGATTTCATTGCTAGCACTGCTTTCATTTTGCAAATTGAGCCTAAAACTGTTTTAAAAGCTTTCAATAATGAATTTTGGATTTTCGCTATGCAAGAAGAACTCAACCAATTCAAAAGAAGCCAGGTCTAGGAATTTGTTCCTAAACTAGCTAACCATTTGATTATTGGTACTAAATGGGTTTTTCATAACAAAGTAAATGAAGATGGTTCAGTCACTCACAATAAAGCTCGTCTAATAGCTCAAGGATACAACCAAGAGGAAGGTATCGACTACGATGAGACGTATGCTCCTGTTGTAAGACTTGAATCCATTCGGATGCTTTGTGCCTTTGCAAACTTTCAAAATTTTAAACTTTTCCAAATAGATATCAAAAGTGCTTTTCTGAATAGTTTTATTAAGGAGGAAGTTTTTGTAAAACAACCCCCTGGTTTTAAAAATTATAAATTTCTCGACCATGTTTTCAAGTTTAAGAAAGCGCTATATGGCCTCAAACAAGCCCCCAGAGCTTGGTATGAACGCCTAAGCAATTTCTTACTAGATAAAGGTTTTTCAAAAGGAAAGATTGACACTAAACTTTTTATCAAAAGTTTTCAAGACACCATTCTTTTAGTTCAAATTTATGTTGATGATATCATATTTGGGTCCACTAATAAAAATCTATGCCAAGATTTCGCTAAGTATACACAGAATAAATTTGAGATGAGCATGATGGGGGAGCTCACCTACTTCCTTGGATTGCAAGTCAAACAAACTTCGCAAGGAACATTCATCAGCCAGTCAAAGTACACAAAGGATATGCTGAAGAAGTTTAATCTTGACAACGTCAAACCAATCAGCACTCCCATGGCTACTACGACCAAGCTGGTACCTGATGAAAGGGCAAACCTGTTGACCAACGTAAGTATTGAGGTATGATTGGTAGTCTACTTTACCTAACTGCTAGTCGTCCCGATATCGTGTTTAGTGTTTGTCTGTGTGCTCGCTATCAAGCTAGTCCTAAGGAATCACACATGTCCGCCGTTAAGCGTATCTTTCGATACCTTAAGGGTACTGTTACAGTGGGCTTGTGGTATCCTAAATCCACATCCTTCGTCCTTATTGGTTATTCGGATACTGATTTTATGGGATAAAAAGTCGACCGTAAAAGTATGAGCGGTACGTGTCATTTATTAGGCAAGGCTCTAGTCTCATGGTTTAGCAAGAAGCAGAATTCTGTTACACTATCCACAACAGAAGCTGAATATATCGCAGCTATCGTTGTTGTGCATAAATTCTATAGATGAAGCAAACCCTTGCAGACTAAAACCTATCTTTTTTGTATATTCCTATATTCTGTGATAACACTAGCTCTATCAACCTTACAAAGAACCCTATATGTCACTCACGCATGAAACACATTGAAATTCGTCACCACTTTTTACGTGATCATCAACAAAATGGCATTATAAATTTTGAATTTATTGACAATGATCATCAGCTGGCAGATTTCTTTACTAAACCACTATCCGAAGAGCGATTCAACTTTCTTTGTCATGAATTAGGAATTTTGGATGAAACAGTTATTCATTAAATTGGCCTGCATAAATATCGATTATGTCATGTTTCTTTATGATGACTTTGCTATGGGTACAAGCCGAAATGGTCCTTCTAACAACAAGACGTAAAAGCCTAAGCGACACTGTGTACTAGTTTTTAGACTACCGCTAGCTGGGATTCGGCCCCTACAGCTACCCCATGGCAGTTTCATCATAATGATTTATGTCATAAATCCTTGTTTATTACATGGTTCAATTTTATTTATAACTTGATTAATTTAAATTTTCTAACTTCATTCTCCTTTACTCCATTCAATTTACATTTGCAAATTTTTTACTTGACATTTACTTCAATTTTTTTTCAATTATTATCATTCATTTTCTCCAACTTTGCATTGTTTTGAAACTATTTTTAAACTATTTTCAGTTCTGGTCCCAGAACACAGAACTCGGGTCGAACTCTGCCTAACACAGAGTTCGGGCTGAATTTGGTCTGGCTATTCCTGAACTTCCAGTTGCTCTCAGCCATCCATCTATTTTTACCCTAGGGTCCAGGATCCACCCGACTAACCGAACCCCCTTTCATATATTCGGGTTCTCCCTCTCTCTTCTCTCTATTACCTATTCTAAAACCTCTCAAACTTTATCCTCTCCAAACCTTAACCCTAGAATTATTAATCTAGTGTGGTTTTCTTCCCCAAACTCAAGGAGAATAGCTTTTGTATCATTTTCTTCCATATTCTACCACTCTCTTGAGGTATAATTCCTTTTTTTCTCTATCTCAATTTCAAATTTCCTTTTATTGTTCAATGACACCTAGGTTGTTCAATAGAGGAAAGAGGGCTAGCACCGATGGTGCTTCCTCATCGAACCCTCCTTCTCGAGATGATCAACTTATTAATCTACTTTTCAATCCACCACAACCCAATGACCCCAACACATTCGATGATCAAATTTTTGTGTCATTGGATGTCTCAAAGGAATGGTTCAATGATTTTTGGGTCATCCCATCAACTTCACTATATTTTCTCGTTATGACTCTTTATTTCATGATCTTTGTCTTGATGAGTTAGTTTCTATAACTTTATTTATTTACTTGAATGCTATTCAAATGTTTTATTGTAAGCTCACATTTGATGACACACGAATATATTCTTGTGCTGTCGGAATTAACATCTCGTTCGATGATTTTGAACTTGCAGAATATCTCGAGATTCCGGAACACAACTCTTGGAAGAAGCTTGTCGATGCACGCAAGTTTTAATTTTTCGATGGGTCGTCCCTTGAGAGTTTCAAGGACGATTTGTGTACCCCAAACACACGTCCACGCAAGTTACTTGCAAAATTTTTTAACCCTTATTTCTACGAGCTTTATTGTATCATCTTCTCCACGATCTTGCCCAAAGCAGGATCGACTGATGAAGTTTTGTATTTTGAGATTTTTGCTTTGTATCACCTTCACTTCCATGTCCCGTTCAACCTTCCTTGCACTATGATGGACTGGATGACTAATGTATGGAAGAGGCCTCGATCATTGGTCTATGCTCTCTATTTGCCATGGTTTTTCGTGCATTTTATGTTCCTCTCGATGATTGCCAGTTCCTTCTAGCCCCTGCCTTTCTGTCTAAGGCAAGACAACTTCAGGCAGCTGTCGGGTCTCCTGCTGAGTCCGAGCATTCCAGTTCTGATGCTCAGGTTGATGCACCTGCTCTTGGGCAACCTGCGCCCGTACCTCCTGCTACTCTCGAGTCTATCCAGACCATGCTTCGCGATGGTTTCATATTGAAGGACGACCGCTGGACCCAGCTCGACTATCGTACTACCTTACAGATGAGTGCCATCAGCAACTCATTGCATGACATCTGGTACACCATGTCTCGGCATCCCTATATGCCCCTTCTTATGGAGCGGGATCCATCTTGCGATGGGTACCGTATCGATGACCCTTAGGTCATGCGATATCTGGATCCGGATGCAGCTTTCATAGATCCTCGTCATTCGGATACTGATTCATCTGACACCGCTGGACCATCTCGTACGGATGTGGTTTCGTACCTGCTGCTGCTGCTGCTGATATTAGTTTTTATGCATTATGGACTTATGATTATGTAGTTTGATTTTCTTGTATGAGTACACTTTATGTTTCTGTGGATCTTTAGCTTTATTATATCATTGTGTGCTTGCCAGTTAATCGTTTATAAAGTTTTCTGCTTGTCTATGTTTTCATATTTTCTATTTATAATTGTGTGATATTCATATTTGCTAAATGCTAAAAGGGGGAGATCTATTTGATATTCATATTTTTCTATCATATTGTGTGATATCTATGTTTTGGAAGAGATTATGTATATCAGGATAAGGAACATTGGCTTACAGAAAAGCTATGTTTATGGGGGAGCTATTATTACGGGGGAGCTACTGCTTCTATGCATAACTACTACTTGTGACCATGTATGAACATTGAATATACAAATATCATTTTATCAATTATCAATATGGGGGAGATTGTTGACCCAAATCACGGTCAATCAAATATTGATAAAATTGACAATATGATACTTGTCATAATTTAATATGACACATCAAGACAGAACTCAGTGCTAGACGGACGTCGGCTCTCTCCTGCAGCGAACTAGGTTTTAGAGTCTGTATTATTTTACATTTATTGAGTCTATCTAAATGTAAACTGAGTAGCACTGGGTATTTTGGGCCTATACATTATCCCCAAACAAAACCAAAAGCTCCACCAAACCAAACTAGCCCACAAAGCCCATTTGAGCAATTCTGTCCTATGGAGACAGAGTTCGAGCCGAACTCTGCCTCCACACAGAATTCAGGCCGAACTCTGTCCCATAAATTACAGGACCCTAATTTTTATGGTTTGTTGTATGCTAGTTGTCCAACGGCCAAAAAATTGAATTCTTGACACAGAATTCTGGCCGAATTCTGCCAATCCCAACTAGTATAAATAGGCCTTGAATTCTCTCATTTTCAATCATCCAATTATCTTCTCTTCTCTTCTCTATAAGCCTCATACAAGTCTTAACCTTCTCATCTACTAGCCACAAGCTTCCTAAGCCTCAAAGTGCTCAGTGATATTCAGTTAGGAGTTTGTACAAGAGTCAAGAAAGTCGCTTGGAAAATTCCAAGCATCGCCACAACGATATTTGTAAGAAGTTGACGTGCTCTTCTGAAGAAAAGGCACGGGGTATAACTACTATTTCATAAATAGTAGATTTAATCCTGAGCTAGAGTTCTGAGGCTGGACTAGTCCTCCACGAGAAAAACCAGGTTAAAAATGATTGTGTTTGCGTATGCACTCTTGATCTTTCTATTTCCGCATTTACTACTCTGATTATTTACTATTGGTAAAAAGAGTTTAATTTCTATTTGGCTATTATTGTTATATAAACTCTATTCACCTCCCTCTAGAGTTGCCTACCTATTTTTCACGGGCTTCTACGGTGCTGACACGTGACGGACATCAAAATTTCCCTCAAACGAGATCTCTGGTGGTTATAAATATAACCTAAAGAGGTAACACGTGGCACGCGCCTATTTGCTTGCTCATATACAGTCGAGTAAATCTTAGGATTTTATTTTGGATTTGGAGTCTAATTGATCATCGTCTAAGATTTAAATCAATCTGATATGATATCAATCATGATTTAATCCCAATCACCTCTACAAGAGGTGGTTTAAATAAACCAATTGGGGTGAACCCATGCTTCCTGTGCCTCTGGTGAGGACTAAGTGCTGCTGTGCTTCTGAGGCGACGAGTAGACCGTGCATTGGAGACGACGGAACCTCTGTGCTTTCAGGCGACGAGTGGACTTGGCTTCGAATGACGAAGAGACTTCTGTGCGTATAGAACAACTTATGAAGCTGTGTTTCGGGCCACCAGAGTCACTGTGCTGTAGGTGACAAGTAGGCTTGTGCTTCAGGTTGGCCAGGCTACTATGCTTTTGGAGCGACATGTTGACTTGCATTTGTTGTGATAGGAGTTCCCAAGTTTCTTGTAGAGAAGTGACTTAAGCTTCTGATCCGGAGCAGATGACTGTACCATGGGACTGGAGATGGTGTGAGCATATCACCATCCTACGCCTCATGCGGACGCAGGTAAGTAGCTGCACCTCTGAACAGTAGAGGCGTTGGCTTCAGAAGGAAGGGTATGACACCCTTGCGCGTCTGAGATTGGCACAGGCAGATAGCTGCACCTCTGGAGCGAAGACACTGGCTTCTAGAATGAAAGAAGGAAAGGGGGTCCTACCACCATCTTGTTTCTGAGGTTGGCGCAGGGAGGTAGCTGCACCTCTGACTTGAAGGCTCTGGCTTCTTTAAAGTGCTAGGTTGCTAATATGCTTCTGAGAGGCTGCGCCCACAAGAATATAAGAACATGCTTCGGTGGAGGTCAATCCTCAAGCGTGTGTATCGAGAAGAAGGAAGGTTGTGCTTCGATGAAGACTGTACCCCTTGTAGACCCTCTAGGCTTCTGTCGAATCTGTACTAGACCCTTTGTAGAAGAACATAATTTGTCCCTTATGTATAGTCGTGATGTGTCTGTACTAGACTTTGGTAGACATGACAATGAAGGTACTTCTCTCCATATCTTCTATTTTGTTTTCTTAGCACTGAGCCTGAGTCTTTTGCATCCTCTATACTTTGGCGAAGGGATGTCTTCAACTGAGATTTTTTATGCTTCTACAATGTTATGTTGACTGAGAACACTTTCCTGAAGATTGGGCCGATGCTGGTATCGGAATCCCAAGTTGAAGCTTCAGACGAGTGAGAGTGTATAGCCTTCTCCGCTTCTGAACTATCTGGGGTTGTCGGAGGTGTAATATATCCTACACCCCATCTGGTACGATGGTTGTAGTCTTGCGGTTTTCCTTTTGGAGCTAAGAGCCGTAAAGGAAGACATCGGCCTTTGCCATAGTTTAGAACTTGGCCACTTTTCAGGTTATAACCCATCTTTTGGATGAGGTACTTTGCTTGATCGGTGTACCGATATACTTGTATTCGATTGATATCGGGTTCTGGTTCGATTGGAGGGAGGTCTTGATGACGCTCGACTTTGCCAAAGAAGATAGGTTTCTCGTCCTGGCTCCGGGACAGAACTATGTAATAGACTCCTTGATATATGATGACTCAATTTACATGATTGATAGTCATTATTTGTGTTTGCAATGACTGAAAGGCATTATCTAGAGTATACATGGCATTCCAATGTGGAATACTAGAATAATTCAAAGATAGCCTTTTATTGATAAAATACGGGATCTTGTCCCGAAGAATTACATCATTAAGAGATGGGGCGTCAACATTGGCAGATATGTACTCTCCCAGTTCTTAATCAGTGAGCACCGGAGTAGCCTTGGGCAATTTGGAAGAGTTCATCGGGAGTTTGACCCGTACTGGCTCTTGAGCCAGTGCTGAGAGAGATGATGGGGCCTTCCCTCGTAGCTTGACAATGAGGGAGCCGTCATTTGGGAAGGTCTCCCCTTGAACTGTACTTTGAGAGGTGCATCAGCTGGCGACTCGAAGAGTGGTGCTTTCCTACGCAGTTTTAGCATAAGAGGAGCCGACACTTGGGGAGGTCTCCCTTTGAGTCGTATCTTCAAAGGGACTTCATTTGTTGTTTCAGCCAAGGGGGAAGGGGCCCTCCCTCAAAGCTTGACTACGATAGGGGTCGATGGCTGGGGAGGTTTCCCCTTGAGTCGTACCTTTAGAGGCGCCTTGGTCATCATTTCTGCTTCAGTGTCGGCCTCTGCATCGTCGTCTGCATTATTGGATTCATTATCCAGATGAATTGATTTGTATAGATCAGAGTTGGTGAAAAAGGCCTTAATTCCTCTGAAGGGATCGACATCAACAAACTCCGTCCTGACTATGCCGTTGGTGGACATATATTTCATGCATTGGTGGAGAGTAGATGGCACCACCATGTAATCGTGTATCCATGGATGCCCCAATAAGATGTTGTAATTAACGTCCGCGTCCACAACATAGCAAGTCCCTTCCATCTGGAGATCACCGATATGACATTTTAGGCAAAAATTTCCCAGCGGTTCACCCTTGCTAGCGTTGAAGCCACCGATTGTAGTGTAGGATACCGTCAGGCGATGCATTGGGATCCCCAATGTCTGGAGCAGAGTCCGTAGGATGATGCTAAGGGAAGATCCATGATCGATCTGGATCTGATCCACCTTGATGGCACCGACATACCCTATGTAATACAGTGGTCTGTTGTGTCGGTTGTTCTTGAGTAGCATGTCTTGTTGGGTGAAGGTGATGTTAGGGATGATTTCCCCTATGCTGTAGCAGTACGTACATGCTGTTGGATCTTCTTCAGGCTGCTTGACCTGACTGATAAAGGACTCAGCATCATTTAGCACTTCACATAGAGCCTCCCGAGTATCTTTGGATATCTGGAGGAGCTCGAATGAGGATAACTGAGCTGGAGTACTAGCGAGTTCTAACAGTATGTCAATGTTGTAGGGTTTAGCCAGCCCCGCAGTATTGTATTTTTGTAGAGGCCTGTAGAAATGAGCCTCTTTCTGCTTTTGTTTGTCGACTATTGGAGGTTGGGATGGACCCTCCCTTTGGGCAGCCGTAGTGGTAACATGAGGTGTCACTTCGACCGGAGCCTCCTCTTGCTGCACGTTCTGTTGTGAACGCGTCTGGACAAGAAAGGCTTCCTCAGGGGATGAAGTTGTTGACCCAAATTGGATCACAGTCAACCTGATTTAGATAATTAATAATTAATATCTGATATGATCCAATACGACACATAAAGCTCAAGGTAGAACATCACCTATGATCCAATATGACGCATCAAGTTCAAGATAGATGTCGTCTATAAGCTGTTACACTGCAAATGATTTTTTCAGTCTGTAATTTTTTAATTTATTGAGTCTAAGAAAATGTACGTTGAGTCGCACTGAGTCATCTCAAACCCTAGACATATCTCTCCAAGATCCACCATACAAAACAAACTAATTCCTAAACCAAACCAAACCACCCTCAACCATGGCTTCTGGTTTGAGTTAGACAGAATTCGGGCCAAACTCTGCCAAAGGCAGAACTCAGGCCGAACTCTGCCTCCTTAAAATCAATAACCTGATTTTTTAGGAAAACCTTGCTACGAGCTGTCCAACGTTCGAATTTTTGAATATTTAGGACAGAATTCTGGCCGAACTCTGCCTCCCCTAACTAATATAAATAGAGCTTGATTTCTCACATTTCAAATCATCTCTCACTCTCATCCTCTAAGCCTTATCTGCTCTAAGCCTTACTCTTCCAATCCCCTAGCCACAAAACTTCCTAAGCCCCAAGGTGCTCAGTGTGATTCAGCTAGTTCTTTGCAAGAGTAAGGAAGTCACTTGGAAAATTCCAAGTTTCGTATCTGTGAAGTCAAAGTAGCGAGCGCTTCCAAGGCTCGTGTCTGTAAGAAGTTGGCGTGGTCTTCTGACTAAAGGTACGTGTGTACCGTATTTCACACATAGTGGATTTCAATCCTGAGCAAGAGTTCTCAGGCCTGGACTAGTCCTCCACGAGGGAAACCAGGTTATATCGCTGTGTTTGCGTGTGCTCTTCTAAACTCTTATACTTTTCGCATTATTACTCTCTGATTGTATATTCTCTAAGTAGTTGCTTCTGGACTTAGCATAGAGTTAATTTTTAACTCATCATTATAGACACAAATTCTATCCACCCCCCTAGAGTTGCCTACACATTACTTCAATTTGTATCAGATCCTTGGTCTCTTGATAAAGGATTAACACCCTAGAGCTGATCTATGGAAACCACAAAACCCATTCTCACCAACTTCAGTGAAGGACAGTCCACTCATAGGCCATCCGTATTTGATGGAACCAACTACACTTATTAGAAGACACGAATGATTTTCTATCTGAAATCTCTAGACTTTGACTTATGGACCATAGTTACAGATGGTTATAAGAAGCCTGCTAGAATTATAGTTGATGGGAACCTCATAGAAAAATCCTATGACAAATATACTGAGCCAGAAAAAAAACAGGCTAGTCTAGATGCTAGGGTTATTAATGCTCTCTTCTGTGCTATAGACATGACTGAATTCAATAGGGTATCTATGTGTACCACTTCACACGAAGTATGGAAGCTTCTAGAAGTGACTCACAAAGGAAACACTCAGGTCAAGGAATCAAAAATCATTCGGCTAACACAGGAGTACGAAGCATTCAAGATGAAGCCCAACGAGATGATCATACAAATGTTTTCCAGATTTATCGACATCGTCAACCCCTATCTTTCCTCAGAAAGAACTACTCCAACCATGAGAAGATACACAAGGTGCTAAGGGGTCTAACGAAGAACTGGAACCCCAAAGCCACAACAATCATCGAAGGCAACGATCTCACTACCATGTCTCGACCTCAAGGACTTTGAAGAAACTGCTCCAAAGAAAAAATAAATCGCTCTAAGAGTTCATCGTCGAAAGGCTGCTCCAGATGAAATAGACGATAATGACTCCGAAGGTGAGCACTCATGGTTCGCAACTTTTAGAAGTTTCTACGTTTCAACCAAAGAAAGAAGGACCAACACAAAGACGATGACGAAAAGCCTATCTGCTTTGGCTGTAAGAACACAGGGCATGTCAAGAAAGACTACCCTGCAGCAAAGAAAGGGAGCCGATATGAAAAATCATATAAGAGGCCATTCTCTCGAAAGTATGCCAATACAAGCATCTGGTACGAGAGTGAAGCCAGTGACTCAGAAGTAGAAGAGGACACTCCCCAAGATACTGCAAACGTCTGCCTAACGGCAACGCCCGACAAGGTAACAAATGATCTACTTGATGACTTTACTTTTGTTGAACTTGGAGATGCTTTTAGTGATTTACTTGAAGATCACAAGAAGTTACTTAGTAAGTACAAACATGCAAAGGATAAGATCAAGACACATGAAGCTGAGATTCATAGACTATCATGCTTGCTTGATAATTTTAGAGGCACATCTTCTACAGATAATACTGAGGAATTATCCAAGCTTAAATTAAGCTTACACGATGCTGAATCACGTATTGAGAAACAAACACATGATATTACCGTACTCAATAAAGAGCTTACGGAAGAGAAAAAGAAGTACAATACTGCAGATGTAAGAATTAGTGCTTTGACTGCTAAATATGATAAAATGTATACTGTCTATAAAAGATTAGAGAGGCTGGACAAACAGGTTATTCAACCTCAAACTCAGTCTCACGGTCACAGCACTCACATGAGACACAAGACTACTCAACACAAGAATACACGACACAGAAAAAACACACATACACATTCTGCACACAAATACGCTTTTATGTACACATATTCTCATACAACACGATAATCACCCATACATAGACATCATTATCATTCTGCTCCAAAGACAAACATGCATGCTACATGTCACTACTGTGGTAAGTATAGACACACTTCACCTCAATGTAGATTTAGAAGATTAGTTGATTTAAACTTGTATGCATGGGCACCGAAGGCTAACATTTTAGGACCCTCAAGAATTTGGGTACCAAAGATCACATCTATTCGTGGTGTAGATGGACCTTCCTTCATCTTCTAGAAGGAAACGGATTCTCGATAGTGGGTGCTCGCGACATATGACTGGAAATACAAATCTTTTTGCAACACTATCGATGAAAAGGAAAGGATATGTATCCTTCGGCAATAATCTGAAAGATTATATTATAGATAACGGTACCATTGGTAATCCACCATTTCCTGTCATTAAAGATGTCTGTTTAGTAACAGAGTTAAAGCATAACTTGCTCAACATCAGTCATCTTGCTGACAATGGATATGATATTAACTTTAGAAAAACTAAATGCTCTATATATGATAGATCATCTGGAGACATCGCTTTTGAAGGGATAAGGGATGATAACATTTATATATTCTATCTCTCAAAAGATAATAACAATACAGGAAGATGCCTCTACGCTCACAAGGATGAAAGATTACTATGGCAGATGCGTCTCGGACATGCAAACATGGATACCACATCAAGACTGTCAACCAAGAAGCTAGTAAGAGGACTACCGGATATCACATTCAAAAAGATACTGTATGTGCCGAATGTGAGAAAAATAAGGCGACTAAATCATTTTTTTAAATCCATCAACTCTGTAAGTACTACTAGACCCTTGTAACTTCTTCATATACAGTCTTGGTGGAAAACTCTATGCCTTTGTGATTGTTGATGACTTTTTTCGATTTACTTAGGTTTTTTCTTTGAAACAAAAGTGATACTATTTCTATTTTCGAATTTTTTGCTAAAAAGGTACAAAACAAAAAAGATTTCATGATTACTCGAATTCGAAGTGATCATAGCGGCGAATTCGAAAACTTTGATTTTAAAAAGTTTTATGATTTAAATGGTTTTAATCATGAATTTTTTGTTCTAGAACTCCCCAACAAAATGGTGTTGTGGAGCGGAAGAATAGAACTCTTGGCGATATGGCCAGAGTCATGTTAAATCAATTTTTACTTATGAAATATTTTTAAGCGGAAGTTGTAAGTACAACATGACATATATTGAATAGGGTTTTAATTCGACCTATTTCGAAAAAACTCCCTATAAACTTTGGTTTGGTAGAACCCCAATTATTTCTTATTTTAGAGTGTTCGGTTGTCGCTGCTTTATCCTGAATACTAAAGACAACTTAGGCTAGTTTGATGCCAAAGCTGACGAAGGTATTTTTTTTGGTTATGCTGCCATGAGTAATGGATACAGAGTATTCAACAAACGCTCCATGATTGTTGAATAATCTTGTAATATTACTTTTGATGAGAATAATATTTTACCAACTGTTTCTGATGATGACGATGATGTTCATATCAAATCAATAACTCCTACCCCTGAGAATACAACATCTGGAACCAGTTCTCTGGATAGCTTACCAAAGAAGTTCTGCTTCACACCAGATCATCCAGAAAACTTGGTAATAGGTGAGGTATCAAGAGGAGTAAGTACACGTTCATCTGTTAGAAATTCTATAGCTAGCACTACTTTTATATCCCAAATTGAACCCAAAAATGTTTTAGAAGCTTTTTCTGATAAATTTTGGATATCTGCAATGCAAGAAGAACTCAACCAATTTGAAAGAAATCAGGTTTGGGAGCTTGTTCCTAAACCTGCTAACCATTCAATCATTGGTACACGATGGGTCATTCATAACAAAGTTAATGAGGACAGTTCAGTCACACGTAACAAAGCTCGTCTCGTAGCCCAAGGTTACAACCAAGAGGAAGGTATCGACTATGATGAGATGTATGCTCCTGTTGCATGACTTGAATCAATCTGCATGCTTTGTGCCTTTGCAAATTTCCAAAATTTTAAAATCTTTCAAATGGATGTTAAAAGTATTTTTCTAAATGGTTTTATTAAAGAAGAAATTTTCGTAAAGCAACCACCTGGTTTTGAAAGCTATAAATTTTTTGATCATGTTTTCAAGCTTAAGAAAGCTCTTTATGGCCTCAAACAAGCCCCTCGCGCTTGTATGAACGCATAAGCACATTCTTACTTGAAAAAGGTTTTTCAAAAGAAAAGATTGTCACGACACTTTTTATAAAATCAATTGATGACACAATTCTATTAGTGCAAATTTATGTAGATGACATTATCTTTGGTCCACTAATGAGGTATTATGCCAAGAATTTGCCAAATGTATGCAGAATGAGTTCAAGATGAGCATGATGGAGGAGCTTAACTACTTCCTTGGATTGCAAGTCAAACAAAACTCACAAGGAGTTTTCATCAGTCAATCAAAGTATACAAAGGACATACTGAAGAAATTTGATCTTGACAACATTAAACCAATCAGTACCCTGATGGCTACAACAACAAAATTAGAACATGATGAAAGCGGTAAACCAGTCGACCAACGTAAGTATCGAGGTATGATCAGTAGTTTACTCTATTTAACTGCTAGTCGTCCTTATATAATGTTTAGTGTTTGCTTATGTGCTTGTTATCAAGCCAACCCTAAGGAATCACACATGAGCGCACATAAGTGTATCTTTTGATACCTTAAAGGCACTATTACAGTAGGCTTGTGGTATCCGAAGACCACATCCTTTGACCTAATCGGTTATTCGGATGTTGATTTTGCTGGATGCAAAGTCGACCGTAAGAGTGTCAGGGTTATATACTAAAGCATCACTTTTTTATCAACTTTATTTTCTTAATTTTTGAATGAGAATCATATGGGCAATGTTTGCATATTTTATTTGTTGCAAGTGTTAATGCAAGTGTCTGATATTCTATATTGTAGATAGTATGGTGTGTGATGTCACACAGAAGATCATATTATCGGTTCCCTATGGAATATATAAATAGTTCAGAACCTAGATGGACTTAGACAATCTATTGGAAAGGTTTTAGTGTAACCTGGTATTAGTCTATCTTGACTATAGGTTTGCACTAGTACACTTTGCGTATATTGAACAGGACCATTTGAGGTTGTTCCCTTTGTACTGACTACATAAGAGAATAAACACCTCTATTATAATAGATGCTTCTGCTCTTAATCCAAATATAATAACAGACATGTATATACAGTGTGCATTACTTTGACTCATAAAAGAGTAAAATTTAATATGGGTCAACAACCTCTATGAATTGGGTGATAACATTGTATGTATGATGGACTGTTGATTATAAAAGGAATCTATGTCCCGATACGTCGGGTTGATGATATCCCTTTAAAGAGCTCATAAGGATTGTCATGTAAATCTTGCAGGAGGATTACATCCGATATGAAAAATAAAGTTGAGTGGTACTACTTAAGGATAAAAGATGTCGATCAATATAGTTGTCAGTAACTTAATTTGATCGACGGACATTTGATATCTTAACATAGAGAGCCAAACGAGCATATAATAAAAGTAGCCTACAATCATAATTTAAAATTAGGAAGGTAGTGCAACAATAGCTCTTTAGTGGACCGAGCTATTATTAATGGGCCTGGGTTGTGTGTTCGGGCTGAACACGGGATACCCGGATCCGTTAGGAGACCTAACTCTAATCTTTCCTCATGGTCCCTGCCGTAGCCTTATATATATCCTCTATTCTCTGACCGTCATATATCTATTAGAAATAAGAAGCTCTTTCTCTAAATTCGTGATTCGCGTAAGGAGAGAAAAGGAGGGCTGCCAATGAGAAGAAAAGGTTAGGAGATCGTCGCCCACACGACGTCCAACCCGAGGAAGGAATACGTGCAGAAGATCTTGGGGTCGTGACTGCTCGACGTTGCTGGAAACTATCTTCTTCTTCACGTCACAGTTATAATTCGTGAACCCTAGTTTCGCTATGAGGGATTAGAACACGTCTTAGATCTTCTAAACTTCCATCGATCAATACGCACACTAAACTATGGGTCCTGAGAATCTCCAGTTCCATCAATTGGTATAAGAGTCACTTTGGATCTGCGTATTGATTGATACGTCCATGTTGTCCAACTTGCATTGTGTAATAGTCGATAGATGTAGATCTGTTCTAACTTGGTTTTGCAGGCATCTAAGATCCAACTATTATGGTTCAATGCATATTTTTGTTTGTGTTATTTAAACCACGGACATGTCATAGATGTTGTTGTTGTTCTGGATGTAATTAAAATTACTAGGGTTGATCGTGCTTATAATTTTAATTTTTCAATCTAAATTATGTGTGAACTACTTCGGGAGGCATATGATTGATATAATTTTAATTATTTTTTGAACGATCGTGATGGCGGTGGTGGATGTTTCTGATGCCGCATGAGATATTGTTTCAAACCCCGAATAGATCTGCGCAACACCAGATTTTGGATTCGGATAGTTGAGGACGGAGCAGGAAAGATGACCATAATAGTTGTATATTTTTCTTCGATTTGTTGTCTTGCTTATTCTGATTATGCATGTTTAGTATTCTGTGGATGTTTTTTTTTGAAAAACTAAGCCTGTATTAATAATGGACAACATGGACATAATATCAACTAGTTGAAAAACCTTTATTGTTAAATAACTAAGTGGGAGAGGATATATGTTTAGCATAAATCCTATGGTCTATATTACTGGATTGTAGGTGATGTAATTATACTTGCGCGTTGGCTTTAGTGCCTTCTTCCATATCGGATGAGTATAATTATGGATCACCAGTACAAACTTCCTTAGGGATAATTGTAGAAAGTTACCTAGTATTTGTTCACTTCTCCATCTGAAGGAACTCATTACAAGGTAATGGACTTAGTATTAAGTAGTGTTATACACTTAGATACAAATAATGGTATCCTCTCCATCGGAGCTGCTATTATTTGTATGACCAGAGCAAAAATAACATATTAATTTTATTTGTCATTAAGTTATGTTGACTTGATAGTAAAATTAATAAGAAAAACCTACTTGAGTAAAGTTGAATTTGTATACGTCCACACTATCGTGGCATGCTAAATTTATGGTGTTCAAGGTGTTGGTGAATTTTTTATTATTGTTTTGAGGGAATCAATATTTAATTAATTCAAAAAAATTTGTCCTACATAATTTTTATTTATGTGATTCTCAGGATTTCAAAAATGGGTTCTTTCAGTCCACTTATGGTGATTCTTAAATACTGGACCTAATTATATTGATTAGAAACGTAACTTGGACATTATCCTGACTGTTGAGGAGTACAAATATGTACTTGTTGAGCAATACCCACCTAAGCCTGATGCTAACTCTGATGAAGAGGTCAAAGAGGCTTATAAGAAGTAGAAAATGGCAGATAAGATGGCACAGTGTTACATTTTGGTATCTATGTCAAATGTACTGCAACATCAGTATCAGGCCATGGCCACAACTTATGACATGATGTATAACCTCACGGAACTCTTCAGACATCAGAGTAGAGCAGCTAGGCAGTTTGCTATGAAGTGTTTAATGAATACAAAAATGGCTGAAGGTACGCTGGTAAGGGACCATGTTCTCAAGTTGATGGGTCATCTGAATGAGATGGAGATCCTTGGAGCTGAAATCGATGGAGAATTCCAGGTTGATATCATTCTCGGAACTCTACGAAAAAGTTTTGACAATTTTTGCCTTAACTACAACATGAACAAAAGGTTGTATAGTTTGGCAGAACATGTGAAAGAGCTACAGCATGCTGAATCTCTCTTTAGGCAGAGTAGTTATATTTTTGTTTCTGAAAAGGTTTCTACTTCTATGCCAAAAGGCGGTAAGAAGAAGAATAACATTCAGAAATAAGCAAACTCAGCAAAGAAAAGCATAGGACCTCAAGGCGCTGTGAAAAAGCTGAAAGACAAATGTTTCAAGTGCAAAGGGTCAGGACATTGGAAGAGTGACTGTCCACTTCTCAAACAAGGGAACAAAGAAGGTATATCTCTTTTACTAGTAGTTGAAACAAGTTTAGCGGTGTTATCTACCGGCACCTGGTGTGTAGATACAGGTGCCACTAATCATGTCTGCAAACATTGCAGGGGTTCCAGGAAACCAGGCGTCTCAGTGATAGAGAGATATGCTTGTTCATGGGTGACACTACAAAAGTAGCGACCGTTGCATTAGGAGATGTTACTTTATCTTTTGATAGAAATAAGTCTTTGACATTGAGAGATTGTCTTTATGCACCTTCACTTAGAAGAAATTTAATTTCTGTTTCTATGTTAGTTAAGGTTGGATATTCAGTTTATTTTAATGACAATATTGTTATTAGAAAGAATAAACATTTTATCTGTTCTAGTGTATTAGTTGATAATCTGTATGTTATTAATCCTATTTCACCCACAATACAACTTTTGGAAATGAATAATATGTCATCTAACTTAAATAAAAGAAAAGAACCTTCTTGTATGAACCAAACATATCTTTGGCACTTGCGTTTAGGGCATATTAACCTAAGAAGGATTTAAAGACTGGTTGAAGATGGACCTTTGAGTTCATTGGAAGTGGAGGTACTACCAGTCTGTGAATCTTGCTTGGAAGGTAAAATGACCAAAAGGCCTTTTACGACAAATGGATATAGGGCCAAAGATGTGTTGGAATTGGTTCATTCTGATTTTTGTGGACCTATGACTATCCAGGCTAGAGGTGGCTTTGAATATTTTTTCATATTTATTGACGATTATTCAAGGTATGGATACATTTATTTGATGTACCGTAAGTCTGAGTGCTTTGAGAAATTCAAAGAGTATAAGGCTGAAATGGAGAAACGTCATAGAAAATGTATCAAGTTACTACGATTAGATCGTGGTGGCGAGTACGTCTTTG